>CM076579.1:1057516045-1057863115 GCA_034641835.2 Pinus albicaulis
TGGGAATTAGTTCTTATACTAGAAATGTTCATTTTTTTCCTACTGATGGATAACACAGAGAGATAATTCTAATTATCAAGGGTGGGGTTGATCACCTCCTTATAGTATCTTAGCTTTCTTTTACCCTCCAAATCCTGATCGTCCCACAACTTGTCCTTAAACTTGGAGGTAATAGTATGTTTGACCTTATATTTGCTTCCCATACTGAGCTCCTCCTTAATCCCCCAGTGGTTGAGACAAGACTGGGCATCCTTATGCCACCCGCACTTGAGGTAAAGATGGGGGTTTTGACTATAGTTAAAAGTAATTTTTGGGATCCTTTTTTATTCCATGTTGGAAATATTCTTCTTATACGTCAGATATCTAAACATATTCGTACTTTCAATGGGGACAAACCAGATTCGATCAAGAGGATAGGATAGGGAGTATTTCCCTTGATCTTAAGGTTGTAGGCTATGAATTGCTTTTGAATCCTCTCAATATTCCTCCATGACTCTCTGGATATACTCCAACCCCAAACTTCACATTTGTATAAGAAAACAGGGGTGATGAGGGTCTCAAAGAGGAACCTCTTTTTACTCCAAATGTAAATATTGACCAACTTAAAATTGTTTTCAAACTCATAATAAGCTTTCCATCCCCCAATAATCCTTTTCCTGATGCTATAATTATAATTGAGCTGATGAGGGAATTCAATGCCCAAATATTTATAAGAAGAAACCTCCTCTAAGCACTCGTTATTATACACTAAACTACCATGGGTGATATTCCTAGATTTAATGATCATGACTTTAGTCTTGTTAGTATTAACTATCATACCCATCTTGGAGGAGTAGTCATGAAGAATCTGAAGCTGCTTGTCAAGCTCATCATCAGTTTTTGCAAGAACAACGATATCATTGGTGTAGAGGAGAAGATTGAGAACACCAGCAAGCTCGGTGCCCTTTCACCCCATAGATTCTAGACACTCCTCTATCTTATCGATTTATATGTAAAAAAGGGTAGGGGATAGGGGACATCCTTGCTTAACTCCAATATCGCATTTAATTTCTTTAGACCACCCCTCATTGATCTTAAGCTTGGCAGTGACGGTCTTGTAGAGATGGATCACAACAATCATCAGCTCAGGAGGGAACATGATCTCTTTAAGTCTCTCCCAAAGCTTATGTCGATGAATATTGTTGAAATATTTTCTAAAGTCCACAAAGAAACAAAATATATTAGCTTTACTATTGTGACATTCTTCTGCAATGATTATAAGAGTGACAATATGGTCAATAGTTGAGTGATGTATCCTAAAAAAATCTTTCCCTTTAGCTCTTTTTCCCTGGCTTTCAAGGGCCCAAAGGCGAAGCTTATTTTCCAAAATGAGCCCATAAATCTTGGCTAGGATATGGCTAATAATAATGGTCCTGTATTTATATGGAACTCTCTTATCCCCATTTTTAAAGATAGGCTAAAATAAGGCTTTACGTCCAAAGCCGAGGGAAGCCATTTGTGACAACGAAATTGAGAAGCTTGTGGAGATAAGGAATGAGGATAGATCTTTCCATTTTTAGGATCACAGCTTCGTATCCTTCAATATATTTAGATTTCCCATTAGCGAGATTATTAATACTAGACTCATTTTCGTCTAGAGAGAATACATCCTCCTTAATTGGAGTGATTAAGGTGGTACCTAGAGTGTTCGAAGAGTCATAAAACTTCTTAATATAGTTTTCCCAGTTTTATAAGGGGATAGAATGGTTATATTTTGTTTTACGGACAAGAAAATTCCACCAAAATGTTTTTGGTAGGACTTTAGAAAGGTGGATAAGAAATCTTGTTTTTTTATTAATATTTGATATTCTCTTCCCTTGATGATATTTTTGTATATATTGATATTCTACAGCTTAATGATTTCATGAGGAGCGTCTCTAATTCCTTTCCTGGAAATTTTACAATATTTTTCATACATGGATTGGAAGTACTATTAGACTACTTAAATGAAATATCATTAGAAAACTCGCCAATGGTACTGGAAATGAGAGTAGTGAAGTGAAAATAAATTTTATCAATGTTATTATTATAATTCATGGATCCTAAATCCCTCTCTAAATCCCTTAAAAAGAGGTTTCCTTTACTTCTATCGAAGCGAATGTGTCTTTTGATTTCGTTGGTCTCCTTCATGTGAGTGGTATGCATAGCAATATTGAGGGATAAAGACAAAGTTATGTGGTCAGAGTTAAGATTGAATCCATTAAGTAGCTCAAATTTTGTAATACAGTTGAGGACGAGGATGTCAGAAATCACATAATCCATGAAACTACTACCCAACACATGGAAACATGTCATCTCACCTGAGAGGGGCCACTTTTTAATACCATTACAAATAATTAGGTCCTAGGAACTGCAAAGTCTGAGGAGCTCGGTGCTGAATAAGTTCTCAATAATCTCTTCAGATTTTCTCTTGAATTTATTAGCTAGGTTACTATCTTCATCAAGCCACAAGGGGTCAGGGTTCATCAAGCCACAATAATAATAACAATTATTGTTATTATTTAAATAATAACAATAACAATTTTTAATATTATTTATTAATTATTATTTTAATAGATTTATTTTTTTTAAATAGTTTTTTTTTAAATTTCAATTTAATTATTAGTGGTTATTTGGTGGAACAATTTGACCTACACTAATGTTTAGTACTATTCATGATAAGGGTTTCAGATTTATCTGAAAAAAATTACTCGTAAAAAACCTAATTGCCTCCCAAACGCCACCAAACCAACCCTACTACAACTCACCAAGTGGATAAAATGCTCCTAAAAATGAGAAATCCCAAAACTTGAAACAAGTAGGTAGGGAAATAATGTCACATAGATTAATGGTCCTTTGAAATTTTCCAATATGTTACATTGATCTCACCTAGTCCCAAAATATAACATGTGAAGGTTTTGAACACTTTGAACATAGCATCACCGATATAGCCACCAAAGCACTATTTTGAGAAGTAACATTATTTGCAACGAATTTATAATGTTTTATAATTTAGTGACAAATTCACCCATTTTTAACAAAAAATTATAATTTAATAAATGATTAGACAAGAAAATTTATATACATATTATATAATTGAAAAAATATCATGTACATTTTTATATGTACCATGGGGATTTGATCATATATATATATATATATACATATAATTTGGGAGGCTTTCTAAAAAATTTCTGTGATGCTCCTATAATCACATCTATGCTTGAACAAGCTAACCATGATCAAATATAGACAAACAATTCAACCATATTCAACCATGCTAAAACTAGTTCAATAATATATAACCATGGTTATCATACTCATTAATGGTCAACCATATTTAACAATATAATTAGTCATTATTTGTCTTTGTCACCAAAAACCTACCATCGTCACATATGCTTAGCCCTTATCAACCTTGGTCAACCATTGTCAATCCTCATCAACCTTGTCCACCATGGTCAACCATCATCAACCATTGTCAACCATGGTTGACCCTCTTCAAAATATTCTTCAACCATGTCCAAGCATAGTCAACAATGATCAATCTTAGTCAACCATAGTTAACCTTAGTGAAACACAGTCAACCATAGTCATCCTTAGTTAGAAATAGTCAACCATGGTATACTATAGGTAACATGGGAAATCATTGTCAACTAAGGCTAAACATGGTCAAACTATTTTCAATAATTGTATATGTGATCAACATAGTCAATAGTGTCTAGTTATAGGCAACATGGTTGAACATAGTCGACCATAATAAAAATGAATAGCATGTTCATCCATGGTCAACCACACTCATTTATAGGTAAACGTTGACAATCTTGAGCAACCACATACACCCCATAGTCAACCACATGTTGACTATAGTTGATAATGTTCTACCAAGATCAATTTTGGTCAAACAAACTTACGCATGTTCATGCATGGTCAAGTATTGTGAAACATTGCCACTCATTCTCACCCATGTTCTACCATAAACAACCTTAGTTAGCCATAGTTAACCATAGTCAACCTTGGTCATCTTTGGTTAAGCATAGTCAACCTTGAAAAATCCATGCTCTTTTCGCTCCTCATGGGAAACCATGTTTAGAATGGTTATCCATGGTCAACTAAGGTCTCCATGATTGAACATGGCCAGCCATGGTCATCCATTGCCAATATGGGTAACCAAAATCTATTGTAGGAAAATATGGTCAACCATCTCCAAATTTGTCAAACCATGGCCATCACCTAATTAGAGTGAGTCATGGTCAACCATCATTAACAATGATCAAACTTGGGAAACCATGGTTGACTGTGGTCAACCATTGTTAATCATAATCTATCTTATTCAGGTATAGTTGATGTGGACAAACATGGTCATCCATAGTCAACTATATCTTCAAAATAATAAACCCTCATCAACTATATCTTGAATAGATTTAGTTGTAGCCAACCATAGTGAACCATTCCCTAGTAATCTTGCCCATGCACACCAACTGTCAACTAGCACAACCACTTTAGTAAATATGGTTGATAACATATGAAAATAATGTTGATCCAAGTACATCAACCACGTTTACTAATATCTATGTGCTAGTATATATTTATCGTGTTGTCTAATTAATAGAGAAAATGGCCCTTTTATGGGTACTTTTTCTTAGTAATTTTGCTCAAAATAAAGTATAGATTTTTAAGAATCATAACTTTAAGTTGTTTAATCAATAATTTTTTATTGAAAAAATCACAATCTTATTCGAACTACTAAATTTTCCCCAAATAAATAATTTCTCTATTAGTTAGACTATTTTATATTTATTATCATAATCATCATAGTAAGAGAAAATATAAATATCATAGTAACAATAAATATCACATTGAGTTAAAAAATAAATGCATTTATGTTAATTTATTTTATATGATAATTAACCATTTTCGGTCCTTATCAAGTACAAAGGGAAGGGAAATCACTTTGATGCCTTTATTGAACACAACTTTTTTAATTGGATGAATCTAGCATTGGAGAAAGAATTCGTTTTGCACGAGTGAAATAGAAGAATAGATTTTTGTTATGATAACAAGAGGATTATCTTTTTAAGATTTCATGGTACTTGGATTAGAAAATTGATCACTTGACTTTTCCTTCATGTGTTCCATCATATAAAGTGAACCAATTGATTACAAAATATGCAAAAATGAACCAATTGATTATTAATTTCCATTAATTAGAAGATAGGTATGCCGAATTATGAAAAGTTTAAAGGGTAGGTGTGCAGAATTGTGAACCGTTCAAATGAAAAAAATGAATTACGGAGCATGTATGCAAAATTGAACAAAATGATTACTAACTCCAAACATTAAATTACGTGGCAGGTATGTACAATTGGAAAAAAATATTTGAATTACGTGGCAGGTATGCACAATTGAACAAAATGATTATTAAATACTAAAAGGAGGTCTGCAGTGAAGAAGGCACAGTTTGAAAATATTGAAAGCTTTATAGCTGTGGTGAGAGTCGAGACTATGATCTCCAATGTCAATTATTGTTGGAATGTTTTAAAATTCCAAGACAATAAATGGAGAATAAAACTCCCCTCTTTAACACAGAGAAAATATTTAAAATTTCATTCACAGTGATAGAGTTTCAACTCAGAAAAACAAATTTCTATTTCATAAAAAACTGATAAAATTCTTCCTCAACACAGAGCGATTGCAACTGTTGGACTACTTCTAAGCACAGTGCCAAAATAAAACTCTTCTCTGTCTCACACAGAAAAATACTCTGTCTCTCTAAAACAACATACACTGCTGTGTATACTCTGTTTTTCCTAAAACACTCTGCTGTGTTTTTTTCATTCGCTATTCTGTGTCTATTACAAAACAAAACAATTCACTGTTTTTCTAAAAAACATACACTGCTGTGTATATTCAATTCTTGCACTCTCTGTCTTTTAAAAAGGCACTTTTGTGCATAAAAAGAACATTACATAAAAATGATTCTGTTTCTGTATATAAACAAAATATCTCAACCTTGTTCAATTGAATGTCATTAATTGACACAACCACAAAATTCACCGCATGAAAAATATTTAATGGCATCATAACTTCTGCCGACACCACTTGGAAATCACATTAATGTCAAATTTGCATGGTGGCACCTAGATTTTTTCTCCCCGCACTGTTGTGCTTATACTTCTATTCTGTGTAATAATAAAACAATACAACAGCCTCACGGGCTTTCTACCTTTTATATGAAACATTACATATAATATATATATTATAAATATCATATATTTATAATATATATTTAACCAAAGTAAAACTTAAACTGACTGCGGTAACAAAAAATTTACCGAGCATGAAACATTTAAAACTCATTGCCGTGAATATAAAACAACTTAAATAAAAAAATATCATAATCTTTAAACATTATTCCCTTTTATGCATTTCGGGGGCCTCATGGAGTTCATACTCCCCAGCTCTCATACCCCCGCGGAATGGCTTTGTGAGAGTATAGTGTGGGCCTAGCTGAGTATGACGTCAGCTGCTCTGTGGGTCTCCACTCCTCCAGCTGTCGGGCTTGCCTGACCCCCACGGAATTGACTGCCACCTGGTCTCTTCGGACAGTTGGAAATTAAATTCCAACACTCCCCCTTAATTTCAACTGCTGGATTTTCCTGCATACCCAAACATTTCCTAAAGTGTTCAAAGCTTTTCTGCACAAGTGGCTTTGTGAGGATATCTACAAATTGATCCTTTGTTCTGCAATGTTGCAAAACTATTTCATCATTGTTGACCAATTCACGTATGAAGTGAAACTTGGTGTCAATGTGCTTTGTCCTTTTATGAAAAACTGTATTTTTAGACAATGCAATAGCTGAGCTATTGTCACAGTAAATCACTGTCCTTTTTATCTGTTCTTGGCATAAACTTTTCAACATTCTCCTCATTCAAATTGCTTGACACGCTGCTGCTGTAGCTGCTACATATTCCGCCTCTGTTGTAGATAATGCTACAATGGGCTGTTTCTTAGAAGCCCGTGAAATGGCTCCTGAACCCATGTGAAAAACATAACCGGAAGTACTTTTCTGATCAGCAATACTTCCATCCCAATCACTGTCAGTATAAGCAATTAATTCTAAATTTTCCAAAGTAGTATACAAAATACCATACCTCTTAGTTCCTTTTACATACCTCAGAATTCTTTTTGCTGCCTGCCAATGTGCATCCTTTGGTTTTTCCATGAATCTTGAAATTAAACTAACAACATGCATTATGTCCGGCCTAGTTACATTTAAATACATAAGGCTACCAACTATGCTCTTGTCTAAACTAGGATCAAAATCCTTGTTGTTGTCCTCTCTGCTAAGTTTTAATCCCATCACTGTGGGAGTGATCGCTGCTATGCTTGCCTGCATGTTAAATCTTTCAAGCACCTCATTAACATGCTTTTCCTGTGAGATAAAAATCCCATTTTCATCTTGTTCTACTTCTATTCCTAAGAAGTATCTCAACAAACCCATGTCAGTCATTTCAAATTCTTCTTTCATGACTGTTTTAAAATTTTCAATAAGATAATCATCATTACCTGTGAAAATAACATCATCAACATATAAAACAAGAATCAATATTTTTCCATATTTTTCTTTGATATAGAGGGTGGGTTCTCCCTCACACTTTTCAAATTCATTTTCTAGTAGATATGAATCTATCCTACTGTACCACGCTCTTGGCGCTTGCTTCAACCCATAAAAAGCTTTCTTCAACTTGCACACTTTGTGCTCTTGGCCTTTCTTTTCATAGCCGAGAGGTTGTTCAATCTAAACCTCTTCCATTAACACTCCATTTAGGAATGCTGACTTCACGTCCATTTGGTAAACTTTCCACTTGTTTTGTGCTGCTATGGACAACACTGCTCTCACGATTTCCATTCTAGCAACCGGTGCGAAAGTTTCCTCATAATCTATCCCATGCTTCTGCTTATAGCCTTTGACAACAAGTCTTGCCTTGTGTCTCTCTATTTTGCCTTCAACATTACTCTTGGTCTTGTAGACCCATTTAACACCAATGACATCTTTACCTTTTGGGAGTTCAACCAAATCCCAAGTTTTGTTCCTCTCTATGGCATTTATCTCCTCATCCATAGCTTCTATCCATTTCCTATCCTTGATAGCTTCTTCGAAATGAACAGGATCATCAACATGACAATATAAAGAAAACAAAGAATTGATACCTTCATTAGCTATATCTTGTTCATAAATATCTTTCAAACTTCTGAATTTCTTACCTCTTTCAGTAGATGTACAAATGCTTGAAGAAGCACTTGAATTTCCTCCTTGTGGTGTGCTTGGAGAAGCATTGTCATTTCTCCTCAAGGGTGTGCTATGCTGCTCTTTTGTTGGTGTTGCTATTTGGGGATGTATTTCAGCCAACTTATCATCATTTTCATCATGAGATAAACAGTGCTTAACATTCACTGTTTTCTCTATGCTTCCATCCCAAGCTTCCTCTTCAATGAACTGAACATCTCTGCTCACAATAAACTTCTTGGTGGATGGGTTGTATAACTTGTATGCCATGGATTCCTCACTGTATCCAATGAAAATACATTTCTCCCCCTTGCTGTCCAACTTCTTCCTTAGTTGATCCAGTATGTGTGCATAAGCCACACATCCAAAAACCTTCATGTGTGTGACACCTTTCTTTGTGCCACTCCATGCCTCTTCTGGCACTTTGTTCATAACTGCTTTTGTAGGGCACCTATTCAAAATGTACGCTGCACAATGTACAGCTTTAGCCCAATAATCATTAGGCAAATTCTTTTCCTTTAACATGCTTCTCGCCATGTCCATTATGGTTCTATTCTTCCTTTCCGCTACTCCATTTTGCTGCGGAGTATATCTAGTTGTAAACTGCTTGTGTATCCCATTTTCTCTACAAAAACGTAGAAAATATTTAGAGATATACTCACCTCCTCTATCAGTCCTTAGGACTTTGATATGCAGCCCACTTTGGTTCTCAACAAGTGTTTTGAAATTGCAAAAATTTTCAAACACTTCACTTTTGTTTTTCAAAAAATAAAACCAAGTTTTTCTTGTAAAATCATCTATGAATGTTAAGATATAGTGGTTGTTAGCAAGTGATGGAGTTTGCATCAGTCCACATACATCTGAGTGGACAATCTCTAAGGGTGCTTTTGCCCTTATGCTTTTCCTGGAAGGAAAACTTTCTCTGTGTTGTTTCCCCAAGATACAGCCTTCACAAAGGCTGCCCGGTTTCTATATCAATGGTAAACCACTTACCATTCCTTTTCTGTTCAACAAATTAAGACCTCCAAAGTTGAGATGTCCAAATCTCAAGTTCCATAACCAATTGCCATCTTTTGGTTCGCTTTGGAATGTCTCTTATTCTCTTCACCATTCTTCAAATCTGCTCTCATTCTAAGAGGGAACATCCTGTTCCTTGTCATCTTCACTTCAGCAATCCACTGTTTGCTGGGTGGTTTGTCCATGATTGTACAAACAACATCCTCAAAAAAAACATTATACCCCTTATGGACAAGCTGTCCAATACTTAAGAGGTTACACTTCATTCCTGGAACATAATAAACATCTGCTATGGATTTCTTTGCACCTAATCTTGTTAAAACATTTACATTTCCTTTTCCCATAACAGAAACTTTGCTATCAGTTCCTAGTGTGACTTGTGACTTCACACTTTCATCTAAGATAGAAAACATTGCTATATTTCTTATCATATGGTTACTACAACCGGAGTCTAGAAACCATAAATCCTCACTTTTTTCTTCAGCCATATTACAAGCTAAAAACAAATTATTTTGGCTGATATTTTCTTTTGTGAAATTTGCACTAGTTCCACTTCTCATATCTTGCTTCTTCTTTCTACATTCATTAGCATAATGACCATATTTTTTAGAATTGTAACATTGGACATTGGATTTATCATACCTTTGTCCTTGAGCATTCTGCTGACCATTCTGCTGGCTACTGCCTTGGCCGTGGCTATGACTTTCACTATTGCACCTTCCATGTGAATGTGAAGGGCTGTCTCTTCCACCTCTGTTTTGGCTTCTGCCTCTTCCTCTTCCTCTGCCTTGCCCTCTTCCTCTTCCGAAAGACATCTGGGTCTTAAAGGCATGTTCTAGAGATGAGTTTTCACTCCTACCCAATCTATGTTCATGGGTCATCAGTGATGCATGTAGCTCATCCACTGAAAAATTTGTGAGATCCTTAGTCTCCTCTATGGTGGTGACAATCACATCGAATCTTGAGGGTAAACTTCTCAAGATTTTTTCAACAATCCTCTTATCTTCAAGAGTCTCTCCATGAGATCTTATTTGTGTGACCATTCCAATCACATGAGTGAATAATGAGTCAATAGTATCTGACTCTTTCATATAGAGAGTCTCAAAGTCTCTCCTCAGCAACTGAAGTTTTGTTGTCTTCACTTTTTCCATGCCCTGATAAGATGTCTTGAGAGTTTTCCATGCTTCTCTGGATCTCTTAGCTGCTGCTATCCTTGGAAACACACTCTCATGAACTGCTTGATACAAGAAGAAGAGAGATTTGGAGTCTTTCTTCTTATTTCTCTTCAAAATCTCTCTTTTTGCCTGAGTTAACATATTATACTCATGTTCATCTGCTGGCTCTTCAAAGCCATCCTCAACAAATTCCCATAAGTCTTGGGAGACAAATAAATCTCTCATAGTTATTGACCAGTAGTCATAATTTTTCCCATTAAATTGTGGGAGATGGATATTTCCCATAGCCATACCAGTGCTGGCTCCAGCCATTCTGCACTCTTAACTATGATTCAAAAACACTTGACTATGTATTTAAAATTAACTGACTGTTCTGCAACAGTAACAGAAAAACTATATAGAGAAATACCTATGGATTCTTTTTGGCTGAGTCTTCACACTGTTGGAGAAGTTGCTGCAACAAAGAACTCCTTCCTTCAGATTCTTTGATCTTCAAAGAGCCTGGACTAGCTCTGATACCATGTTGGAATGTTTGAAAATTCCAAAACAATAAATGGATAATAAAACTCCCCTCTTTAACACAGAGAAAATATTTAAAATTTCATTCACAGTGACAGAGTTTCAACTCCGAAAAACAAATTTATATTTCATAAAAAATTGATACAAATTCTTCCTCAACACAGAGGGATTACAACTGCTGGACTGCTTCTAAGCACAGTGCCAAAATAAAACTCTTCTTTGTCTCACACAGAAAAATACTCTGTCTCTCTAAAAAAACATACACTGTTGTGTATACTCTGTGTTTCCTAAAACAGTCTGTTGTGTTTTTTTAATTCGTTGTTTTGTGTCTATTACAAAACAAAACAATTCACTGTTTTTCTAAAAAACATACACTGTTGTGTATATTCAATTCTTGCACTCTCTGTCTTTTACAAACGCACTGTTGTGCATAAAAATAACATTACATAAAAATGATTCTGTTTCTATATATAAACAAAATATCTCAACCTTGTTCAATTGAATGTCATTAATTGACACAACCACAAAATTCACCGCATGAAAAATCTTTAATGGCATCATAACTTCTGCCGGCACCGCTTGGAAATCATATTAATGTCAAATTTGCATGGTGGCACCTAGATTTTTTCTCCCTGCATTGCTGTGCTTATACTTCTGTTCTGTGTAATAATAAAACAATACAACAGCCTCACGGGCTTTCTACCTTTTATATGAAACATTACATATAATATATATATTATAAATATCATATATTTATAATATATATTTAACCAAAGTAAAACTTAAACTTACTGCAGTAACAAAACATTTACCGAGCGTGAAACATTTAAAACTCATTGCCATGAATATAAAACAACTTAAATAAAAAGATATCATAATGTTTAAACATTATTCCCTTTTATGCATTTTGGGGGCCTTGTGGAGTTCATACTCCCCAGCTCTCATACCCCCGCGAAATGGATTTGTGAGTGTATAGTGTGGGCCCAGCTGAGTATGACGTCAGTTGCTCCGTGGGTCTCCACTCCTCCAGCTGCCGGGCTTGCCTGACCCCCACGGAATTGACTGCCGCCTGGTCTCTTCGGGTAGTTGGAAATCAAATTCCAACAATTATTTGAACTACGTGGCAGGTATGCACAATTGAACAAAACGATTATTAAATACTAAAAGGAGGTCTGCAGGGAAAAAGGGACAGTTTGAAAATATTGAAAGCTTTATAGCTGTGTTGAGACTAGGATCTCCAAGGTCAATTTTTCACTGTTAATTGAAGCATTTACACGTTGGATTAGTTGTTCATGACAGGAATATTCTGCATATTGCTTCCTATTTTATATGAAAAGAAAAAGAGTAGCAACTAACTCATGCCTGTGCCACCTACTTTTGCAACTGTCGTCCCTCTGCAACAAAAACGTAAAGCAGGGATTATATAGGAATGCTAATAACCAATGTGACAAAAATAGAGAATGTTGCACCTGGTCTTTCGTTTTGACAATTCTAGCCAATAGAAATCATTACCAGCGATGACTCGGGATTTGGTATATATTCATTCATGCACAGGTTTTACGTACCAATAATCATCTATAATCTAACCATAAACCTGGTCCCGAAGAAACGTTAGTGTTCTATTATTTTATTTGAAAGTCAATATGAAAAATTTGGGAAATCTTAAAATTGGATTATTATTATTATTATTACATATTTATGGTTTAGAATTTAACATAATTTTTTAACTATTTAGTTTCATAATATAAGATTTTACAATTATTTAACATGTATAATCTAACAAATATATATATATATATATATATACATATATATATATATATACATATATATATATATATACATATATATATATATACATATATATATATATACATATATATATATATACATATATATATATATATATATATATATATATATATATAGTTTTATAGCTATTTAAAATAACATAATTGATGATTTAACATTTAACACACACACACACACACATATATATATTTCATCACAAAATTATATAACTAAATATATAACTTAACTATTATATTATAGCTATATATTATAGTTTTATATATAACATAAGACAATTTTATAACTATTTATCATAATATAAAGTTATTTGACATAACATGTGTAACATATATATAATAGAGTTCATAACTGTTAACATAGTGTATCATAATATAAAATAACATAGTGTCACATGTACATTGGCAATAACTATAACATAATATAACTATAACATTTAACATAGCATAATTATTTAAAACATAAAACATACACAAACACATATACATAATTTAATATAAATAGATATATATAATTATATAACTATATAAAAGTTCATGTTTGAACAATGCATCATTGATAGACACATTAAATCTATCATGAAAAGCTCATTTGGTCTAGTGAATAAAAGCATTTAGACTCTTCAAATTTGTAACATATAGTTTCATTATGTAGTGTGTTGTACAAGAAACATTGTTTTCATGTGCTTGCACCTAGTACATGTGATGTGTTAAAGTCAAACATTAAGAACTTAAAGTGTGTTGTAGTATTTGGTTGGCATGAAATTTTATAGATTTACAAATAGGTTTATTTCAATTTTTTTCATATATATTTACATATTTATGCGCTACGAATAAAATGCATTATTTAGAAATGAGAAAGGACGTGAGGGTAGATTTGATAACTTCTTTCGATTTTGTTTACATGTAATTCAATGTACTTTGCTTGATAAATTATAAAAAAATGGACTCTAAAGTTTAGGACATCAACTAGATTATTCTGTTTGAATTTAGAAATGGTTTTTTTGTCAACATTTTTTTTATTGGATTAGTTTATATGTATTATATGAAATATGTTGAGGCATCCCTTATATGCACCCCAACTGTTCGCCATAATAGTGTGAGAGGTTCTGTTATACGTGGTCAGGCTCGTGATAGATCACATAGCCCACCGAGAGTTGATATTCCCCTGGTAGAGTCGGCCTCCGACACCAGTCAGAGTGTTAGAGGAAGTGTTTTTGTCTCTATTGATGACCATGCTACATCTAGTGGACCTTATTCACCCATTTCAGGTGCACTTCTTGCATTTTTAAATCCTCTTCAAACGTTGTGTTTATGTCTTGAAATTGTCTTTAATTTTTAAATTTCCTTTAAATATTGTGTTTGAATTTAGTGTATAAGTTATTATCCTTCTAGTTTGTTATTTATATAAATGTTAAATTATGTTTATGATTTATAGGTCCTTAGTAGGCCAAAGTTGAGGATCAGAGTGTAGCATCAATCGCTCCGTGGGGTGATGCTACAACTCAAATCACATTAGACGATTTTATGATCTGTTATACATGGATCACAGTAGATATATAGAATATCCCTCCCAATTCACTGACTCGTCTTGCATTATCTTTGATGTTGGAAGCATGACTATGTTGATCGAGACATACCAGAGGTTGAGCCCACATAGTCACATATTACAGTTCATACATAGGGTCAGGAGGCGTGATATTAGAGGCCTATATTCTTGCAAGGTGGTGAAGGAGGCCAATGAGGACATTGACATTCGTGGGGAGTTTTTCGACATCCCTCTCAATCTCCCTGATAGACATAAATGTCCGATCCCACTAAAATATTTTAGTAATGTTCATGCAGCCCCTTTCATGTTTGATAGATTCACTGGAGCTTGGGGAAAGTTCCCGAATCATGTGCAGGTTGTCATTTATTTTTCAAATAATTTATATGTAGAGTTTGTGTTACATATGAGGGTGGATTACACTGATACTAGATCTCATTTTTACGGTACTTGCATGGGACGTACCATTGAGCATGACGGGGTTGGTAGGGACCCTAGGCATGTACCACCACCTCCGATATTTTTCCACTACCGTCCCAGAGCTTGGTATGACCAAAAAAGTAAGAGCAGTTGTCACATCTTAGTGGTGAGACACAGGATACTATTGAAGACAGCATGCAAGTGCCATTGGATACTGTGTGTGCTTCATTGGATGGAGAGATTATGATACCACCACCACTGCTTCGTGACCCACTAGTGCCCTTATATGATGATGCATTTCTTGTGATTTTACCCTTTCACCAACTTTTTACACATACATTAATGTATCGTGATGTCATTCATGAGACTTGGAGGATGCAAGTCCTACCTGACACATACCAAGTACATATATATACGAAACTTTTTTACTATTATTAGAAAATTATGCATAATTATTTATATTCAAATTTCTAGTTTGTATTGTATTTAATTTCTATTAATAAGTTCATGATAACATGTAGACACTTCATAACTACACGGACAAACTTATTAGGTCATCTGAGGGGCAGTTGATCGTCTAGGTCATCCTTGACCAGAGCATGTTTCGATATATTCTCCTTGACCAATGTGAAGGAAAGTGAGAATGTAAAACCACATTGACCAACAGTTGAGGTAAAAAAAAAAATTCCTAAGATTTCAACATTTTCTTTTTTTAATTTACATAAATATGCTAATTAATTTGTAAACTAATTATAATGTGTCATTGTCATTGTATACACACACCCATATGTAGAGTGTCGTTGATGCCATTGTTATGTGGAGAATTGAGTGAGATGTTGGGTTTAGAGGCACCAATGACACGGGTACATCGATGCATGCCCCAATCATCGAGCCATAAGCAGAGGAGCACCAAACCCAGATTCATGATCATACCCCCATCCTATCGGACTTGCATTTGGACTCGACTGAGGTTAGTAGATTCATGTATATGTAACAAAAAATGTGGTTCAATATTATTTATTTGAATATTGTTTATTTTGTACAAATAATCATCTAATTAGTTTTAATTTGAATGTGTTATATTGAAGTACCAACTTATGGACACTTACTTTGTGTGGCAGAACTAACATATGAGTTCTAGTGGTACTTAGAATATCATATTTTGTATATTTTGAGGCTCATTTCATAGGGCATATTCATATGTGAGATACAGACTTTGTATATTTTCATACATGGATAGTGTATGGATGTTCATCATGGATATTATTTTAGTTTATGGATGCTTATTATTTCATTTTATGGATGTTCATGTGATATTTGTAATTTGTGTATATTTTAATATGGATAGTTTATTGATACATGCATTCATTATTTTAGTTCATGTATTTGTATTAATCTTGTTTATGGATTCTCATTAACTTTTTAAGATTAAATCGATCTCTTAAAATTGTTTCACTAATTTAATAAATTTTCTATATACTATAACTTTTATTAGTAAAATATATGTTCAATTTTGATTTCCAGTTTCGTAGACTAAGAAAATAAGTACAATCATAATTTATGATGCAAGTCACTTTGATACTTGAAGTGAACTAAAATATATCATATATCAATCTAATATTTAACATGAAAATAATTCCAATCATGTTCCATATTGGCTTGTAGAAAGTGTCTTTTAGTGCAATCAACATGTATGTTACTACAATTCAAATTTTAAAATAAATTATTTGAATTATAAAGTCACATGTGTGTGTGTGTGTGTGTGTGTGAAAAATGTTGTTACCCACCCATATACCATTGCATGGAGAAAATTTTCAAGTATTTCAATCAATTTCTTATCTCAAGGTTCAATTAAAAGACACAAATATGATTGGAATACATTTTATTCAATGTTGATATTAAAACATGTCATGCAAACAAAAAACATAGGTTTTATTCAATGTTATTTATTTTGAGATTATCTGCAAGAGATTAGTGATAACATGATATAAGTCAATCGTATTGAAATTTAATATATAGCTCAAACAAAAATATATGGCAGCATTTCTATAATTTTATATAATTTTATTAACTTTCCTAAATTTCAATGAATTCCTTATGATGGAAATTTAATTTTTGTCCAATTTTTAAAAACTGAATATGATTGAAATAAGTTATATATTCAATTTTAAAAGATGTCGAGCTGTAAAACTTACAAATACAAGTTTTATTCGATTTTATTTTGTTTTAAGTTATCTACAAAATCTTATTCATAACGCACGTGGTCAATAATTTTGGTGTGCTTATACTAAAATCAAAGCACAATGTTAAACTAGTTACCTTGAAATTAATGTACATCATATATCTAGTTACATCATTTATCAGGAATCAACACCTTCGCTGAAATCAATGCATCTAATGAAAGTAATAAAATAGGATGATGAATCAACATCTACACTAAAATCAATGCATCTAATGCAAACAATCAAATAAGCTAATTATAAATCAACATCTATATTGAAATGAATGCATCTAATGCTACAAGAAATCAAATAGGATTATAAATCAATATCTACACTGAAATCAATGCATCTAGTCCTAACAATCAAATAGGATTAGGAATCAACATCTACACTCAAATCACTGCATCTAATGTAAGATAAAAAAAATAAAAAAATTTAACATCTTTAATGAAATGAATGCATCTAATGAACTTCGAGGAGAACTATGGCAAAGGGTTTCTGCAGTGCATTCTTGGTGTTCGGTGCAGGGTTTTAGCCTCCTATCGGCGAGTATGGAGTCCCTATTGGCCACAAGCGACTTCTATGCCATACGAAGAGCTTGGATCTAATTGTTGCGCGGGTGGTTTTTACAAAGGGTGTGGATGAATCGAGTTGGAAGAGCTCGACAGCACTGGCTTCGCTTCGTATTCCCTATGTGTGGCAAAAATTCGGTGGTTCCCTAAACCCGAAGCCTGATTCCGCATGGCTTTCGATGGCCCTCGTTACACCGTCGAGAATAGGGGTTTCTTATTTCTTGCCGAAGTTAGGTTTTCTAAGAAGATTAGAGTTGGGAACTTGGCCGGCTCCATTGCATGCTGAGTTTTTAGCTGGAAAATCTCTGATCAGATTAAATGGGTCGCCTTTGCCATTGAGGAGCTGGCGGATCGTGCCCTCCACCAATTTCTCTGCGGTAGTAGCAGATGGAGACGAAATCTCCGTCCCTTCGAGGGTAGAGAAGCCGTCGGAGATTTTTGCAGACAAATATCATGTGTCAATTACCAATTTTTTCTTTTTTATGAGGGAGATCCGATTAAACTATACGCTTTTACCTCTGCAACTAGAGAGAGAAGAGGCGTCCAAGCTTGATCTATAGAAATCCCTGCTGAATCAGAAGAAAGGAGAGGCAGAATCGAGGAGGGATCGGCAATAGCAGGGAGCGCATTTTCCCTAGTTTCACCAACCAAACCAGTTTCTAAACCCCAATCAATAGGTAATCTCTCGCTCCAGCTGAGCCCTACCCCCTTTCAAATTTTTATTAGACCCCTTGTGGGTAAGTCTCGTTTAGTTTGGGTAAACAAAGACACCTCTGTTCAACAAATTAAGCATAAAATACGGGGATTGATGGGGTACCCAGTACCGATCCAACATCTAGTCAATCGGCACAGATCTCTCCAGGATTGCTGGCTCATGAAGGATTACTCCATAAAGGTAGATATGATAATTTCCCTAAATCTGCACCTGCGAGGGGGTGCTGTAAACCAGAGCATGCTAAGATCTATAGGGGGAGATAGAGGGAAAATTCCCACTAGCCAGCAACAAACAAATGGAGGGCCTTCCTACAAAAACATCCTATAGGGAAAAAAAGTGGTAGGCTCACATCCCAAACAAGCTGGAAATGATCTGAGGCCCTACATAGTAGAAAAATACGACAAAACCCTAGCACTAAAGATCAACAATTTAGCAACAGAGGAGCACATAAAGACATACGAAGCTCAAGCATTAATATGCTGCTTCAACTATTTCTGGCCTAAGCCCATGGACCTTTTCCATTGGATTTTCACCCAATGGTCCCTTGATTGTGAAATTCACCTCTATTCCAAGGGGTTCTTTATTGTGAAATTTCAAACCTCGGAGGAAAGAGATATTATCATCAGAGAAGGGCCTTGGTTTTGGGGGTCCACAGGGCTTTTTATCACTCCATGGTTTCTAGAATTTGACCCCAGCACTATGAAGGTTTCTAGATTACCTGTATGGGTGAGATTACAAAATCTTCCTTTACATTTCTGGAATGATCTGGTACTCGAGAGCATTGGGAATAGTCTTGGGAGGTATATTAAAAAAGACATGGAAAGATTAGAACAAATAATCTTCACCTTTGCCCTGATCTGCATAGAAGTATATTTAAGCAAAGGATTACCAGCAAACATTATTCTGATTTATAAACAGCAAAGCTGGTTCCAATCACTAGATTATGAAAATAATGCGTTTAGATGCAGGAATTGTAGGATGAAAGGACACCTACAGAATACTTGCCCAGAAGCTAAGAAAGCAAACAACAAAAGGAATCCGAAAAGGAAGCAGAGGAAAGGTTGGCAGTTTTCCCTTCTCGACTCAGAGGAGGATGAGTCAGAAGAAGAAGAGGAACCAGTTCCAACAGAAAGAAAGCAGCCTAGATAGGAACCAGAGGTACAAACAGAGGATACGACCGCGCTCATGGATCCACACCTTCAGACGAAACAAACCGAAAGGAATGTTGTGGACATGAGTAGTGGAGGGATCAAACGACACCATACATCAGAAAATTCAGATTCGAACAAGGATACAGGAATCCAAAATGTAGAAAATCAGATTGTCCTTGCCACATGTGAGCCATCTCAGGGCAAGTGGCACAAGGTTAAGAAGAAGAAAGGGAGAAAAACCTTATTTGTGGGACTATTTCCCATGATCTAGTGGCTTTTAGTTTTTCTGCCTCCTTCTCTCTACCCTTTTACTCTTTCTCTCTCTTTTTTTTTTTCTTAATGCAAGGTAGCCTCGCCACCATGCATTGTGTGTGAGAGCACATGAGCCCAATGGGCAATTTACGAAAATGCTTCAATGCATATGCTATGTGTAACTTTTCATTTCTATAAATAAAGTTACTGCTTTTTTCTGAGGATAAATGAATGCATCTAATGCAAGAAATGAAAAATAATTATAAATCATCTACACAGAAATCAATGCAGCTAGTGCAAGAAATTTTCTTCCCTTTCTTTCCCCCTCCGTCTATTTCAATATCTCCCTCCATCTCTCCTTATTTTTCTCTCTATCTCACCCCCCTAGAAACACACACACTCTCTCTTTATATATATATATATATATATATATATATATATATATATATATATATATATCCCTCCCTATATCTCTCTCTTCATCCCTCTCTCCCCCTTCCATCTAAATCTCTATCTCCCTTTGTCTCTCCCTCTTCATCTCTCTATATCTCCCTACCTCACTCTCCCCCTCCCTCTCTCTCTCTCTTCCCTTGGTCTCTCTGTGTCTCCCATTCCCTCCTACTCTCATCTCTCCCTATCTCTCCATAGCCCTTGGCACTCCCTCTCTCTCTATATCTCCCTTGCCACTCCCTCCCCCCCTATCTCTCTCTCGGCCTTTCTCTCTCTATATGTCTTTCTTCTTACCTCCTTCTCTCTCCCCATACAACTCCATTTATATCTCTCTCCCTACCTCTCCATTCCTCTCTCTCTCTTCCTTTCTCTCCCACCTCCCTCTGTCTCTCCCTCGCATCACCCACTAACTCTCTCTCTCTTTCTCTCTCTTTCTCTCTCGAGCTTCATCCTGCAACTATGTTGACTATATCCTTCCCTCTCTCATTATCTCTCCCCTTTCTCTCCATCTACAATCCTTATTTATCTTTCTATATCACCACCAAACATACACACTCTCTCTCCATATCTCCCTTCTTTCTCTCTGTCTCTCTCTCTCTCTCTATCCACCTTTCTCTCTCTATATGACTTTACATTCTTCCTTCCCTATCTTTTCCTCCAACTCCCTATCTCGAGCTCCCTCTCTCTCTATCCACCTTTCTCTCTCTATATGACTTTACATTCTTCCTTCCCTATCTTTTCCTCCAACTCCCTATCTCAAGCTCCCTCTATTTCTTGGAGACTCTCTCCACTTCTTCCTCTCTCCATATTTTTGTCCCCACCCCCTCTCTCTTATAGTTCTCTCCCACTCCCTCTCACTCTATATTTAAAAAATTTTGAAACACTTTGACAATTAAAATATTATGTTTCAATACATAATTTTTTATTTTATTTTTATGTCGTCCAAGAATTTAAATTTTTTTATTTAATAAATATTTAAAACACAATATTTCAAATTTTTTTTGTACATTCACCTGGAGGGAAAATGATAATTTTCCATGGAAATATTATCTAAATTTTTCAAAAATATTAATTTTCTAGCTACCTCCATCAAAGATACATATAGCACTTCATGTCTTCCAATTGAAACTGTTTAGGCTTTATTTATTTAGAGGTAGCTTTAGGTTATGATTACTTCAATATTTTAAAAATATTGTATATTTTATTATGTTAGATTTATAAAAAAAGAGGTTAAATAAAATTAACATATATTGAGTCAGGTTGTATGACTCTCTTTGTCTTAATAAATTTTGTTTTAATGCCTATGTCATATATCAACCATGTTTATTAAAGTTGAGTTACTATGTGCTAGTATATTTAGAATATAAGAGATTTTATATTATATTAAAGTTAATAATATTATATTAATCCAAAATCAATAAATTTAGTATTAACATTAAAATATATTAATATTATATTTTTATATCAATAGCATTTCATCATTTAATTAATAATAATAATAATATTCTTTATGTATTAATATTAAATTTAATAAAGTTTTTACATGACATTTTAACAAACATTCTAATAAGATTTGGAATTTTAAAATGAGGTAAAAATTTTATTTTAGATCATTAAAAAAAAATTATACACGCTTGATTGATCATAATAGCTCTATCCAGCTACATAGCCTGGTAACTACGTAAATGGCTTGATCAAGGGTTTACAAAGGAAGTTGTCTACCCAACATGTGGAATAGCCCGGACGACAATTTTTTCCTGGAATCCGGTAAAATAAAATTCAAAAAAACAGGTAGTTGGGGTGTTTGGAATCCATTTTTAATAGTGGAAATGGATTCAACACTATCAAAAACTCTTAGGGCACTCAAAATACTAAAGTGTAACAATTGTAAACAAGATTTTGATAAAATCTTTGTCAGATTTGTCGGATTCTAAGCCATTTCGTTGTTTTTTTAGACTACGCGGTTTACAAAGCCCTCCATCGAGCTACGTAAATAACTTGATGGAGGGTTTACAAGCCCTGGATCAAGCTAATTAACTTTAAAATTTAGGTGCTCCATCTAGCCTCTTAAGTCCTAAAATAAGCAATTTCAGCACCCCTTCTGCAAAATTTATCTTTGAAATTTAAGTGTTCCATCCAGCCTCTTAAGTTCTAAAATATGCAATTTTAGCACTTCTTCTGCAAAATTTTCTGCAACTCCATTTTCTACCTAAGTGGACTTAAGGCTAAATTTGTCCTTAGCTGGTAGAGTTAATCACATTGGATTCATGAACTATCATCTACATAACGGCATATGAGTTTGACACTTTTGAATTCATATGATATTTTTCATCTAATTTCTTTTAACAAATGCTTGAAATGTTTTTGATCTATTTTAAAGAGGTTGAATAAAAACTTAATACAAAAAGAAAAAAAAACAATAAGTACCACTATCTTCATCTAAGAGTCTTCTTCAAAAAGTTACTTCTTATTTTTCAATTTATTCAAATAGTTGAAAATACCTTAGGTGAACACATGTGTTCGTGAAATGCAATTGAAATATTACTTAGCCAACTTCGAAAAATAACAAAAAAATAGATTTTTTCATATAAAAAATAAAATTTTAATATGAAAAAATTAGCTCTCTCTATGTAGATCGTGTTTATATATATATATATATATATATATATATATATATATATATAATTACACATTTTAGACTAATTTATGTGACTTGAACACATACATACCTCCTAAGATGTGTGAAAATTTGGAGGGACAAGCATTTTATTTAATGGAAAATTGACATATTATACAACACTAAATATTTTTGCAAAAAATATTATTAGGAAAACAACATAATTCTCCACAATTTGTTTTTTACTTGTAATCAAAATCCATGCTTATATATGAATTTTGAGAACTTCAATTCAATAAAAGAGAAAAAACTTGAAATTTCATAGCCACATTTAATCCAAAAATGTAACCCATCTTTATATTTTCACACAATGAAAACAGTCACATTTAAGTCCAAGTCACTAGCGTTGGAATTTATGACAAAATGGTTTGCAATTTTATTGCAACTAATTTTTTTTTTGATAAAATGATAAAAAAAGGGAAATAAAATTGCAAAAATGGTTAAACTGGATGGGTATTTTGAATTTCAAATTTTTACCTTAATTTGCAACCGCCTGGATAGGCCATTCTAAGATGTAGTGTTGATGTGTCAATCAGTGAATTAGTCTATCGTGCTTAATATTTGTCTAATATGGACCTTGACACATAAAATTATTGAAGCGTACAATAAAGTTGCAGAAATGGTTAAAGTTGTTGGATATTTCAGATTTGAAATTTCTACTTTTACTCTATAAGTAGCTCTATAGGCTATTCAACTAACAAAATTTAACGTTCACAGTGTCCTTTCGGTTCCTAGAAAGTACAATCTCTAAAAGATGCGGAATCTTTGAAATATGGCCTTATAGCTACAGAGAAAAATGCTTGGGAAGGGCATCAATATCTTGATGTTTGATCTCACAAAAGTAGCATACGTGGAGGGTGCTTCCAAATATGCAGAATAGAAGGTGTGTTTTTTCTACTAAACTCTCCGGAGGAATGGATTTAGCATGCACAATATAATCACTAAGACATAATATCAATGCTTGACCACCAGAAAAAATATTCAGCTGGAAACGACACGGGCTCTTGGAATTGCCGCTATGAAATGTCGGTGCTAAAAGTAGTTTCCAAGTGAAACGGGAGTTTCGGTTGAAGAGATATTTTCTGAGAGATGTGTGGCATGACATTGTTGTATATCGTGTTTATGATCGGGCTGCGGGAAAAACATGTTCGAAATGTTATTTCCAAGAACATGAGAAGCTTGACCTCTTGACCAGTAAGAAACCCAACCCCTAGCCGTAGGTTGGGCCTTGGAGCTAAGACATGGAGGGAATGCAGAGAAGGACCTGACTCCCAACTTACTTACAGTGGGTCCTATGGCACAATTTTCTTTTATGTTTGGGTTATTTTAATGACGGATGATTTTTCAAATAAACTCAGTGAATGATGGTGATGTTAACTAATTACACAAAAGAGGAAAACATTTATGGGAAAACCAGGAATAAAAAACTAAGATTGAAATTTATGTGCACTTCGACTGGAGAAATATATGAAATGTTGTAATGAAGAAATACCTTCAGTGCGATACCACATGGCACAATATCAGTTGCGCAAATAATGTCTACAAGAGTCATCAAATAAAGTGCACGCCAATGCCCACTTTCATCCTATAAATAATAATAACATCATTGCATTCCAGATGACGAAAAAATAAACGCCAGAATACAGAAACAGGCCAAGAGATGGTTGAACATATGACCAGATGATGAGGACCTGAAAAGGTGTAAAGCATTCGACCTGACGTTATCAATTCCTTTGAAAACAAAATCGTTATAAATGTTCGCAATGTTCGAGTGATCCAGGAAAGAAAGTATTGGTGATGATGGCATTGTGTTTTGGAGCAATTGCACCGAGAGTGGTGTGGCCCTTTTATAGGTCGGGGAATATAACAACCTTATTTTATAAAACAAAATAGGATTTCTACCACCTTTTTGCTCTGCTAATCTAGGAGATCGTTACAATCATCGAATATATTTTACTTCGACGCTAAGGGATATATGGCGCTTTTGTAAAGTTTATTCAAGTATTATCTCAGTCCAATTTATTTATGATGTTTACAATTTACCTCAATGTATTTTTAGTTCTGAATTTGTGCCATTTAGTGGCTCCTATGCATGTGATAATGAATATTCCATGTCCTAAACCTGACCCCAACTAGCCACAGGTCGACCCTTGGAGTTGAAGAGGGAGAGCGACTTGACTTCTGACCTAGAGTGGGAGCTAGTCTGGATTCGTGTTTAATACAATGTAAATTAATCTAGAGGAGACAAACTGAAGCACGGGTACGATGATGTGATAAGAACCAAGAGAAGAAGGAAAGAAAGCAAGCAAAGGAAAGGAAAGGAAAGGAAAGGAAAACAACGAGCCAGCAAGGAAAAGTTGGATCAAGCAGCTTCAACAAGAATACTTGTAGGTAATAAGTTGTATGTATGATTTCTTATTGGTTTTTTACATGCATGGTATGTGCATGTTGGTAATTGGTTCTTTTGTTGTCATTGACACATGTTTTTCCAAGTTGGACAATTTATTTTATACTTGTTTTACCATTTCTGAATAGCCATGGTGGGATGGGGATTTTTGCAATTTGAGTGTTCAATTGTTGGAATATTTTAGATCTGGGTGAGGTGGTTTCAAGAAAATTCCCAAGGGCTTAAGAATCTCTTGACCGGTAATGGTGGGATACAGGGGAAATCCTCAAGGGTGAAGACGGAAAAATTCCTCAAGGTATTGGAGAATAAATTGTGAGGTATCCAAGCTCTGTTTGGTTTGATGTTCTTGACACCATTTTAGGTGAGATCACAGTATGGTGAGGGTGGAGGTGGTTTAACCTCTGGATTCCTTAGATTGTTTTTGGATTGACTTATCCCATGAGATCCCACATTCATGCTTGGAATATGCCATGGGGGTGACTAGATGATAGAAAGATTTGGTTAAACCAATCTATAGTGAGGCGGTACGTGGAAGTCTCGAACCTGGTCAAATTTTGCCGAAGATTTATAAGAGCTAAGTTTCTCTTTATTTTTATTATTAGATGTACATGTTATTATGTGGCTTTAATGGTTTTTGTATCATTGTTATTTATCTTGCTATATGTTTCTTATAAGCATGGTTATATGACATATCTGAGTCACAACTCTATTCATGTTTTTACTTGTAACTGAATGAATAATTAATGCAAGACCTAATTGATGTCATGTTATGACAGCTAATGTGAGAATTAAGTGGCCCTTCTTTTTAAACCTCAGATAAATTTTTAGTTCCTTATGTCGAGACTTTCATTCATGACCTGTAGATTGCATATTTACTAAATGTTTGAACGAATTTCATTCCTCATTGGGGAAGGTTAGGTCAAGTCTTGGTTTAAAAGCATTGTCTGTATGTCATTTATCATCTCTAGAAATTTCCATGAGTTCTGGCCTAAGGCCTGAGTCCTGGCCCTGAAAAAGTGGCTCAGAACTGAGCATAAAAGTCCATAGTTGTTGGGAGCGAATGGAGGCTCAAAGTCACTTGAATGCCTTGGAAAGGTAGTGACTGGGGCTCTAACTCATGGAAAAAGAGAGTTATCACATGAGTTGGACACCTAGAGGGGTTGGGTTGCTCCTGGAGGTCCTCTGACATCTGAGGGAAGTGAGTAAGGTCTTAAGTCATTGACTCCATTTCCTTAAGGTCATATAGGAGGTCGAGTCTTATCATAGTGACCCTCAACTCATGTTTACCCTCGGTAAACTGGTGAAAGCGGTTAAATGTGGGTGGAGGTGGTTACAAATAGTCTCAAAACATTCACAATATATGTAGAAAATCCTTAAGACCTTTCAACTTCTAATGAGAACAAACTAATCACAAAAGACATAATATTTATCTACCCAAAAAATTGGGGAAAGAAAACATTGAATATAAACACAATCACAAATATAACACAAAATATATATGGGGAACCCAACTAGGGAAAAACCCTCTAGCTTGTATAGAATCAATTGAGCAATCTGATCTATTACATAGAATTTGTTTCAATCTTAAAGATCCCTACAATACTAATTGACTCTCAACACAAGACTTTCCTAACACTTAACCAAATAATCTGCAAGGAAGCTCTTATTTCCTTGCCCAATTCAGTTGATATATAAAATATGAAATCTTCCTATTTCCTTATGCAATTCCCTTAGCTTGCTTCTCAAGTTCCACAAATAAAAATATTTGTACAAAGAAATAATATATTTATGTCTTCATCCAGTCTCAATAGCCAATTCAAATTGAATGACTTATTAGGGCTAAATTTAGTAGTTGCAACTATTTAACTGAGAGTTAGTTGAGTTAACAAAAGTAAAACTACTCAATTAAACTCAAGAACTCAAGTCCATCTCTATTCTAGAACTAAATATTAGTTAGCAGATAGACACTAGAGTTTTACTCCACTAGATAGCTAACTTTTAGCTATCAACTAGTACAAAACTCACTTAAATACATTTAACTCAAATTAACTGAAAATAACTCAATGATAAGCCACATCACACATGTTAACTAACAACTAACTCAAATTTCTATGAGACTGGATTTGAATTGGCTTCTTTTACTAAGGAAGAATTCAAAGAATCCATTCCTTAATCTCAACAATCCCCCTTAGCGAGGAGGTGACTCTTAGAAGGACCTCATCCACCTAGATTTGTCTTCACCTCTCCCAAGTACTCTGCTACTACAGTT
Source organism: Pinus albicaulis (assembly GCA_034641835.2). Classification (NCBI taxonomy): domain Eukaryota; kingdom Viridiplantae; phylum Streptophyta; class Pinopsida; order Pinales; family Pinaceae; genus Pinus; species Pinus albicaulis. The sequence continues at coordinate 1,057,543,555 of CM076579.1, forward strand.
TCTTCCTTTGACCTAGGAAGTGCCATGTACGTGTGTATCTCAGTGTATTTTTCTAGATGTTGGGAGACTAAACTCTTATCTAAGTTGCCTTAACCATATCCTCTACCTACTTAGATCAAAATCCCCTTATATTCGAGGTCTTTCACTAGTCCTCATCATCATCTTGTGGTCATCCCAACTACCAAATATCTTAAACTGAAACCGAGATATTGGCAAAGGATCCATCTTGCTCTCTCTCAACCACCACATCTCTATTATGAGAAATATCTACCTTGTCGCTCAAGATTGCAGATGCATCAACTTCCAATTTATAGAGGATCTTGATCTTGACACCAATCTGATTGACCTAACCAGAAGAAAAATGCTTTAGGTAGGCATTTCCATTGCTGAATACTACATCATATCCTCTGTTTTCAATCTGATGTTTTTTCATTAAAGAGAGTTTGTTGGCATCACTACTACTTTCAAATAGATCAGTAAAGGCCTTCAAAATTTGTAATGGTGTATCCTTCCCTTGAAACTTTGGAACAATATGGTCTCTAACTTCTTCTATGATCATCCTCCTAGCTTTGGAAATATCCTTCTTCCATTGAATTAGTAGTTGTGCATCTGAAGCGATAGGTTTAAGAATATCAATATTGATGTATTCCAAAACCCCAATATCATCTAACACAACCTCCATTCTATCCTTTCATGAAAAAATGTTTAAAGTACCTTCTAGCGCATGCTCTGTCCTCAAGCCATAGGATGACATGATTCCTGCACTTGTATAATTCCTACACCAATTGACATTGTCTCTAATGCGCTTTGAATATAATCAACGAACCTGGTTTATATCTTGTTTTATACTCTAACACCATGTAGAAAATAATTGAAACCTTGCAACTACTAATGAGAGAAAACTGATCACAAAATACACAAGGTTTCTCTACCCAAAATATGGTGAAAAGAAAACAATGAATAGAAACAAAATAACACATAGAATGCAAAATATATATATATGGAACCCAACTGGTTAAAACCCCTCTTGCTTCTATAGAATCAACTAAGAAATTTGATCTATTACATCGAATATGTTTCAAGCCTGAAGCTCCTTGCAATACTGATCAATTTTAAACACAAGACTTTCCCAACACTTGGCCAAATAAACCTGCAAGGAAGCTCCTATTTCCTTGCACAATTTAGCAACTAAAAAATAAGACAACCTCCTATTTCCCTGGGAGATTCCCAAGAAAAAATGCTCTTCTTGATCCTGAGGCCTCTCTTTCTTTGCTTGCTTCTCAAGCTACACACACAAAAGATAGTGTACAATGAATAAATAGATATGTGCCTTCGTCTAGTCTCAATAGGAAATTTTATTTGCATGACCTAGTAGAGATAAATTTAATAGTTACAACTAGTTAACTAAGAGTCAGTTGAGATAAGAAAATTCAAAATAATTAAATAAAATAAATAACTCAAGTCTATCACTATTCTATAACTAGAGATTAGTTAATTGTCCAACACTAGAGTATAACTCCACTAAATAGCTAAAGTTTAGCTATCAACTAGTACACAACTCACTGAAAGCCATCTAACTCAAATTAATTTACAATAGCTTAGTGATAGGCCACATCACACATGCTAACTGATAGCTAGCTCAAATAACTATGAGACTAAATTCGAATTAGCATCTTTGACTAAGTATCAAAACAATTAAGCCATTATTTGCTACAATTTCAACAATATATGCATGCAAATCGGTTGACTCAATGAGCTTCAAATATTAGGTGAAAGTTCTGAGAAAATTAATACAATGAACACCACTAGCTCCAATAGTGGAGCGTTAAGCCACTTCTTTCTCTCCAAAAGAACTATTTTCCTCTTCAATGCTTTGTTGGAGAAGCCAAGGTTAAAATTCCTCTCGTTGATTAATTAGACATCTTTTATAACAAAAGGAATGACCATTCATATCCTCATTCCTTTTTAATTTCCTCATGAATCTAAGACTTCTAATGTGACCTTTGGACATCTATATGACATTTAGACTTCTCCATGTGGCCCTTTTTTCCATGCATGACTCTTTTACTTCCACATATTTACATTTACAATATTTTCCAAAATTACATCACAAATTCCACATCATTATGTGACGAAAACATGACAAGTCAACAACATTGAAGACTTGGAATCATGGTGGCTTGTACATAAGGCTATTTGATAAGTGACAATATTGCCACTATGACCTCAATACTCGTAGCATATATTGCATTGGTGTTTCCATCTACCCTCCAAAGGATCTTGAAATATCTTGGAGTCTTCATAAGTCACCTTCCTCATCAGGATCCATTATTCTTTCAACCGTCGCAATATGGTGCCACTTTCCTCGAGATGCTTCCTTTGGAAACAATTATGATCAGATCTCCTCACGGATCCTTTCCATTCTCTATTGAACACCTATAGTAGATCACTCATGGAAAGAAAACTTTAGCCCAAAAATATCCTATTCTATCATGCTTCATGCAATGTTTTGTTCGTGGATCAACAATGCACCAAGAGGAGAGAGAAAATATTTTTGGGCATAGGGCGCACTTGCAAGTGGCAAGGAGGGAATCACTTATCACTGATGATGCATTATGTACTCAACTAGAGGAGGAGAAGGCATGATGGAAGGATCAAGGTGCAACACCAAGGGACAGGAAGCATGATTATTTAATGAGGGTGTGTTGTGCACCTAGAAGAGAATCTAGGGCCATAAGGAGGGCATAAGACATAGGAAAAAGCCACAAGGGAAGGATGTACTACCCACTAAAGGTTCACAATGCACTCAACTAGAAGGGAGAGGCTAAGGTTGCCACATGGTCTAAGAACAAGTAACAAGGAGGAAGGTTTGTGGGATAGGAATGCATTATGCATTGGAGAGAAGCCCCTTGGGCACATGGCTTAGAAGAAACTGATGAGGGGTTCTCCAATAAGCCTTTTAAGTACATTTTTTTCTCCTCATGGGTTAGAGGGAAGGCTTACAAAGTCAGCAAATCTTCCAATTCTAGAAGGGTGAAACATTGAAAAAAACACTATGTTAGGAGGAAAAACAAGTGCAAAACAACCCAACTCATCAATATAACTTATACAAGACCCAAAACTAGGAATTATACGTCAAAATGAGAGCTTAAAAACACTCACCAAGTATAATATACAAAGTATGAATAGTTGCGACCAAAAAGTGTCGTTTTGTGACCAGAAAGTGTATTATGACCCTAAGGTGCAATATTGTTACTCTTGATGATCTGATGACACTTAGAAAGGAACATGTACACTTAGCATATATTTAGAAACATGAAATGACACTTGAAGAACAAAAGTGACACCTCACATGAGAAAAGGTAAGCTCCAAAATTTGAATACAACATAATTTTGGAGGGCGTTGTAGTAGTGACAACAAGTTGACATACCTAATTTGGATGGTAAAATTTTTATAACACCAACCATAGTCAACGTGGGTGCCATGGTGAACTATAAGGCTCACTGTGGGCAACATGGTCAGCCACAATCATCTATAGGTAAACACGGTCAACGATTGTCCACCATAGTCATCATGGTTAACCATGTTCAACAATGAAACGTAATATCGAACCATGGAAAAATATGGTTATGTAAAGAAAACCATTATCAGGCATAGTTAACTTCAGACAAAATTTCAACCATGATCAAGCGGTCAACCATGGACAATTCATCAACCATGGTCAAACATTTTCAAATGTTGACATACCTAATTTGGATGGTCAATGTGTTCTAATACCAACCATAATCACATGTGTGCTATGGTGAACTATGGTCACCATGTGCATCATGGTCGATCATAATCATCTATAGTTAAAAATTGATAAATATTATTCAACCATAGTCAACCACATTATTAAATATTCAACCATAGGCATCATGTTCAACAATGTGTTCATTATTCATCACATTACAATGCCATTTATTTTTCACCATATTGCAATCATAGATATTATTCATCACATTGCAATGACATTTATTGTTTGTCACATTGAAATTGTGTCTATTTTTCATCACATTGCAATGGAATTTGTTGATCCTCACATTGCGATGAAGTTTATTATTCATCACACGGTGATGTCATTTGCTTTTTGTCACATTTTAATTCCTTTGATGTTCATCACAAATGTCATCGCAATGTGATGAATAACAAATGATGTCACAATGTGAAAAACAACAATCATGGTCAACAATGTGTTGATTTTTCATTAAAATGAACACATTGTTGACATTTTTTCCAAACGAAAAATGGCGTCAACAAAAAATGAAAACATTTTTGGACATGATCATACAAATTAAGTATGTTAACTTTTGACAATGTTTGATCATGGTTGATGGATTTTCCATAGTTGAGCATGGTTGATGTCTTGATCACGGTTGACCATGTTGTCTAAAGTTAAGTATATCTGACAATGGTCGTCAATACATAACCATGTTTGCTTGTGATTATCTATGTTTTTCAGTTGTTGGACATGGTTGAAGTCATTTTTTTTTCATCACGAATAACATTGCAATGTAAATAACAACAAATGATGTCATAATGCAATGAATAATAAATGACATTGCAATTTCACAAACAACAAATACCATATCAATGTGAAAAAAATAAAATTTGTTTCAATGTGATGAACAACAAATGTGAAATGTGATGAATAACATATGTCATTATAATGTGACGAAGAATAAATGCTATTGCAATGTGAAGAACTATGGATAATGTGGCAATATGACAAACAATGTCACAATGTTATGAATACTAAAAATTGTCACAATGTGTGGAATAACAAATGACATCACAATATGATGAAAAATAAATTTCCTCATCATGTGATAAATAATAAACGTCATCGCAATGTGTCAAACAACATATAGTATATGGATTGTAATATGGAGTCACCATGATTGGTATACATTAACATAATATTATTTCCCAAACATTGTCAATTGTTGTCAATATGGGTACAAAATCTCAATGTTACAATGTTCAATCATGGTCACAATGGTCAACAAATGTGACATATTTAACCATAGTCAATATCATCACATAGTCAGCCACAATCATCACATCCAACATAATCAACCATAGTTGACATATCCAGCATAGAAAACATGATCAATGATAATAAACCATAACCAACTTGGAAAAACTTAGTCAATCATATTCAACTATGCTTGAAATAACTCAACAATGGTTAACCATGGTCACCATAGTCAACCATACTTGACCATATCCAACCATGCTCCTCATAGAAAATTTTAGGGACGAAATTTCACCCATGGGATAGATTAGGGGGTTATTTATTTTGGTTGGGCGAATTTTTTGCAAATAGGCATTTGAATATGCATTGCCCAATATTTATTTTTAAAAACATAGTTGTAAGCAATTAGCCCATGGGAATTTGATGGGGAGAGTTTAAAAATCTATTTCACCTTGTAAAATTCAAACTACATTCTCCCATTTTCCCTATTTTTATGGTCATGGAAAGTATCATTATATAATTTACCCTATTTTTATGGGAATGCCAATTATTTGGATTTTCTTCTTCTCATGGAATTTATTTTCACTCTATTATATTTTTCTATTAACCCAAAATTGTTGGAATTTATTCTTTTCTAGTAAAATTCAAACTACATTCTCTCATTCACCCTATTTTTATGGTAATCGGAAGTATAAAGAGATATTTAACCCTATTTTTATGGGAATACCAATTATTTGGATTTGTTTCTCCTAGTGAAATGTATTTTCACTCTATTATACTTTTCTATTAACCCAAAATTCTTTGAATTTGTTTTTCTTTCCAGTAAAATGTATCTCACACTTCATGGAATGTGAAATCATGGGTTTATAGGAATTGGGGGTTTATATGAAAGCGATTACATCACTATTTAAACAACCATTGCAATGGAGAGATCGATTTGTCAATGCTTTTGTGTTGATTTGACATTTAGCGAACACAGTTATTCGATTATCTGCATTTTAATTTGGTAAACATTCACCCACATTTTTTTCTTTAAATTTTCAAATGAAGAAAGTATACGCCATAAAAGTATGAATATTGTTATTAAAATTTTACTTTTTATTTCATTTTTTATCTAGATAAACTATTATAAAAAAAATTATTGTAATAGTAGAGACTATCAATAAAGCTCTATATAAATTGTAGAGGATGTGCCAGCTTTTTATATTTTTATCTGTCTATATTGAAAATTTGTTTCATCTTCTAAATCATTTAACCCTCTATATAAAAGAGAGAGCCAATTTTATAGACCTAAAATAATTTGGTTGTAAGATAGAGTTAATTGTATATGTCACTACATTCACCATTGAAGTCGTCAAAATTGCTCATGAATCAATAAAATAATAGTCTAGCAAAGATTGTTGTGAGAGTTCACAAATTCCTTTAACATGGACACTCGAAGACATTCAATGGGTTTGATCCACCATATATCATGAAATGGTGATTGTTTTCATAATTTTAGCATTCTCTCATTTCTAATTCAATTAGCTATAAATGATGGCAGTGAGGGTAGTGGAGCTATATTTTAGTGTAGATATAAAAACTACTAACTTTTAATGTCTCCCTTTTACTTACCATTGAATTTTTAGAAAAGTTACAAAATAGTTCGTTTCTACACATTGAGATTCACATTAACTCATTCATGCAACCTTAAAGGTTTGAAGTCACATTAAAAAATAACAGTCTCTAAATTCCTTTGATTTTACATCCACATTTATGTTTTTCTTGAGTGTAAAAGTTTTATATGTTATGTTAAAATCTTACTCACGTTTAAGTTATATACTATAAATCCTAGATCTTAAAAATTTATGCACAATAGTTTCCACATATTACTTTTCTCCACTTCTTATAAAAATTATATTGCTTACATGTTGTAGTTTTTTGGTCAAATTTTGTGTATAGAATTAAAAAATATAATCAACAAACATATATATATATATATATATATATATATATATATATATATATATATATATATACATATACATATACATATACATATACATATACATATACATATTAAACCTTTTGTGCAAAAATTAGGAGAGATACTAAGTTTCTGCATTGAATAAAAAAGTATAACTATTTATATAAATGAAAGAAATATTAAGTCTATGTGTCGAATAAAAAAATATAACTACTTATATAAATGAAATAGATACTAAGTTTGTGCATAGAATAAAAAAAAAAAAAAATTATATATATGATTTGTTGGTGGAGATGAAGTGGAGGTGATTCCTTCTATTCCTTCTATTTGTAAAGGTAGATTAACTATGTTTTCACGTGCAATCTAGATCAATTCATTTAGAATTCAACGCCAGATTTTCTCACCTACAATATATAAAAATGTCAAATCATATATATGTGTGTGTGTGTGTGTGTGTTGTAGTCTAGTGTTGGAATGTTTTTAATTGGATTTGGATGTAAAATTTTCAAATGGGCTTTGATGCAAAATTATAGTAACACCTCAGTCTTTATTTTTTTAATCAATTCACTTGTTTGATTTGATTTCATTTCATTGCATAGTAATATTAGTAATTTATTTTATTAATTTTGGTTTATTATTATTATTATTATTATTATTATTATTATTATTATTAGTATCTACACTAATTTGACCAAATAAGCAATTGTTTAACTAATTTGCTCATTTAAAATTAATAATTTTATAAACTTGAAAACACCTAATAGGTTAAGTTTTCTTTTTTAACTCAATTTTTTTTTAGTGATTTTCCATTTTTTTTAAAATTCATATTCAAATATGTTTCAATATCATCTTCTAAATTAGCTTGTCTAATTTTATGTGTATTATATCATCAGTTACAAAATATATTTGCATATATTTATTTAATTATTATTATAATTAAAAAGACAAGTGATATATATATATATATATATATATATATATATATATATATATATATATATATATATATATATATATATATATATATATATATATTTAATAGCTTGATTAGACTACATCGTCATCATGTCAAATATATCACCTAGATAGGGTGGGGAATTGAACCGGTGACTTCACATCAAGGAGTGTCTTAATAGAACACCTGATCACCATCAACGATATAAAAATGAATTTAAAAAAATACTAATAATATAATTCATATTTTGATTAGATTAAAAATATTTTATAACTCATAAACAATATATACATATGAAATTAGAAAATTACTAGAAATGTCTTTTTAGAAAACATATACATACATACACTTAAAATTATACTTATATAACTATTACTAATTTAAATTATATATATATATATATATATATATATTACAAAAATATTTATATATATATATATATATATATATATATATATATATATATATATATATATATATATATATATATATATATATTTATATATAAAAAATCTCATAACACTTGTAAATGATTCAAATTCATATAAACATATAATGCTTAAATAATAGTGGATGTAGAAATACAATGAAACATAATGAAGTTTCATAATGTTAAAAATAATAATAATAATAATTAAAGAATAATATATTTACGGTCTTTAAATTTTTACATAAATACATGAAGTAAATTATAATGGTATATTTATATAACTTAAAATATTAATTTGATATTCTAACCATATTCTTTATATAGAAAATTATAAAATAGAATATAAATAAAAATATTATGAAATAAGTAATACTTTATATAATGAATCAAAACAAATTATTATTAAATTATAATAATTATTATTAAATTTTAATTAAAAAGATGTATATAAGAAGATTCTTTATTTTAATTTATATTTTATTGTAAAAATCATATACATCATATAGCATTCTATCTATTGTTGTAAAGATTAGAAAATAATAAACACAAAATAATAAAATATTTTATTATTTATTTATTATTGATGATGATGATGTTGGTTACCATCCATTAACACCAATGTGGTCTATCGGACCTTACGAGAGGAGAAAGAATGTAAGTTTGATTCTTCAAAATCTTGTTTCTATGATCAAAGAGAATGGAAATAAGTGCTCTAATATCGCTATAGGTGGGTTGGCTTAATAGGTCAAGAATATTGGAAGTGTGGCAGATGTTAGGGAATTGAGAGCAGATGTGAGCCAGAATTGGGTAGTTTAAAATGAAGTTCTTTTCATCTTCCACCTGCTTAGAATCACAAGTATAGCGGATTTTATCATTTCGAGTCTTGGGAATAGACCACCAGCCTGTCTCACTTTGAATCTCATGGGAATTAGTTCTTGTCCTAGCGATTTTCATTTCTGTCCTAGTGCTAGACAACATAGAGAGATAATTCTAATTATCAGGGGTGGGGTTAATCACCTCCTTATAGTATCTTAGCTTCCTTTTACCCTCCAGCTCCTGATCCTCCCAGAGCTTGTCCTTAAACTTGTAGGTAATATTATTTTTAACCTTATATTTGCTTCCCATATCGATCTCCTCCTTAATTCCCTAATGGTTGAGCCAAGACTCAACATCCTTATGCCACCCGTGCTTGAGGCGAAGGTGGGGGTTTTGACTACAGTCAGAAGTAATTTTTGGGAGCCTTTTTTATTCCATGTTGTAAAACTTCTTCTTATACATCAAACATCTAAGCATACTCGTACTTTCAATGAGCGAAAAACCATATTCGATCAAGAGGATATGATAGGGAGTATTTCCCTTGATCTTAAGGTTGTAGGTTATAAATTTCTTTTGAATCATCTCAATCTTCCTCCATGAATCTCTAGATATAATTCAACCCCAAACTTCACATTTGTATAAGATAACAGGGATGATGAGGGTCTCAAAGAGGAACCTCTTTTTACTCCAAATGTAAAGATCGATCAAATTACAATGGTTTTCAAACTCATAATAAGATTTCTGGCCCCCAATAATCCTTTTCTTGATGCTATAATTCCAGTTGAGTTGATAAGGGAATTCAATTACCAAACATTTATAAGAATAAACCTCCTCCAAGCACTGGTTATTATACATGAAACTACCATGGGTGATATTTTTGGATTTAATTAGCATGACTTTAGTCTTGCTGGTATTAACTGTCATAACCATGTTGGAATAGTAGTCATGAATAATCTGAAGTTTCTTTTCAAGTTCATCATGGATTTTTGCAACAAGAATGATATCATCGGCATAGAGGAGAAGAGTAATGAGAAGACTAGCAAGCTCTATGCCCTTACACCCCACAAATTCCAAACACTCCTCTAGCTTATCGATGTATATGAAAAAAAGGGTAGGGGATAGGGGACACCCTTGCTCACATTCGTATAAGACAACAGGGATGACGAGGGTCTCAAAGAGGAACCTCTTTTTACGCCAAATGTAAAGATAGACTGACTTATAGTTATTTTCAAGCTCATAATAAGCTTTCTGGCCCCTAATAATCCTTTTCTTGATGTTATCATTCCAGTTGAGTTGATGAGGGAGTTCAATTCCCAAACATTTATAAGAAGAAACCTCCTCCAAGCACTTGTTATTATACACAGTACTACTGTGGGTGATATTTTTGGATTTAATTAGCATGACTTTAGTATTGTCGGTATTAATTGTCATAACCATGTTGGAGCAGTAGTCATGAAGAATATGAAGTTTCTTTTCAAGTTCATCATGCATTTTTGCAACAAGAACGATATCACAAAAATAATGATATCATCGGCATAGAGGATAAGAGTAATGAGAACACCAGCAAGCGTTGTTCCCTTACACCCCACAGATTCCAGACTCTCCTCTAGCTTATCAATGTATATGACAAAAATGGTAGGGGATAGGGTACACCCTTGATTAACTCCAATATTGCATTTAATGTCTTTATACCACCTCTCGTTGGTCTTAAGCTTTTCATTGGTGGTCTCGTAGAGACGGATCACAGAAATCCTCACCTCAGGAGGGACCATGATCTCTTTAAGTCTCTCCCAAAGCTTATCTTGAGGAACACTGTCAAAAAAATTTCTAAAGTCTAGAAAGCAACATAAGATATAGACATTATTATTGCAACATTCTTCCACAATGCTTCTAAGAGTGACAAGATGGTCAATAGTCGAGTGATGTTTCCTAAAACCAAATTTTCATTGAGCTCTATCTCCCTAGCTTTCAAGCCAAAGGCTAAGCTTCTTTTCAAAAATGAGCCCATAAAGCTTGGCTAGGATATGGCTAATCATAATGGTCCTGTAGTTAGATGGAACGCTCTTATCCCCATTTTTAAATATAGGCACAATAATTCTTTGCATCCAAAGCTGAGGGAAACCATGCGTAATAACTAAATTAAGAAGCTTGTGGAGATAAAGAATGACGATAGATCTTCCCATTTTTAGGATCTCAGCTTGGTATCCTTCAATATCTTTAGCTTTCCTATTTTCGATCTTATTAATACCAGAATCAATGCTATCTAGATAGAATACATCTACCTTAATTGGAGTGATTAAGGTGGTACCCAGAGTCTCCAAAGAGTCATACAACTTCTTAAGATAGTTGTCCCAGTTTTCTAAGGGGATAGAATGGTTATCTTTGGTTTTATGGACAAGAACATTCTGCCAAAAATTTTGGGTGTGACTTTAGAAAGGTGGAGAATATAATCCCGCCTTTTATTAATATATTATATTTTATTCCTCCTGTTGATATTTTTGTATATATATTGATAATTTGCAGCTTAATGATTTCATTAGGAGCATCTCTGATCATTTTCCTGGAAATTTTACAATCTTTGCCATACCATGGATTCGAAGTACTATTAGACTACTTAAACGAAATCTCATTAGAAAACTTGTTAATGGTATTAGAAAGGATCGTAGTGAAATGGTGATAAATTTTATCAACGTTATTATTATAATTCATGGAGCCTAAATCCCTCTCAAAATCCCTTAATAAGAGGTTGGATTTACTTCTATTGAAGCGAATGTGCCTTTTTCTTTCATTAGTCTCCGGCATGTGGGTGGCATGCATAGCAAGATTGAGGGATCGAGATAGAGTTTTGTGGTTATAATCAAGCTCGAATCCATTAAGTAGCTCAAAGTTTGCAATACGGTTGAAGACAAGGATGTCAGAAATCACATAATCCACGACACTACTACCCAACACATGGAAACATGTCATCTGAAAGGAGAGGGGCCACTTGATAATACCTTTACAAATAATTAGGTCTGGGTACTGCAAATTATGAGGAGCTCGATGTGGAATAAGTTCTCGATAATGTCTTCAGATTTTCTCTTCAATTTATTAGCTAGGTTACTATATTCATCAAGCCATAAGGGGTCAAGGTTCATCGAGCCACAATAATAATAACAATTATTTTTATTATTTAAATAATAACAATAATAAATTTTAATATTATTTATTAATTATTATTTTTATAGATTTATTTTTTTAGAATAGGTTTTTTTTTTAATTTTAAGTTAATTATCAGTGGTCATTTGGTGGAACAATTTGACCTACACTAATTTTTAGTACTAGTCATGATAAGGGTTTGAGATTTATCTCAAAAGAACAACTCGTCACAAACCTAATTGCCTCCCAAATGCCACCAAACCAACCCTACTACAACTCACCAAGTGGATAAAATGCTTCTAAAAATGAGATATCCCACAACTTGAAACAAGTAGGTAGGGAAATAATGTCACATAGATAAATGGTCCTTTGAACTTTTCCAATATGTTGCATTGATCTCACTAAGTCCCAATATATAACTTGTGTTCAGGTGTTGAACACTTTGAACATAGAAGCACTCACATAGACACCAAAGCACTATTATGAGAAGTAACACTATTTGCAATGACTTTACAATCTTTTATAATTTAGTGAAAAATTCACCAAAATTTAAAAAAAAAATCTAACTTAATAAATGATTAGCCAAAAAATTATATATACATATTAAAATATTATGTACATTTTTATATGTACCATGGGGATTTGTCCATATATATATATATATATATATAATTTGGGGGATTTCTTAAAATTTTCCCTCATGCTCCTATAATCACATCTATGCTTGAACAAGCTAACCATGATCAAACATAGACAAGATATTCCACCATATTCAACCATGCTAAAACTAGTTCAATAATGTTAACCATGGTTATCATACTAATTAATGGTAAACCGTATTTAATAATATAATCAATCATTATTAATCCTTGTCACCAACCACCTACCATGGTCACATATGGTCAACCCTTATCAACCCTTTGTCAACCATTGTCAATCCTGATCAACCTTGTCAACCATGGTCAACCATCACCAACCATTGTCAACCATGGTTGACCCTCTTCAACCATCATCAACCATGTCCAATCATAGTAAACAATGGTCAATCTTAGTCAACCATATGTCAACCAAAGTTAACCTTAGTTAAACATATTCAACCATAGTCATCCTTAGCTAGCAATAGTCAACAATGGTATACTATAGATAACATGAGAAATCATTGTCAAATAAGGCTAAACATGGTCAAACTATTTTCAATAATTGTATATGCGATCAACATAGTTAATAGTGTCGAGGCATAGGCAACATTATTAAACATAGTCGACCATAATCAAAATAAGAATAATTTTCATCCATGGTCAACCACACTCATTTATAGGTAAATGTCGACAATGTTTGACCAAGCTCAATTTTGGTCAAACATGGTCAAACAAACTTAGGCATGATCATGCATGGTCAAGCATTGTCAAACATTGTCACTCATTCTCACACATGTTCTACCATAAACACCCTTTGTTAGCCATAGTCAAACATAGTCAACCTTGGTCATCTTTGGTCAAGCATAGTCAACCTTGAACAATCCATGCTCTTCCCACTCCTCATGGGAAACGATGTTTAGAATGGTTAACCATGGTCAACTAAGGTCTCCATGATTGAACATAGTCAGCCATGGTCATCCATTGCCAATATCGGTAACCACAATCTATCGTAAGAAACTATGGTCAACCATCTCCAAATTTGTCAAACCATGGTCATCGCCCAATTAGAGTCACTCATGGTCAACCATCATTAACAATGATCAAACTTGGGAAGCCATGGTTGAATATGGTTAACCATTGTTAATCATAATCTATCTTATTCAGGTACAGTTGATGTGGACAAGCATGGTCATTGATATTCAACTAAATGTTGAACAAAATAAACCCTCATCAACTATATCTTGAATAGATTTAGTTGTTGGCAACCATTCCCTAGTAATCTTGCCCATGAACACCAACTGTCAACTAGCACAACCACGGTAGTAAATATAGTTGATAACATATGAAAATAATGCCGATCCAAGTATATCGACCATGTTTACTAATATGTGTTAGTACATATTTATAGTGGTGTCTAATTAATAAAGGAAATGACCCTTTTATGGGTACTTTTTCTCAAGAATTTTGCCCAAAATAAAATAGAGAATTTTTAAAATCATAACTTTAAATTGTTTAATCAATAATTTTTTAGTGAAAAAGTCACAATCTTATTCGAACTACTGAATTTTAACCCAAAAAAATATTTTCTCTATTAATTAGACTATTGTGTATTCATCATCATAATAAGAGAAAATATAAATATCAAGTAACAAAAAAATATAAATAAAATATAAATGCATTTATGTTAATGTTTTTCATATGATAATCAACCATTTTCAGTCCTTATCAAGTACAAAGGGAAGGGAAATCATTTTGACGCCTTTATCGAACACGACGGTTTTAAGTGGATGAAAATTTAGCGTCGGAGCAGGAATTCGGTTGGCATGAGTGAATAGAAGAATAGATTTTTGTTATGATAACAAGAGGGTTTTTTTTTAATATGTCATGGTACTTGGATTAGAAAATTGGCCACTTCACTTTGCCTTCATGTGTTCCATCATATAAAGTGAACCAATTGATTATTAATTTCCAATAATTAGAAGATAGGTATGCCGAATTATGAAAAGTTTAAAGGGTAGGTGTGCAGAATTGTGAACCGTTCAAATGAAAAAACTGAATTACGGAACAGGTATGCAAAACTGAACAAAATGATTACCAACTCCAAACATTGAATTACGTGGCAGGTATGTACAATTGGAAAAAATTATTTGAATTACGTGGCAGGTATGCACAATTGAACAAAACGATTATTAAATACTAAAAGAAGGTCTGCAGTGAAAAAGGCACAGTTTGAAAATATTGAAAGCTTTATAGCTGTGTTGAGAGTCGAGACTATGATCACCAATGTCAATTTTCACTGTTAATTGAAGCATTTCCACGTTGGAGTAGTTGTTTATGACAGGAACATTCGGCATATTGCTTCCTATTTTATATGAAAAGAAAAAGGGCAGCAACTAACTCATGCCTGTGCCACCTGCTCTTGCAACTATTGTCCCTCTGCGACAAAAACGTAAAGCAGGGATTATATAGGAATGTTAATAACCAATGTGACAAAAATAGAGAATGTTGAACCTGGTCTTTCGTTTTGACAATTCTAGCCAATAGAAATCATTACCAGCCATGACTCGGGATTTGGTAAATATTCATTCATGCACAGGAGCAGGTTTTACGTACCAATAATCATCTGTAATCTAACCATAAGCCTGGTGTGGAAGAAACGTTCGCTTTCTATTATTTTATTTCAGAGCAAACATGAAGAAAATCTACTTGTGTTGACTTAGCAATTCTTTAGTAATAATTAAATATATAAATCCATCATTGGATCCTATAATTTATCATAATGCCACGTAGGCTCTGATCGAGTAAGTAGTTGAGCGGTCAACTACCACTGAATTCCATGATTATTCAATTCATAAATAAACGTTAAACGCTATGGAAAACTACCCATGGATACATTGAATTAATATAAATAAACGTTCCTGGTAATCCAGAACCATTACTTCTTCTTCATTTCCTTTTCCTTTAGGTTGATATATAAATTGGAATAGCAATTCATTTCACTGGAGTGATGGCCATAAATATTTACCCCCGCCTCACTCGGATCCCCCTTTTGCTACTTTCGTCACTGCTAGGATTGTTACTATCATTCTCATTATCCCATCCACAACCTGAGCATCATCCGGGTCAAGAACAATCCAAGAATTTGATTCCGCTTTTTTACGGCAAGTCATGCCCCAAGGCCGAACAAATAGTAGAATCAGTTGTAGAGAAGGCCGTAAAGAAGGAAGCTCGAATGGCGGCGTCCTTGCTCAGGCTTCATTTCCATGATTGCTTCGTCAAGGTGATCCACATTATTGTTTCCCTCAAGATTGACCTAATTGCTACTAATATTGAGTCTTGACTATCCATGAACTCCTAATTATAAAATGTGTATAGTCAATTGAATTTTAGGAGTATTGCTACTAATATTGACTATTAGTATAAAATGAGTATTGTACTAATATTGACTATCCATGAACTCCTAATTATAAAATGTGTGTGTGGTGTGACAGGGGTGTGACGCATCTATACTATTGGATGACAGTGGAAGCATTATCAGTGAGAAGAGATCGATTCCCAACAGAAACTCTGCCAGAGGATTTGAGGTCGTTGATCAGATTAAGAGTGAACTGGAAAAGGAGTGCCCAAAAACTGTCTCCTGTGCAGATATTCTTGCTATTGCAGCTCGTGACTCAGTGGTCCTGGTAATACATTACATATTAATCTCCTTACAACATTGCATATTAATCTCCTTACAACCCAATATTTCTTTCTTTGAAAACAACATACATATATGCTAGTACTGGTTTTCAACACAAGAATATGATTAAATAATAATACCCACTCATCATATGTTAATCTAACTGCCGAGTGATTCATGTTTTTTAATGGATGAATAAAAATCAGAGTGGAGGTCGGGGCTGGAAAGTTTTATTAGGGAGGAGAGACTCGAGGAGTGCAAGCTTGAGTGGGTCCAACAACAATATCCCAGCGCCCAACTCGACTCTCCAGACTCTAACTACCAAATTTAAATTAAAGGGTTTGAATGAAGTAGACTTAGTGGCCCTTTCAGGTAGAGATATTGTAGTTAATTCCAGCTTCATAATTTGCAGCGCCTTCATTTCATTTTGTAGTATTCAATATTAAGTGGAGATTGTTAAGTATTCAAATGTAAATGCAACGCAGGAAGTCACACCATCGGCCAATCGCGATGCACAAGTTTCAGGCAGAGGCTTTACAACCAGACTGGAAATGGGAAGCCAGACATTACCCTAGAGAAGTCTTATTATTCTCAGCTCAAATCCAGGTGCCCGAAATCTGGAGGAGATAATAACTTATTTCCACTGGATTTGGTGAGTCCTACCAAGTTTGACAACTACTACTTCAAGAACCTGGTGAGCGGGCATGGCCTGTTGAGCTCAGACGAAGAATTGTTCAGCAAGGGCCAAGGGAAGAAGACTATGGAGCTAGTGAAACTTTATGCAGGAAATGAAGAGCTCTTTCTCAAACAATTTGCAGCATCGATGGTGAAGTTGGGGAACATCAGTCCTCTCACAGGCTCCAGGGGAGAAATCAGGATCAACTGTCGTACTGTTCTCAGTTGATCAGTAGTTGAATTTGATATTCATTTCCAACGTTTGCATTGCATTGTATTGCAGCCCACTTTGTAGCTACCATCATTATGCATTACTAGCTAATCCTTCCCTGCATTCAGTTGTCACGGCATGAATAAAACTACTGCCAGGGAAATTTTGAAGTTGTATTACTAGATACTGCTTCCTGCATTCAGTTATCACGGCTTGAATAAAACTACCGCCAGCGAATTATTGAAGTTCTAATAGAGTGAATTATTGAAGTTCTATTAGGGTCAGACAATAGAGGGAGACATCAGCGTCCACTTGAAATTGCCATGTAAGAAGTATATCTACATAATCGAATCAGTACGGCTTAATAAGTTGTTTCCTATCAAGAACCATTGAAGAAAAAATCCTAATCCATTTCCCTGCTGTCACTTTTCACCGATAGTGTTTTCAGAGCGTGGATCGAAGCTTGGACTTTCATCAAGCATGTATAAGTCATTTGATTATCAATACGCTGCTGTTCTTTGAAATTTGAATAATAGAGTATATGGTAAACATCATTATTAGTAATGCTGAAGCCAGGATTGCAGCAATGGATTTGTCCACTGTGATTTTATTTTAGTATTCATACCAGTTATAATGTTTAATTTTGAAAAACCTTGATTAATTATTATTATTATTCTTAAACACATATTTGTTTTTTGTATTATTATTCTTAAACAAATATATGTTTTTTAAGTATTATTGAAACAAAAAAAAATTCAAATAGGTAATGAGACTATAACTTTATATTCAATCATACTGGTTATAATGTTTAATTTTCAAAGATAAATATTTGTTTTTTTAATATTATTAAAATAAAAATATTTTTCAAGTATGTAATTAGACCATTTTATAGTATTTTTTTGTATAATACAATGTCACCTATAATTTCTGGATAGGTTGCAATATTTATGTCATAATTTTTAAGTATTTTTGCAGTCATTTTTTATTACTAAGCTAAAACCATCCAAAATTAAAATCTTTGAAAAGTGTTGATACTCACATAAACAATATATTTACCATTAGTTACTACTCACCGTAAGAAATGTTTGCATAATACCATTATTATTTATATGTTTCTATCACTTTAATAAATAAAAGTAAAAATGTAAATATACAAAAACAAATATTTGTTTTTTAATATTATTAAAATAAAAATATTTAAAAAACAAACATTTTTCAAATATGTAATTAGACAATTTTATCATATTTTTTTGTATAATACAATATCACCTATAATTTCTAGATAGTTTGCAATATTTATGCCATAATTTTTAAGTATTTTTGCAGTGAGTTTTTATTACTAAGCTAAAACCACCCAGAATTAAATAACTCACTTAAACAATATATTTATCATTAGTTACTACTCACCATAAGAAATGTTTGCATAATACCATTATTATTTATATGTTCTCCATCACTTTAATAAATGAAAGTAAAAATGTAAATATACAAATTTACTAATAGTTACTATCTATCAAAACCTATACAAATTTTTAATCTTCACTAAACAAATAATTTTTCCACTTCATATATTAATTTACTATTCTTTTTTAAAAATATAAATATTACTTCATTTAAATGACTTCACTGAGACAAAGTAAACTAATAAGTATGAATCCTAAATAAATAAAATATTCTACTAAAAGCAATCACATATACATCTGCTGACACAACATAAAACATGTAACGTGTGCAATATATAACCACGGAGAAAATCAACATTTAACTTTCTTAATAGGCTTCCAACTTATGTCATTTATGTCATGCCCATTGGATGTCATAATGGCTAACTCTAGCTGGGCATGTTAACTTGGTTTGATAAATTTGGAGATGGTTGACCATAGTTTCTTATGATAGATTATGATTTCTCATATTGAAAATGGATGGCCATGTTTGACCATGTTCAATCATGGAGACCATGGTTCACCATGGTTGGCAATGAGGGGTGGGAAGAGCATGCATTGTTCAAGGTTGACTATGATTGCCTACAAATGAGCATGACTGATGATGGTTGACCAAGGGTTACTGTGGTTGACCATGGTTTATTATGGATAACTAAGGGTGTTTATGGTAGAACATGGTTGACAGTGTTTGACCATGTATGACCATACCTAAGTTTGTTTGACCTTGTATGACATTGATTGAGCTTGGTCAGACATGATTGAAAATACCTAGCATGTGGCTAACTATGGGTGTACATGGTTGATCAAGGTTGTTAGTGTTTACATAAAGATGACTATGGTTGACCATGGCTAATGTTGACTATGTTTTACCATGTTCAACCATGTTGCCCATGGTTGAACACTATTAACCATGTTGATGACATAGAAAATTATTGAACATGATTTTACCATGTTTGAAATTATTTGACCATGGTTGTCCAAGCTCTCTACAATGTACTATGGTTGACTATTGCCTAACTAAGGACGACCATGGTTAACTAAGTTCAACATGTGACTGATTGTGGTTGACTATGGTTAACTAAGGTGAATTATGGGTAACATATAGTTGACTATGTACGACCCCCTAAGTAACCAAAAATTTTCCCAAAATCACTGTTAAGTCATTATACATTTCATATATGTAATTGAATTTATAAGGTACAAAAAATTAGTAGTATATCTATCATATACGTATTACATAAATCGAGGTATTGCACATCGCTAACTACATTAATCATAAGAAGATACATCATAAATCGACAATCCACTAAAACACAATTATAGTTCATGAAAGAAATTATAATTGGAACTTTGATTTTCCAATTTCCCATGTTCTCTTGACATGGTCCTCGTAAACTTGTTGATTCCTTGTGAACCAATGGAACTTCACTGACTTACTGGTTGACCTCCCAAATTTTCATAGGGTAGTACTTTTCCCCATGAACCCTCAAGCCACGATGGTATTATATTAAATAAAAGCACACTAAGAAGTGGAGGAGAGCCCTCAAGCTCAAGAGGTTCCAACTCATAGGACCTCGCCTTCACCAAAATCACCACATATCTCAATCGTCACCAAAACTGCAAATTTTCATTAGGATATTCATCCAAAAATAGGGCCCTCCTAAAAAAAGTTCATTTCTTATAACTTTCTCATTCTTTTATAGAAAGTTTCAATAGTGAGACTTGACACCTTTCGTTATTTCAATATTTTGATTATTCATCTATCCATGTGTCAGTCCCTCATTAGAGCTCTCATGAAATTATTTTTTTAATTTATATTAAAAATAATATTTTCCCTCACCCACATGTGTGTCCCTATTTATTTTCCTAGCTATCCCTTCATCTCAATTTATACTTTCATTTGCGTTCATTAACTTATTTGTGTAGGTAGGTATTATGTTTTTGTCCCCCAACTACAACCTAGTTTTTCTCAAGTTAAAATCTCAATTTGATATTTTTGTATTTTGCAACTTCTAAGCTAATTTTACCCAATCACCTCTTACCTATATATTTTTTTTTAGTTCTTATCATTACATGAGAATGAACCATCATTTATGTAACCACCCCTCCCAGATTTACCCACTTTTACAAGCTCTCGAGGGTAAACATGAGTTGATTGCTACTATGACATGACCCGACCTCCAAGTTTCAGTGATGTAAGTGAGGTCTACAAACAGATAACCTACTTACATCCCTCGAGGACTATAAATCACTCAGGAGCCTAACAACCACCCCAATTGATCAATCCCTAAGATGGAACATTTTTTCGGTGACTTAACACTCCAACCGCACCCTTGACACATTGTGCATGCAGTTATGAGGCCCCAACTACAACCACAAGCATGTCTACCAGTGGTTATAACTAAAAATCCATTTTTACATGCATGCAGGCGTGATATCTATGTAACGTTTTCAGGCTAGCCTCCATACCACTGCCTAGAACTTCCTGTAACTTTCCAGAATCATAAATAAGGTGATGACAAGGCTAGGCATTCAAAAATTGAATAAGATATTGACCAAAACATACCTATTTGATGATATACATTTTTCCAAACATATGGTAAACATGAAAGCTACAAGTCATGAATGTATATCTGATAATAAACTTTTGAGCTTCATCTAATAATCACCAAGAAGGATCAATTCCCTCTCAAGATAGCTACAACAAATTTTATTAGCCCATGCATTCATTAACCATGATTCAATAACTTATCAAATCATGAGAGATATACATAGCTAGAGCACATCGTAAAACAATGCATATAACCAACATATAACTATAATAAAATTATGAGAAATCAACCATAATATCACCATAATAACCATTAAAACTGCTCATAGATCACAATAGGAAAATAACTCATATTAACATATGAAAATTTCAATCATGTGAGGGACTTCCATGTACCATCCAACGATAGTTTGGGTTGAACCAAATATCTCTTTTAGCCAATCACCCCTACACCATATTCGAAGCATGAATCAAGGATCGTAAGGGTTAAACCAAAAAAAACCCAACTAGGGTTTCCAGAGGCCGAAATACCTCAACCCTAAACCATAGTGATCTCACCTATACAGTCCATAAATCAATAACACCAACCAAATTGGTCTCTACCCAAATTTTCCAGGGCTCTAAGAACTAGTATTTCAACCCACAAACTCTAGGGAATCCGAGTTTTTTAGGGCTCCAAAACGTTTGTCCCCACCCATAGGCTCCAAGGACTAGTAACTCAACCCACAACCTCTAAGGAACAAAAATTGTTTCAAGGCTCAAGAGAATTTGTTCCAACCCATAACCATAGGAAACCTCTGAAACAATCATAAAAAACAAATGGGGAACCCACTACACCATGGATATACAAGAAATGATAATGCAAGGTTGAAACCACTATTAATCCACACAAATATCCTCCATGCCAATGAAAACACATAACCAGGGAACCACATGCATATAATATGCATCCAAAAACCAACAAGGAAACTGCACATGCAACCTATTACCTGCAAAGTAAGCCTCTTGTAGCTATTGATCCAACTGTCTGCTTGTAATTATTTGCTTGATTTCTCCAAATCTAGGTGAATGCTAGAGTGATCCAAGGATGCTCCAAGAATGATCTAATTGTGAAAGAGTATGAGAGAATGAGAGTGCAGAAGGAGATAACCAAAATTGAACTAACAAAAGCTAGAACTGACAAAAATCTTCGAACTGTTCCTCTGATGCATTTTTATCATTGAGGTCTCCTTTTGTCTTCATGTTCCTTCATTTTCACTCTAATTTCCCTTGCATGAAAAATTATGTCTCTTCATCTCCCTTTTCTCTTATTTTCCTTTATTTTCATAATTAAATTCCAATTATTACCTCTTTTCCTTTTCCAATTTCCATGACCATTAATTAAACCACAATTGATTCCCACTATAATGTTTTCCCACCATTCATCTTCGAATATGTGTCCCATGACCTTGGTTTTATTTTATTTACATGGAAAATCAATCAGGGGTTGTTACAAACCCCTCCCCCTTGGGGAAACACTGTCCTTAGTGTTCAAAGACATTTATAACCAACAAAACATGCTTCCCATGGAGCTTTATAACACATCTTGATGCAACATTTACATCATACCAAACTGCTGAAACCATGAACACCATACTACTTATTGGAGCTTTATAACACAACTCATTGTAGTATTTACAACATACTTCTTATTAGAGCTTTATAACACAAACCATTTTAGTATTTACAATACACATATGCATATATAAATATAAACCAAAACACATAAACCAAAAAAATCTTCTTAATAATAAAATAAGGAAGGATACAAAGCCCACATCTAATCAACCATCTCCCATGTAGCTTTATCAGACCCAAAGTTATTCCACTACACTTTAAATTTCTCTATTGCTCAGTTCGAGAGCATGATTTGTTTCCGCTGCAAAATGAACTGAGGTTTTGGCAATAAATATCCCTTTGGTTCCACCTACAATACATACCAATCAATCACATGATCAACATCCTAAAAATATCTCTTAAGAAATGAAATATGGAAAACATCATGGACTTTCACTATTGGTGGCAATGAAAGTCAGTAAGCCACTAGTCCAATCCTCTCAAGGATCTCAAAAGGCCCACAATACTGAGATTCCTGCTTGGCACATGATCTAATCATCAAGTATCTCCTCTTAGGCTTGATGCACAAGTACACATCCTCCCCAATTTGAAACTCCTTGAATGCTCTATACTAATCTACATGATTATTCTACCTTTCCTATGATACCTTTAAATTCCTCTAAATAACCTGCATCTCTTGTTCAATTTCAGCCAAGATATCTTGTCCAATCATCACCTTGTTCATTAGATCAGTCCAGCTGATAGGAGTATTGTAACTCCACCAATAAAGAGCCTCAAATGGAATCATCTTCAAGGACTCCTAATACCCATTTTTATATGAAAAATCTACCATTGGAAGATACTCCTCCCACTTCCTATGTTGATGCATGACATACATCCTCAACATATCCTCAAGAATCCTATTAACCCTCTCTGTCTGTCCATTTCTCTGCAGATGATAAGCTGTATTGAAATATAACTTTATCCCTAAGCCTGTAAATAAATCCTTACAAAACTTGGAAGTGAAATTGGCATCTTTATCCGATATGATCTTCCTGGGAACATGATGAAACCTCACGTTCTCTCAGATGAATATCTGAGCTACCTCACTATCTAAATTAGTAGACTTCACTGCAATCAAGTGAGCTACCTAACTCAACATGTCAACCAAAACCATGATGGAATCATGTCGCCTCAATGTCCTCAGCCAATCTGTAATGAAGTCCATGGAAATTACCTCCTATTTCCATCTATAATCAAAATAGGCTGCAAAAAACAAATTGGATGCTTATACTCTACTTTCACTCGCTAATAATCCAAACATCTTGCAACAAACTCAACCACTTCTCTCTTCAAGTTCAACTAATGATATAACTTCTTTAAAACTGCCAAAGTCTTCTGATATCTTAGGTGGACTGAATTAGGCTTGACATGGAACTCTCTCAAGAAAATATTCTTGATATCACTGCTATCCGACACATAAATTGTGATCCTAAATTTGACCAAGCCATCTCCCGTGAGGTGATACTCCTCATCTCTATCACCTTCATCCTACCATTGCAATCTCTGCTTCAGTACATGACACATCTCATCATGTTGCTCTGCATGCAAGATAAGCTCCTATAAATATGTCACATAAGGGCTCACAACTAAAATGTGATTCACTTGAAATATCCTACTGAGAGCATATGAAACCACATTCTCCTTTCCCTTGATGTATCTAATCTCAAATTTAAACTACCTAAGGGTAGCCAACCATATAACTTGCCTAACATTCAGATTAGGTTGGTAAAAAAAGCACCTCAGCTCATTATGATAACTCATCAAGTAAAACCTCCTTCCAAGGAGATAATGTCTCCACATATTCAATGCATGAATGATAACTACTAAATCAAGATCATGTGTCACATATTTCTACTCATGTTCATTCAACTTATTTGACTCATAGCATACCATCAACTCTTCTTGCATCAAAAATACACCAAGTCCTTCCTTGCAAGTATATGTATAAACAACAAACTCCTTATTAGGATTTGTAATCTTCAAAACTGAACCATTTGTAATCAAATGCTTTAACTTCTCAAAACTAGTTTCACACTCCTCAATCCATTCAAAATTTTCCCCTTTCCTTTGCAATGATGTAATTGGATAAGAAATAATGTGACAAGTTCCTGATGAACCACCTGTAATAAGCTACTAGTCCCATGAATGATCTAACCTCATCCAAATTCCTAGGAGGTGGCTACTCCATGATAACTTTAATCTTTCCCAGGTGCATTGATATCCCCTCCTTGGAAAAAAAATGTCCCAAGTAATGAGTTTGGTACTAAAATAAGTTGCACATGTTGGTATTGGCATACAACAGATGCTCTCTCAACAATATCAAAATTGTTGCCAGGTGCTCTGCATGCTACTCCTCATTCTTTAAATATATCAATATTTCATAAATAAACATTATCAGAAACTTTTCTAGATAAGGACGCAACGTGATGTTCATCAAAAACATGTAAGTGGTTGGAGCATTAGTAATACCAAAAGGAACCACCACAAAATTGTAATTTCCACACTTTCTACGAAATGCCGCCTTATAGATGTATTCCTCTTTGATTCACAACTGATGATATCATGATCTCAAATAAATATTTGAGAATACTTCTACTCCCTTCAATTGATAAAAAAAGTCGTCAATTTGTGGAAATGGATACTTTTCCATGATAGTCACCTTGTTTAACTACCTATAATCAATGCAAACCTGAGAGTACTTTCCTTATTTTTTACAAACAATATTGGTGCCCCCAAAGGTGACACACTTGGCCTTATGTATCTCTGATCAAGCATTTCCTTCAGTTGTAACTTCAATTCCACCAACTCTAGAGTGCTCATCATATATGGTTCCTTAGATGTTGGTGCTGCTCCTGACATCAACTCAATATAAAATCCCACCTCTCTATGATGAGGCAACTCTGGAATCTATGTAGGAAACACATCCTGAAAATACTGAAAAATAGGATACCTCTTCAAGACTTCATCATCCTCAACATCCTTCCCTTTGTAATTGGAAATATGAACTACAAACAATACACATCATTTTTGGAAACTATGATTTTCCTTCATAGTTGTAACCACTCTCACTGATGTAGGATTCTTCTTTCCCTGCAAAATTCTCCTTTCTCCATCATCATCTAGGCGCTCAATAGCCTTATCTTCAAAGTCTACCTTAGTACAATGAATGAACAACTAATGCATTCCAAAAAAGATATTATATGATCCCAAAGGAAGCACATTTAGATGTGATGATGTAAGCATACCATTCAACTCAAATGCACAAAATCTCACCCAATGATGAACACTTATCTTGGTCCCTATAGCCAACTACACCAACCAATATTCTACATGCACTTCTTTATTAAGGAGACACTTATCCACTAGGTCAGGACTGATATAACTATAATTGTATCCAGGTTCAATCAAAATGGAAACAATTTGATCATGAATCTTACCTTCCATCTTGATAATGGATGTATGATGATCAACCTACCTATTATTCACCATTTCATAAATCATAGGAATACTCTGCCCAACATCTCCAATTGATGTCCCTCCTGAGCACTATAAATATGAGGCCTTCGACCCTGGTGTGATAGGTACTCACTCCTGTAATTCTCTCCACCGCAAGTACAACACCTCAAAGGCTTCTTAGCATTTCCCTTATTTTACTCAGTTTGAAATCCATGTCCTTTTTCAAATTCATTGAACTTCTTGTACGACACTATGTTCTATTTATCAATTTCATCTTGAGGTATTCCTCGCTTCTTAGCCCAATTCCTTTTATTCTTATCATTACCTTTCCAATCCCACTTAGGCTCAAACTTGCGCTTTGACTACTTATAATAATGCTTCAACTTTTGATTGACTTCCCTCAATAACCGAGGCTCTTCATAATCAATATAATCTTTAAATTCTAAAGGAAATCCAATGATGAACCTTTGGATCTTTTTCTTCTCATCCTCAAGATAAGGCACATACCTCAACAACTCTTGAAATATATTCATGTACTCTTCATCTATAATGGAACCCATATTCAACTCATAGAACTCCTTTGCCTATTCTTCATAATATCTCTCAGAAAAGTACTTCTTCTTGAAGAGTATTTTAAACTCATGACAACAAATCTCCTCTACCTTGATGCCTCTGACATGCTTCACATATTCCCACCACATATATGCATTTCCCTTGAGATTGAGAATCACTATCTTGGCTTTCATATTCTCTAAATAATAAAGAAATCAAGAGAACTTATTCATCCCAAGTAACCATGCTTCTGCATCTTCTGATTTCTTCACATCTCCATCAAAAGTAGGAGGCTTGGATTTCTTAATCTCTAGAAAATACTTATTCTCATTCCTGCTATAAGGATGTTGCTAGTAATGATGATGATGTCTCTAGGTACTAAAACTAGAATAGAATCCATTAGTGCTAGCCCATCTATTAGGTGTATCCAAACATTTTCCACCTCTCACTATATCATATATGTCTAACATTTATCCTGATTGAGACCTTCTACCATATTCCCGATTAGTCTTATCGTCCCGTCCATGAATAATCCTCAATTTCCTGTCCCTCTACAAATATGAAAGACTCTAAAGGATGACTACATTAATCTCTGATTTCTTCTCTTGAGCTTTGGAAATCCTTTCCTATGCCTAAATCAACCTACTACTATCTGCACTACAAATTTTGATTTATGCCTTCAAAATTCTCAGTGTATCTACTATATCAAGAGAGTACTCTTCACCTTCCTACTCAATTAACCTGTCCCATTCCGTTGAATTCACAACAGGCCTATAAGGGGAGTCATGTGAACTATATTCCACCATTCATCTCTTTATCTATGATCTTCTATCTCCTGCAAACATGTTGTGTTAGATAAACCAAATATAGACATAATCAAAATCATGGCTCAGTGTATTTTATAGGAGGCTATCTCATCTACACAACCAATCCATATTAGCACGATATATATACATAATGACATCAACATATCAACATCTCAACATCATGCACAATAACAAAAAACTACAATAATAAACACCATAATGCAAGTGTAGTAGACACATATACAAGTAATATGAATGCATAACAATATGCATTTAGCCCATCTAGTGCAAGTTTTTGAACCTAGAAGCTCTGATACCACCCTATAACCACCCCTCCTACATTAACCCACTTTTAGAATATCTCCAGGGTAAACATGAGCTGAGTGCTACTATGTTATGACCCAACCTCTAAGTCTAGTGATGGAAGTGGGTTCTACAAACCTAGAACTTAACTGCATTACCCAGGGACTATAAGTCACTTAGGAGCCTCACAACCACCCTAGGCAATCAATCCCTAGGTTGGAACATTTTTTCACTAACTTAACACCCCAACCACGTTGTTGACACACTGGGCATGCGTTTATGAGGCCCAAACTGCACCCATAGGCATGTATACAGGTAGTTATGACTCAAAATATTGTTTCGTACATGTAGTCATGATATCTATGCCACTTTTTCTGGATATCTTGCATGCCACTACCTAGAACTTCCTGTAAGTTTCCAAAATCATAAATAATGTGATGACAAGGCTAACCATTCAAAACTTAAACAATATCTTGACCAAAAAATGGCTATTACATGATAAAAAAATTTCAAACATAAGGTAAACATTAAAGCTATAGGTCATGAATGCATATATGATCATAAAATCCTAAACTTCATCTGAGAATCACCAATAAGGCTCAATTCCCTTTTTACAAAAAGATAGTGTAATCTATTCTAAGGATGAAAACTGAGTTATGACATTTGAAACACTATACTGAAGATCAACGATCTGGTACAAATTGGATCCCTTGGTATGCACTAGATTTTGTTCCATCCAATAACCTTTTTTAGGAATACATGTCCTAATTCCAGATGGATTTTGGGTAAACAAACTATTTGCAGGACCTATTTTCTTCTTGTAGTAAATTCATGAGATCTTTCCTTTTTTTCTTAATAATGGTGTGGAAAGTCTGTCTCAGAACTAGTTTTCTCACATAACTCCATGAATTGTTTTATGGTTATAGAATGGTGAATTGCATACGACTATGAGAATTGTTGATAAAACCCATAGCCCTTTCATTCTTCCTTCTCAACAAGGTTTCTGCCACTGCTGTGGCTCTTGTTATTATGATGTATTAGTCCAAACCATGATGCATTTTCACCATTATTCTCCAT
This sequence comes from Pinus albicaulis, assembly GCA_034641835.2. Lineage (NCBI taxonomy): Eukaryota > Viridiplantae > Streptophyta > Pinopsida > Pinales > Pinaceae > Pinus > Pinus albicaulis. The sequence continues at coordinate 1,057,572,927 of CM076579.1, forward strand.
CTATTATTTCATTATGTTATATTTGTCACATCATCATGAACACCAAAAATAATAATATGTGCATCATGTTGAACATGTGTGGAAGTTTTTATAAGAGAAGGATAAAAAACACTATTGTCTAGCATGTTATATGTGAGTCTACATTATAATTATAATTATAATTATATATATATATATATATATATATATATATATATATATATATATATATATATATATATATATATAGGGTAAATGTCTATAAGCATTAATCTATAATAAAAATCAAAATATTTACTTACATGGTATCCTGACATTGTTATTAAAATTAAAATTCATTAAATAACTAGATTATATATATATATATATATATATATATATATATATATATATATATATATATATATATATATATATATATATATATATATATATATATATATATATAAATTAAAAAACATGTGAGAGATTCAACCGTCTTTAGCATCAAGAATGTTAAGCTATAAACCATAACTCATTTTATATCAAGCTTGTTCATATGTCATGTTTTTTAATTAATTAATTTAATCAAAAAGACAAAACACACATAATTTTTTTGAGATAAATATCAACCTTTGATTTGTGAATACTATTAATAATATTCTAGAATATTCCATAAACGTAAAATTCCTACCATCCACCAAATAATTATTGATCATTTAATTAAAAATTTAAAGCCATATTCTTAAATAAACATACGTATATAAAATAACTATTTAGTATTTTAACCAACATGTACAAATATTACCCATATTAAATAACCACACTTTGTTATACTATAGTAAGTTATATAGAAAGCCGTCATTTCTCCTTATAGATTATTTATAATTAACCACTCATTTTTTATACTATAGTAAAGCCATCATTTTTCCTTATAGATTATTTATAATTAATTTCTCAAAATAAAAACCTTAAAAACTTTGTTGGGTTGCTCCTAAAGAGGAATAGGATACTGTAAACTCCCACACCTCTAAAAATGAAAGCATGGAAAAAGAAGGTTTTTTTGAAGGGCTATTTAATAAAGAATGAAAATGTATTCTTTGGCATGGGGGCATGGGAAGAGAAAAATATGACCAGGAATGTTAAAACTTGTCAAAAAAAAATGTTGTGTTGAATACTTGGGTAAATCTAACCTTTATAAGAGTCCCTAACCTATTTCATTCACCTAAATAGTATTATATTATTATGGTTTGCTTTCATGTAAAACTTATGGTTAATTTCACACCATTGAATAAATTAAATATTAAATTTTATATTAATTTTTTTTATTTAAATCGATGGAGAAAATATTTAATATTTTGTCTTTATTCAAATTATTGTGATAAGAAGAGTTCTTCATTTTGACATTACACATATTATTGTTTTAAGTGTATTTTCCAGTGCTATGATATTATATTATTATTATTTTTGTTATATAATACACTAGCAATTGCACTTAATGTTGCAAAGGAAACGTCCTAAAAAATAAGTAGAAAGAAAGAAATTATAATTAATTTGATGTGGCCTTATATTTAAGTTTTAAAGTCATTGGATATATATATATATATATAATTGTTTGTAAATCTCTTGCGAGTGCACTATTATAATTTGTTGCAGATAAAGAAGTAACTTATATACAAAGTTAGTAAGATAGGGAATTTAATTTTGAATCCCATTATGAGAAAGAAAATCAGAGAAGCACCCAATTTCAACTTATAAATAATGATGTATAGTTCATGATGATATTAAGTTGAATAAACTTCCTATATAATATTCTTATCTTTTTGGAATATGATGTATATTTACTTCCTATTTACTTGCTATAAATAATGATGTATATTTCATGATGATATATGAAGTTGAATAAACTTCCTATAGAATATATCTTCTTGGAATAATTATGTATATTTACTTCTTATCTTCTTGGAATAATGATGTATATTTACTTCCTATCTTCTTGGAATAATAATGTATATTTCATGATGATATATCAAGTTAAATATTTCAGAACTTCCTATCTTCTTGGAATAATGATTTATAGTTTCTACTCTGTTATGTGTTATGCATCATGAATTCATGATGGTATATCAAGTTGAATATTTCAGACACAACTTTCTATCTTCTCCTATCTTCTTGGAATAATGATGTATAGTTTCGACTACGTTATGCATCATGAATTCATGATGGTATATCAAGTTGAATATTTCAGACACAAATTCCTATCTTCTTAGAATAATGATGTATATTTACTCCCTATCTTCTTGGAATAATGATGTATATTTTCTAGTCTTTTATGCATCATTTTGTATCATTTTTCATGACAAATATCGAGTAGAATATTTCAGACACAACTTACACAACTTTCTATCTTCTTGAAATAATGATGTTAATTATGTTACATCATTTATCATGAAAAATATGCTAATTATATTGCATCATTTTCATGAAACTTGGTTGTTATTAAAAAAATAGTTAACTGAGTATAAAAATATTGTAATGTTATCTAAATATGTTAATGCAATATTGTATAAAACAAAATATTATAATAATAAATTTAACATAGATTAAATAATATGCATCATACATAGGCCCATTTCCCAAAAAACTTTGTACTTGTTTTCGGGCATTTGGGGGATTTGGGAAACTTTAGGATTTGGGGAACTATAGAGAATGTCTCTAAATCGTTGCAATAGACCCATTCCTTTTTTAAAATAACTCTGTTCTGTTTTACGAGCATTTGAGGGATTTGGGAAATTTTAAAAAATGTCTCCAAACCATTGCAGATTTTGTAGGGGATTTGATGGTTAAGTTGTTTTAGGTTTTTTAAAATAACTATGTTCTCTTTTATGAGCATTTGAAGGATTTGGGAAATTTTAACAAATGTCTATAAACCATTGCAGATTGTGTAGGGGATTTGATGGCTAAGCTGTTTTAGGTAGATTTTAGGGATGTTCCAAGTAGACTTGGAGATTATACTAGATATGTATTTTCAATTTTGAAGATGAAGATTGATGATAAAAAAATAGGATTGTTATAAGACAAATGATCATTTTATGCACATTTTTTTTGTATTGCACTAAATCTGAATCTGAATCCTTTTTCCAAACCGTAACTCAAAACACGGGTTTTGTCTTGATGAGTTTCCATTTAGGTTTTATGGTGACTTAAAATCAATGCCTGCTTTCAACCAAGAAATGCAACAAGTTTATGGTGACTTAAAATCAAATCCCATTTTCAACCAAGAAATGCAACAATTCAAACCACTTATCCTTGTGGTCATTGTATTTTTTCTCAATTTTGGACTCACCTTAGTGTTTTCATGTTGAACATGGGTTTCAGAGAATTTTCCACCATCTTCAATCTTTGTGAAAACATTCAGATAATAATAAATCAGATTGGGTACTAAGTACTCATCTTAGTGTTTCCACCATCCAAACTTCAATCATTGTGAAAATGAGAAAGAGCAAAAAAATTGAAGGGCAAAGAGATTGCATGATTTCAAGGAAAATCAAGAAAAACTTACAGTTAAAACTTCTCAACATCGCAAGAATGAAGACAATGCATGAAATTTATTCAACTGAGACTATTCACTGATTATTGCTTTCATTGAGAAATGGGCTTGAGGGTCTTCCATGTAACTTGAGTGACAGTTTTGAGGGTTTCATTGCAAAAGCCGCTGCATCACCACCGAGGCTTAACTGGGATAACCATGTGCATTCATCAATTTTTATTGGAGCAGTAGGCATTACAGCTGTTGGATTATAAACATTGGAATTTTGTGATATTGTGGGTCTAAAAGTGTGCCATATGGGGAACCCATATGGTACATAAGGGGTAACAAAACCTGGGAACACTGTCATATCAGCATAATTTGTTTCATCAACCTGAGGAAGAAGAGTTTCTACATCTCCGGAATTTGCAGAATTATCACCTGAGTCGGCTTCTTCTTGATCAAAGGCCGACTGTGATGACAATACAGGCAAGGCAGGGGAAGGTAATGGACAACTGATAGGTTCATCAGTGATATCGAATACGCTAGAATGCCATTTCCTTCTGGTTAGATTACTTTGCCTAATAATATACTTTTGTGCATGACTTGAAACTTGAGTAGGAGTCCTTGTCGACATAAAGTTTCTTGATATGCCTCTCCAATCACCCTTTCCAAGATTTTAAAGCCCAATAAGAAAAACACAACCAAACTAAACTTTTTATGGCATCAAGTTAGAAGGGATTAATTCCAATAGGAAAATATTTTCTCAGAAAAAATTTATACTTCAACATTAAATTTCACAGTTCAATGCTAAAGACCCCAAATTTCCGAGTTCAAATCCTAAAGAAACCAACTCCAATCATGAAAACAAAACAAAATGCCAATAGGAACCTATTTCCTCAGAAAATTTTTATATTTAAACATGAAATGTCATAAAAGAAAAGAGCAAAAAAATTGAAGGGAAAAGAGATTTCATGATTTCAAGGAAAATCAAGAAAAATTTACAGTTAAAACTTTTCAACCTCGCAAGAATGAAGACAGTGCATGAAATTTATTCAACTGAGACTATTCGTTGATTACTGCTTTCATTGAGAGATGGGTTGGCCTGAAAAGCTGATTGTCTTGAGGGTCTTCCATGTAACTTGAGTGACAGTTCTGAGGACTTCATTGCAGAAGCCGTTGCATCACCACCGAGGCTTAACTGGGATAACCCTGTGCATTCATCTATTTTTATTGGAGCAGTTGGAATCACAGTTGTTGGCTTATAAAAATTGGAATTTTGTGATATTGTGGGTCTAAAAGTGTGCCGTGTGGGGAACCCATATGGTACATAAGGGGTAACAAAACCTGGGAACACTATCATATCAGCAGAATTTGTTTCGTCAAACTGAGGAAGAAGAGTTTCTACATCTCTAGAATTTGCAGAATTATCACCTGAGTCAGCTTCTTCTTGATCAGAGGCCGACTATGATGACTATATAGACAAGGCAGGGGAAGGTAATGGACAACTGATAGGTTTAGAAATGATATCAAATAGGCTAGAACGTTGTTTCCTTCTGGTTAGATTACTTTGCCTAATAAAATACTTTTGTGCATGACTTGCAACCTGAGTAGGATTCCTTGTCGGCACAAATTTTCTTGATACTATGTTCTGTTTTATGAGCATTTGAGGGATTTCGGAAATTTTAACAAATGTCTCTAAACCATTGCAAATTTTGTAGGGGATTTGATGGCTAAGCTATTTTAGGTTTTTAAAAATAATCATGTTCTGTTTTATGAGCATTTGAGGGATTTGGGAAATTTTAACAAATGTCTACAAACCATTGCAGATTATGTAGGGGATTTGATGGCTAAGCTATTTTAGGTAGATTTTAGGGATGTTCCAAGTAGACTTGGAGATTATACCAGATATGTATTTTCAATTTTGAAGATGAAGATTGATGATAAAACAATATGATTGTTATAAGACAAAATCATCATTTTATGCACATTTTTTCTATATTGCACTAAATCTGAATTTGAATCCTTTGTCCAAACCGTAACTCAAAACACGTGTTTTGTCTTGATGAGTTTCCATTTAGGTTTTATGGTGACTTAAAATCAAAGCCCGCTTTCAACCAAGAAATGCAACAAGTTTATGGTGACTTAAAATCAAATCCCATTTTCAACCAAGAAATGCAACAATTCAAACCGCTTATCCTTGTGGTCATTATATTTTTTCTCAATTTTGGACTCACCTTAGTGTTTTCATGTTGAACATGGGTTTCAGAGAATTTTCCACCATCTTCAATCTTTGTGAAAACATTCAGATAATAATAAATCAAATTGGGTACTAAGTACTCATCTTAGTGTTTCCACCATCCAAACTTCAATCATTGTGAAAATGAAAACATTCAAATCAGATTGGGTACTAAGGACTCATCTTAGTGTCTCCATATTAGACTTTGGTTTTAGAGAATTATTCCACCATCCTAACTTCAAGCATTGTGAAAAACTATCATCTTAGTGTTTCAACTGTATCTACAAAGTAGAATCAGAAAGATAAATTCAGTTAAACTTGAAACATAAGAGATATGAGAATAAATCCACCCACATGTAAAGCCAATATTCAAATGTGCAATTCTTTAATATCTATCTTTCTTTAGTTACAGAGTAAAAAAATTCAAAATAGACAAGAAAGCAGGAACACCCTACTGTTACTTCCCGCACCTTCCCTAAAACTAATAGAATCAATTAAACAATATGAGGCATTGATAAAAAAAATATTTAGTCACTTCACAATAAGTTCTTTCCCTTCTCCCCATAGAATAACCTTCACTCAATAGAGTACCCATTCGAGGTCTTTGCAAAAGAATTTTGTTCTCTTGAGTCAAATTTATGGATCTTTGTAATTGCAGAATACCACTTTCTTTGCTTTCAGAGATTAGAAAAAATTTATACTTCAACATTAAATTTCACAGTTCAATGCTAAAGACCCCAAATTTCCGACTTCAAATCCTAAAGAAACCAACTCCAATCATGAAAACAAAACAAAATGCCAATAGGAACCTATTTCCTCAGAAAATTTTTATAGTTAAACATGAAATGTCACAAAAGAAAAGAGCAACAAAATTGAAGGGAAAAGAGATGGCATGATTTCAAGGAAAATCAAGAAAAACTTACAGTAAAAACTTCTCAACCTCGTAAGAATGAAGACAGTGCATGAAATTTATTCAACTGAGACTATTCGTTGATTACTGCTTTCATTGAGAGATGGGTTGACCTGACAACATGATTATATTGAGGGTCCTCCATGTAACTTGAGTGACAGTTTTGAGGGTTTCATTGCAGAAGCTACTGCATCACCTTCAAGGCTTAACTGGGATAACCCTGTGCATTCATCTATTTTTATTGGAGCAATTGTTATTACAGATATTGGATTATAAACATTGGAATTTTGTGATATTGTGGGTCTAAAAGTGTGCAATGTGGGGAACCCGTATGGTACATAAGGGGTAACAAAACCTGGGAACACTGTCATATCAAAAGAAGTTGTTCCATCAAACTGAGGAAGAAGAGTTTCTACATCTCCTGAATTTGCAGAATTATCACCTGAGTCAGCTTCTTCTTGATCAGAGGCCAACTATGATGACAATACAGGCAAGGCAGGGGAAGGTAATGGACAACTGATAGGTTCAGCAGTGATATCAAATAGGCTAGAATGTCATTTCCTTCTGGTTAGATTACTTTGCCTAATAAAATACTTTTGTGCATGACTTGCAACCTGAGTAGGAGTCCTTGTCAGCAAAAAGTTTCTTGATATGCCTCTCTAATCACCCTTTCCAAGCTTTTGAAGCCCAAAAAGAAACATGCGGTGTTCCTCCTCAGTCCATGGAACCCCTGAGATCATGAAATAGTATAAACATTGAATTCTTTAGTAATCATTAAGCAAAAAATAAACACAACCAAACTAAACATTTTATGGCAACGAGTTAGAAGGGATTAAGAAAAAATTTATACTTCAACGTTAAATTTCACAGTTCAATGCTAAAGACCCCAAATTTCCCAGTTCAAATCCTAAAGAACCCAACCCCAATCATGAAAACAAAAGAAAATTCCAATAGGAACCTATTTCCTCAGACAAATTTTATAGTTAAACATGAAATGTCACACAAGAAAAGAGCAACAAAATTGGAGGGCAAAGAGATTGCATGATTTCAAGGAAAATCAAGAAAAACTTACAGTTAAAACTTCTCAACCTCGCAAGAATGAAGACAGTGCATGAAATTTATTCAACTGAGACTATTCGCTGATAATCTTTTTGCGAGGATTTTTCTCGGTATGCGAGGTAAGAATCAAGCATACTCTGCCACCGCAAGGGAAGAGTATCTCTCGGTCCTCAACCGCACTGCACTGGAGTCTGACACTACCCAAGGGCAATCGTTCAACTAGTGCCGAAATTCATAGGGCAAGAAAGTAAAAGGGAAAAAATGCCATAATCGAGTATGTAAGCTCTCCAAGCGCAATGAATTCGTGAATGGCCTAGCGATTCTGAAAAAAAAGAAGCCTTAGAAATTTTCCACTAACTAAATATTTGCAACTACCATTGCTTTTTCATCCAACGACTGCATATGTTTTAATCGTCTAACATATAATCTAACGGTTTCACATTATGACACGATGCACAAAGCAAAGTTGCTTTAAAATAATAACGCCTTATGGCGTAAAAATAAAAATAAAATTCTTTTTTTAATTATTAAATAACATTAAATAATAAAATTTATTGTGAGTGGCTTTTCGGTGTTTATTTTAATAATCTAGATTGAATTTCTTAAGATGCATAGCTTTTTTAAATGCAAAAACTCGAAAAAAATTAACACTTCAACAGATTTGATTCTTTTATACACTATATTATCTATATTAAATAAAAATACACTATAATAATATTGATTTAAATAATAATTTTCTTTTAAATAAAAATTATAATTTTCCTAATTATAAATTTAAAAAATCTAATTAATAGTATTAAATAAAAGTAAATATTAAAAATATTGTTTTTAAGAGATATTGTAAAAATATTACAAAATTTATAATCTTTTCATTATTTTCAACCAGGAAGTTGATTTAAGTTACACGGAAGTGAATTGAATTGGAGACCCAACCAGAAAATCAACTTTTAACTTCGTTAATAGGCCTCCCGATCATGGCATTTATGTCATGCCGCTCTCGTGGCAATAACAAAAATGTCATGTATATGGCACACGTTTAATGGTTCTTTCCGCGGATGTGTATGTGATTTTACTTAGGATTTATACTTATTATTATTGTTATATATAAATTATATTTTTGAAAGAATAATAAAGTACTATAAAATTAATTGCCTAGCAAGGAATTGTAAAATTTTTGATAGCTAATTAGTATAATTTTATTTTTATTTATTAAAATGTTAAAGAACACATAAATAATGGTGGTATTATGTAAATATTTAAATTATAACGAGTAGTAATTAATAGTAAGTATATTATATATTGTTTATGTGAGTATCATTTATTTTCAAGAATATTAATTTTGGATTGCTTTACTTTAACAATAAAAGAATCACTATATAAATATCTAAAAATTATGGCATAAATATTATAACTTATCAAGAAATTATGCTGAAAAATATAAGACTGATATTAATTATATTGTGGAAAAACTACAACAAAATTTTCAAATTATAATCCAATCAAATATTAAAAAAATATATATTTTAAATAATATTAAAAAATAATATTTTTTTTTTAATATTAAATATTTTAATGAAAACATAAAATAAAAGAATCACTATATAAATATCTAAAAATTATGGCATAAATATTATAACTTATCAAGAAATTATGCTGAAAAATATAAGACTGATATTAATTATATTGTGGAAAAACTACAACAAAATTTTCAAATTATAATCCAATCAAATATTAAAAAAATATATATTTTAAATAATATTAAAAAATAATATATTTTTTTTAATATTAAATATTTTAATGAAAACATAAAATAAGAGTTGACACTAAGCAATTCTTAGCTTCAGAATTACTAATAATGATCTTTACCATGTAGTGTGCAATCAAATTTCAAAGAAAAGAGTGTATTGATAATCAAATGACTTATACCTCTTTCATGAAATTACAAGCTTCGATCCATGCTTTGAAAACACTATCGGTGAAAAGTGACAACAAGGAAATCGATTATGATTTTTTCTCAAAGATTCTTGATAGGAAGCAACTTATCAAGCAGTACTAATTCCATTATGTAGATATACTTTTAACTCGATTCATAATCATTAGTAAAAAGCGTACATAGAGGCTAATATTTTTTGCAGATCTAGAATTTTTATTGTTCGATTAAGGATTAATTCTCATCAACTCTGTTGTGAAACATAGTGTTGGAAAAGGCCGAAAGAAAGGTAGGATGAAAGAGTATGTGTTTTTGGCTCTTCCGGAAAAATGGAAACAAAAAAACGTTTCATTTTAGAATGCAAGGCCTTCAAAGACATTAGGGAAAATTATGCAGGTATTCTGGGAGCTAGCTCCTGGGATAATCTATTCAGTGAAGAGTTTGTCGAGAAGCTGGGAGCTTTTATTGTAAAACTTCACGGGAAAAGCGTTGATTACAAGAGCGAGATGGAGAAGCAATCTGTCCCATAGGCTATTTTTAGCCTCGTGGCCATTAAAGTTTCTTTCTTTCTTTCTTTCTTCCTTCCATGTAGATATACTTCTTATATGGCTATTTCAAATGGACGCTCATAGCTTGCTCTATTATCTAATAAAAAAATTAGAGTATCACTAATAATAATAGTATTTTTATTTTTATTAATAATATTAATATTAATAATGGATATAATATTAATATATATAAATATTAATAGTGTATTTATATGATAATTAATATAACACTATTATATTAATAGTGCATTGTTATTAATAATATTAATATTAAAAATGAATATAATATTAATATATAAGAATATTAATAGTGTATTTATATTATAATTAATGTAACATTATTAATATAATAGTGTTAGTATTTTTTTTCGAGTAAAAATTGAATTTTTTATTAGCTAAATAAAAATTTATATTGCAAAGCTATTTTGTAATGGTGATGTATTTGTCTAAAATATCGGCAAGGTGTCAGAGCGTACATAAACAAGCAAAAAAATATGCTAAAAAAAGAGTATAATGTCAAAGTTATTGTTCCAAAAGACCTGGGCTTCCCCATATGGAGAAAACGACCCAAAAAAACAAAAATAAAAACACTATACATAGTAGTTAAGTAATTCTATTACAAAAATATATACAAGTTGTAAAGATAAATAGAACCAGTTCTTAAGGTAGCAACTAAAATAAAAACTGATATATGTACGCAGAAAGACTCGACTATAGAGAAAAAGGCAGTTGATCTGACACATGGATCGTTCCATCAATATGTTCAACTATCCTCCAGGTGCCCATAATATACTATAAACCCTCCTTAGAAAGGAGGACTGTTGTGTTGTTTCATTCCCTCTATATGTGGCAAATAGATATATAATCATAAGAAATTTTGATTTGTAATATTTCATCTAATATTGGAATCAAAATATGATTTTGACATCTCTGCAAACGGTTAAACCAATTAACAACATTCCTAGAGTCACCAAGAATTTGAACATAACCAATTCCTAACGGTTTGATCCAACAAAGTGGAATCTTAAATGAAAGTAACTCTGCATAATTATTTGAGCCTATACCAAGGCCCACTAAAGCCTTAAGAACTCCATTCTCATCAAGGAAATTAATGAAACCAGCTCCACATTTGTCATTAGCATTAGAAGCTCTGCCAAAGTATCCCAGGGAATGCCAAGCCTCATGAGTTCTTCCTTAATATTCCTTTGTGGATGGGAATTATAAGGGACATTTATAAGAGAAAAAAACGATGAGCATTCGACAACAATCAGATAAGGGGAACTTGCACGATCCTGAAATATTACTTTATTACGAGCCAGCCAGATTCCCTATGAAATGATTAGTGGAATGTTTCTTAGATTTTCATCAGAATCTGTATTCCATCAATATTTCCAAGCTTCCTTGCAATTGATCCCCGCCCACTTCATTCTTATCCCAAGAAGCGGAAAAGTTTCATCCCAAGCCTTGGAAGAAAAAGGACAATGCAAGAACAAATGAGAGACAGATTCCTCCACATTTTTGCATAAAATTCACCAGCCATGGCCATGTTTTTTTCCATTTCAAAAGGTTATCATAGGTGGGGAATTTGTTCTTTAAAATGCACCAAAAGAAAATTCTTGATTTTGTAGGGCTTTTCAATTTCCAAAGATGATTACACCACCACTCCTGTACTCCGCAATCTTTCCTTGTCATCAAATATATATAGCCATATTTAGGAGAGAAAATGTCGGATGGGGCATGAAACCATTTGATTGAGTTAGGTCTGTCTCTAACTCTCATACTTGAGAGATTCAGTTCACCTATAAATCTCTACCATTCTTCACCCGAACGAGGGTATAAAATTAATTCATCAACTTTTTTCCAACCTTGATGCCAAAAGGTGGAAGAATATTCTTTCTCAATTAGATTTAGGAATGTAATCCCATCACCATTGAGGAATTCCAGAATCTCCCTCGAAAGAGAAAAATCCACATTGCAACCAACTCAAGGGTTGAGGCCAATACAGAGTTTTTCACCATTGTCAACATGCCAAGATAACCTAACTTCCACAATATTAAATGTGTCTAATGTTGCCTTCCAAATTGCAGAGGAATTTTATGTTTTCTTATCTTCTCTCCTTATCTAGTCATCCAAAGGTTTTGGATCTATATACTTCCTTTTAACCACATCAATCCATAGATTATCCATAGAAATAAAACACCATTCAAATTTAGCCGCCAGAGATATATAGAAAGAATGAATCTTCTTAATCCCCCATACTCCCCATACTTTAGGTCACACAATTTTATCCCACGTAACCTAGGGGAGGACCACATCCTCTTTAGCACATGCCCACAAAAAATGAATGCACAATTTCCTTATTTTTGTTTGAATACATTTAGGCACTCAAGTTAAAGTGATCCAATAAGTTGAGATATCCATGAGTACCAATTTGATGAGGACTAATCTTCCTGCTCTCGAAAACAACTTAAAACTCCAAGATTTTATCTGATTTTCAATTTTTGAAATTAACCAAAACCAATCTCTCTTCTTGCATGAGTCAGGATTTAGATGAAAACCAAGATGTTTTAAGCTACAGGCCACAGGCTTAGTGTCAAAGGCAAAAAAGAGAGTGTTTTTCTCCACTTCAATCCTATAAAAACCTGCATGGACAATTGAGGACTTATGAGCATTAATGCACATTCTGGTTGCTTGAATGAACAATCAAGGGAATACTTCAACTTTTGTGAATCCTCCTTGGAACCATTGCTGAAAAGGAGAATATCATCTAAAAAAATTATATGGGAAATCAACAAGTTAGTTGCAATTTAAATTCCCTTCAGGTTTCCATTCCTCTTTGCAGCCAAGATAAACTGGCTAAGGCCTTCAAGACCTAGAAGAAACATAAGAGTGGACAAGGGACAATCTTTCCTAATCCCCCTTTGACTATGGAAAAATGGTGAAGAAACTATATTTATAAGAACTACAAAAGAAACATTCGGTATACAACCCATGATCCAATTAATGAAACCAATGCAGAAGCCCAGATGGGTCAGAATGAGTTGAAGATATATCCAACTGATTCTATCATAAGCCTTTGACAAATCAATTTTAACAATCATGGCTTTCCTTCTACTTATTTTGATAGCATTAGGGAAATTTTGAGGTCTAAAATGGTCCTCCTAAGAAAAATTTACAACTAGAATATACTTTATAAGAACCAATAAGATTCAAGATGATGATGTTAACCATGGGGGATGTTTCACCATTTTTGGGGTAGAAATGTAAAAGGATTAAAAAATAATAAATAATAAAACTACTTTTTCAACTTGTATTTTCAACTTATCTCCCTATGGTTTTACTCAAATTTTGAGCGGAAGTACTCGTTATATGCAAAATTTGATTCCTCATCCAAGGAGTACCCATGTTGCATATTTTTGATGGACATTGCTACACGAACAAAATTCATGTATTTCTCATTTTTAATGTATTAGGGTCCATTGAAAGTATGCAAAATGAATACTCCTTGGATGAGGAATCAAATTATGCATCCAATGAGTTTTCCCGCCCAAAATTTGAGTAAACCCATAGGAATATAAGTTGAAAATACGAGTTAAAAAAAAGTAGTTTTTTTCTTTTTTCCTTCTAAAAGTTGATGATGTAATGTAATATTATTTTATTATTTCCATTATTATTTTATAATTTACTTAGGAGGCACATTTTAGACCTAAAATTCCCCTAATTAGTATGCATCGTTTCTTGAGTGACTCTGGTAGCCTCATGGATTTGTCTACCATCCAGAAAACCAAACTACTCCTTTGATATACTCCTAGACAAAATTGGCTTTAAACAAGTTGCTATTACTTTTCCAATAATTTTATAAAGGTAGTTACAAATGGATATTGGTCTGTACTCTTCAAAGGAACAAGGAAAGTCATTTTTGGGGATAAAAGAAATAAAGGTGGAATTGTAAGGCTCATGAATATGATCGCTAGTCATAGATTCTTCCACCAAACCAACAAGATCATCCCCTAAGAGGTCAAATAAATGTTGGAAGAACTCCATTGTCAAGCCATCACGCTTTGGGATTTTATATTTTTCATTGTTTTTAGGATTTCTTCGACTTCAATTTTTGACATAGGTGTAATAAGTAAATTGTGTTCTTCCTCCTCTACATATTTAGGGAAAAGTAGTGGCACTCTAATGACCTCTACTATGGAAGCAACCTCTGAAGCCTTAAAAATATTTTTATAATAGTCTTTTCCCATACTTTCCAAGTCATAAAAAATATTTAGCTTTGCTCCCCTCCAACCACTCCATTTAAAAAATAGTATTGGAGTTCTTCTTTCCCTTCGCATAATTTTGAAAAAACTTGAGTTCTCATCCCTTTTCAAAATCCAAATAGCTCAGCTTTTTAGCCACCACTCTTCTTCATTATCATTTAAAATCTTTCTCCTTTTGGTCTCTAGGAGCTTGATCCTTTCCCTCTTCTCCTCTATTTCATACCAGTCCATTTGTGGACTTTCTAGGTATTCTAACTCCAATCCAAATAGCCTAAAGCCCTCTTCATCCCTCATTTTTTTAGCTCTTTCCCATCTAATTTTTTCATGTTTTAGTATTTTAAGATTATCCATGAAGGCCGAAGACAAAAATGTCATGAGAGTTATCTGGGTGCCTCTAGACTTCCTTAACTAGATGATTGAAAGAGGGCTATTTTATCCAACTGGAATTGAAATTGAAAGGAGTGCCATGCTTGCTAGTAGTCCCTTTCAACTCCAAAAGGATAGGGATATTATAAAAATCCCGCCCAGACCCCACCCACTTCCTGAAAGAAGAAATTTGGCTTAAGAGAGCCACATTTATCAGAAATAAGTCCAGTCTCTTTGCCACCCGGGCCTCCCCAACTCTTCGGTTCCTCCATGTAGGGCACGATTTTATGAGATTGAGATCAATAAGACTTCCATCTTGAATATTTTTCAAAAATAAATCCTCTAGAGGGCTAGATTTTTCCTGGGGTCCCAAAGTCTAAGATAAACCCAAGGAAAAATTTAGGCCCCCCCTCACAACCAGGTTTGGGGTTTTCATAAATCACATAGAAAAAGGGTGTTCCAGAAAGAAACACTATCCTGACACCATCAATATATATCTGCTAGTAATAATTCAATACATAATTTAGATGAGTAGACCACTACCCCCAAAACAAAGTCAGAACCCTTAGAGTTTAACAACCTTAATTGAATTTTATTGATACGTAGAGCCAAATATCCTGATCTACCTTTTGCATCAACTGTAACAAAATACCATCCAAGAATAATTTTTCAAAGAGAATTCATAAAATTCTCCCTGGCTCCCAAAGTTTCTCGTAACATACTGACATCTGGCCTATACGAAATAAAAAGTGATTTTAATGCTAGCTTCTTATGGCTGCTAGCGAAGCCATAACAATTGAAACATAATAAAATCATTTGTTTAGCATCACAAGGGACTGAACTTCTCTAAGCACCCCTTTTAAACATAACTATTTTCCATCAGTTATATCCAACTTAGCCTTGAGTTCTTCCTTGGATATGTTAGTCTTAGGAACTCTCAATTTTCGCGGTCTCAAGAGATCCAAGGCAGTACCCATCTCTCATATAGCCTCCAATGGAAAAGTTATTTTTTACCGAGGGCACAGGTTGTAAGGAGGAAGGTCAAGGGATCCCAGAGGGAGAGAAACAAGATCAGGCTCAACGAGAAAATACTTAGTGAGGGACAGAGATGGAATGGATGTGATAATACTATCTAGAGCCATAAAACAACTTCCTGGATTCGACTTCTCATTCAATAAAATCATGGAAGGACTAGGTCGAGGAAAAACACTTAAAATATATTTAAAAGAATCATGTAAAGGAGAAAGGAAAAAAGAACAAGTACCCGCCAGGGGAGGTGCCCGAACAAGAAGTTCCACTTCATTTTGAACCTGCTGATCTTGATCAATCTCTAGAGGCACATTGCTCAGATTAACAATATTTTATACCTGAGTCTCCATCGCCACTTTTTCCCCTTCTATTAATGGTTCATCTATTACCATATGGTCAATCACCAAATCCTCTATCGTACACATGTCCTCGCCACCAGGGTCATGTCTTAACCTTCTTCTACGCTAAAATACCATAGGGAAATATTGGGCAAGGTGACCATACTTATGGCACCTATAACATCTAAAGGGTAGATGATCATAGTCAATGATTTGGAAATGAGAATATCCCTGTAGCCGCAAATGAATTTTTTCGGCTAAACCCTCGCTTAGGTCAAGTCGAACCAGAACGCAAGCAATATTTATTCGTTTAGTTTCCTTGAAAGACATATAAGCTTCCAAGAAAATGACCCGAGTAAGTTATCTGTGGCCCAAAAAACATCCTCAGTCCAAAGTTGAGGAGGAAGGGAAGGTAAACGAACCCCGACAAGAATTTCACCAAAATTTTCCCAATGGGCATCAAAAATAGGTGTCCACTTCTAGAAGAGGATTGGAATCAAACCAAAACACCAGTTACACTTTAAAGCCCACTCCAAAGCCTCCCACTAGCTAAATCACACCATGAACCACACATGGACCAATGTGAGAACTTCCACCTTATTTTCTAGAGCTTCCTTCCAGGATATGTCTATCCATTATGTGATAGACTCAGCAGAGAAATTTTTAACATGATCTCTACCAACCAGGATGAGCTTAGAGGCCTCCATAGCCTTATCTATTTGAATGTCAATTCCGAATATCAAATTAAGACACTCAGTTTTGTTCTTGACTACCTTCCCCCTTTAAGTTTTGAGCCAAAATTCCTCCCATTCTCAACCCCTCCCACAATAGACTTACTCTCCCTGGCATATGAACCTTCCTCTTCTGAAAACCCAAGTCATGCATCCAACTTTTCCTCTTGAATAGAGGAAATCCTTGACAAAAAAGGACGGCCTTCCAAGACACAGGAGTTGTTTACCGGCAACACCCCAACGACTGACTTCCAAGTCCAATAGAACATTCAAACAAAAATCATTCAAAAGCTAAGAGGGAAACCCTATACATCTCCCCACCTCTAGTATCAAGCCTCAATTACACAGGGACATCCTGCAGGTCCAAACCCTCTTGAATGAAGACTTCACCCAAGATCACTTCCACCCTAGGGTTTTAAATGGTAGTTGAAAAAACATGTACCTTACTTCCCACCGACCCTTCACAGATGAGCTCATTACACACACATTTCCTTGCATCCTAGGCTTTTGAACCCCAAGCCTAAAAAAACAGGCTTTGAGCCCTTCATTGTGAACAATATCCCTGTTTTTTACTATATCCTACAGACCACCTAGGGGGAAAATGGGGATGGAAGAAAGTAATGGAATATTTGAAGTTACTCGACTAATCGGCTTCTCTGCTTCTGACAGAAATGTCATTTCCTCCGCTGCCTTCAGATAAAATTATAGTTTGATGTCAAGTGCCCCACCATACAACTTTTAGGGGTTATTTTACTAAAAAATGGAGAGCCTAACCCACCTTCCAGCTGACAGTTCAGAACCGAGTCTCTCCCTTTGTGACCTGAAGACGTTGCTAGAAAAACCACCTTAGCCATATTGAGCTTGGTTGGCTACAGACCCCAGACCGAAAATATATCCTATGCTATAGGCTACAAACCCATGGATTCATCATCTCTGACCACTTTATAGGCGGTAATGTGCAAACCAGGACCACCCCTTTGACCATGAAAGTGGTTGCGACACAAAACCCTAATGATACTAACCGATACCGAAACCAAAACCGGGAAGAAACTCTGACAATATTCCAACAAGAAGATATTGACAATTGTTTTATCATTTGAAGGGGCTCCCTTCCCTAGATGGTATGAGTGAGAGTTAGGTAGGGTCCATATGTTCACCCTTACCTGCCTCTACACGTCATTTTCATCCCATCAATGAACTCGTCTAGAGTCAGAGCAGGGCTCAAAACCTAGTTAATTGCCCGCCACCATTTTCCATAGTCATCGCTCTGGTATGTTAGGGTTGGAATAGTGTTAATATTATTAATGATGTTATTACAAATATTAGTATTAGTATTAATGTTAAGATTATGCTTTTAATATTTTTTACATTATCAAGAGGATGTTGATGTCTCACTATTCTTCTTCTTCTATTTAAATAGTTGTCTCTTCTCCTACCCTTTTGATGCAGGAGCATCCAAGCCAAATTTTCATTATTCAATTATGTAATAAAAGGGGTGAGATATTTTAATTATTTTGTTAATTAAAATACTTATTTTAATAAATTAGGAGAGAAATTATAAATGTGAGGATTTTTGTAAATATTCTTTAATAATTAAAGGATATGAGTGGAGTGGAATTAGGTAGATAATATAGGGAGTAGGAATTCCATATACGGAACTTTGTTGAGTCCAAAACTAGAACAAATCTAAATTAGATTTAAGTTGATATTTACGTGGAGGAATTTATGGAGTGAAATAAATTCATTATTTATGTATATATAGGAGGGTTTTGTGAGGATAAAAGGACAGCTGAGAGTAGTAAGGAGTACAGTGACAGTGAGAGATGGTTTGAAGGGTCGAGAGCCAACAAGCCGCCCAATGTAATATTTTTCCAAAGAGTTTTTTATGTTTTTATATCAGTATTTCATTTGAATGACTCTCCTTCCTTCATATGTATTTTTTAGCTGAATATTTTTATGATTTTAATGAAGAATTATTGAGAGTTTTCATGCTTTGTGAAGGAGTGTGTGTTTTATATTCTCGGTTCTGTTCTATAGCAGAATCCCTCCATCATTTGGTATCAATGGGGGAGAGATTTTATCGAATTGTGTAAGAGATTGTGGCACTTTGAGCCTACAACTATATATGTATATGTTGTATGTATGTGGATGCAGGAATTATATGTATCCAAGGACAAGGTAGCGAAATCAAAATCGAAGAGATCGCACTCAACAGATAAAAGAGTCTACACATGGTTGGGAGGTTGTGACTCAACAGAAAATGAAATCTTTGTATTTCGATGATACCATGGGTGCGATTATGATCCCCATCTTGCAGAGTTCGTGAAAGGCTATCACTCAAGCCGTGGGAGTCGACACAAGCCAACACAAGGAGTGAGAGCTATAATATTGTAGCAGGCTGCAGAGTTTGTGTATGACCATTGCTTGAGAAAAAATTCATGGATTCAACGCTATAGTAAAATTACAGGCCATCGGTGAGCTGATAATAAAATTGAACTGTGAAATAAAACACCACCACATAGCAGCGAATCCGGCACAAAATCCAACTCTGCGTGTTCTATAAAATACATTAGCACCTACATTGAATGGTGGCATGCTTGTTTGAGCATTGTATACAGCCAATGGAGGAACGTTTACTTGAGTTGCTGTGTTGGTAAGTTAAGAGTTTGCGTTCAGGACATGGTCGATTACGCAGTGTTGAAGCACATTTCAAAGATTGCATGTATCAAACCCATATCAAATATAATAGCATGAAGCCCATTGCAATGCTTACATTTTGTATCATACGATTGTGAAGTGATAACGCAGCATGGTAAGATGCTTGCATAGGTACTAGTTAGTAATTGTTGTCAAACGGTGGTAGATGAATTGGTAAATTGCGCTATATATAAAACGTTGCAATTGTAGATGCAAATGTTTATGGTAATGCATAGTTGCAACGATTCCTTGCACATTTCACGAACATTTAATGGAGATTTCTTGCATAAGAAATTTTTTATATTGGAATTGCATACTAAAGTGCCGAAGAATAGATCAATTCCATCATTTTCAAGAGTAAATCGGGGCCTTAGCAAAGTTGAAAATTTTTCTACACGAATTTATTATAGCCAAAGAGGAACCACCTAAAGCCAGATAATCCTTGTTGTTGAAAAGGCTATTGCTTAAAGAAGCTAAGGGATCCAAAGAACCACCTCAAAGGAAGATTCAAGGTAAGTGCTCATTGAATGAATCAATATTCATTGGGTAGAAGTATTTTAAAATCTGGATGATTAAATTACCTTGCCATACTTGAGAAGATAATATTTTGTAAATGTTATGAAACAGTGGAAATGTTGCAAATGCGGAAGTATAAATGAATGGAAAATGAAGGGGAAAATGTACTAATCCTGGGTGATATGAAGGCAAACATGCATGATTATATGAGAAGGTTTATTATTCATAGTGTGATGATTTAGTATGCATAATGTGAATTCTTCACAGTTTTGGTTAAGTCATTTTGGACCAAAGCCTGTAGTTGGGAAAAGAAACATTCTTTCGATTGGTGATTGAAAACATAATTGTTTGATGTTGTAAAATCTTTTTTTTTACCATTATGTGGTGGTATTTAATGAGGTGATATTCAGGATGAACACAATGTATGAGTTGTACATCATTTCTCGAAGAGGTTGCTTGTTATCTATACACAGGCGAAGAGATGTGAATAGATGTTGCATGGTGTATAAAAGTGCACGGAAATGTTTGCATTAAGATGACAAGCTTGTGAGCATGAAAGTATTGACAGTGAAAAAGATGGCACAGAAGAGGGGAAATTAGAGAATTGAAACTACAGAGAGAAAGGTTTATCAATAACCTTAACAGGAGCATGAGGTATGATCATTCAAGAAGGTATTTTTGAACATAGAAGATTGAATGTTTTATTTATTTTTTACCTTAAAGTAAATCTTGGAACACTTGAATTTCATTTCGACTAAAGACTTCAGTATCATGTGAAGTGATGGGGAAAAACTGATGATTTTCATAAGAATGAGGTATGAAAGAAAGTGAATATTGAATAAATTGAAACATCCATTCTCATAATTTTGGGTCGAGTCTTGAAGTGAAAACAGATGTTAGAGTCAAATGAAAGTTTGGATATTTTGAATTGAGATTGATTATTTTCATCCAAGATGAAAAATTGGTGTAAGTTTGAATTCAAAGAGTCGTAAGATAAGTTAAGAGTCTAAATGTAATTGGATGCATGATCGGCGGAGCCCGACACCAAAATAATTGGTCATTGTAACACGTGAGTTAATAAAGTGTTGTTTGCAGCAAAGTGAAGCAAGAGGGTTTCCAGAGATTGGTTCCGGGATAGAGAACCAAGAGAAGCCAAATGCAGGAGGAGAAAATGACTGTTGATAGTCATTTTAGAGGTTCTGAAAAATACCTCAATAGAGGGAAGAAAGAAAATGCCAAGGTAAGTGGAATATGTGAACAGTTGACAGATGAAGAGTATAAGCGGGAGAAGGCTGAGATAACAATTCACCTTGAATTGTTAATGAAGTTGTTGCGGGAAAATGTGAAAAACTAGACACATGGTTGGACCATGAGAAAGAAGGTAAAGTGGTAGAATCTACACACAAAGAAGGAAAAGCAGGTAAACATACAGTTGGCAGAAGAGATGAGGAAGCTCGAACAGATGTTGAGTTGTGAATAACTCAGAGAGGCTGAGTTAAAAGTGGATGTTTCGATTTGTGACCCAGAACAGGGTGAAATTCTAGGTGAAGAGATAAATGAGGAATATCTCATGAACTATTGGGATAGTTCATAAGCATCTGAAGATGTTTTGGCGAGAGAAGCAGATGAATCCATGAAGCCTTACATTTTTTCTCACAGTTTATGTATGTTTGCAGGATGTGTGAAAGATGGTTATCGGTCTGATGGAACTGTCACAAAGGATAATGAAACTTTTGAGGTAAAGTCTAGTATAGAATTCCTTTCAGAAGAGGAAAGTGTTAATCTCTTAGAACAAGAATAAATCATAAATGAATTCTTATTTTGGGTAAGACGGCAAGTCGAAGCTGTTATGGATCAGGAGCAAAATGGAAATACTGAAGAAAAATTCCAAGGAGGTAAACAAATGTATTTGTTTAATGAAATTGCTGATGAAAGTTTACAATTTAATGATGTTGAAACCAAGAAAACTCAAGACAATTTCCAGAGGAAGAATGAAGGTGGTGACAAAGGGCTAAAAATATTTCATAGGGAAATCGAGTTTTTGGAACAATAGCTTAAGAAACCTGATGGAGAAGAAAAACTTGCAGAACCTGATCCAAAAGAAATTATAGTTACTATGCATGATAGAGATGAAATGTTTATAGAGTTGAATTAATGTTATAACTTTTCATATAATGATGTAAATGTATGTGATATTAACAGATATAATGTTGAAATCAGGGAAGTTGAGCAGAAGATATTTGGCATTAAGATGGAAGATCTGAAGCAGCAAGGAAGTTGTGTCCGTAGGGACATAAAGGAAACAATGAATCAGCGGGATGAAGATGGAAGTAGCTAGTAGTTTGAAACAGAATATATTGAAGTATAGAAAGTCGATGATGGGAGATTGAAGCCTAAAGCATCAAATTAGACCAAAAGGTCTTATCTGTTTAAAACTAACAGTTTTTTGGTGAATTTAGGCATAGCATCGGACGAGAGAGTTGTTGCTATAAAAGAAATAAAAGACTATAGTAGTAATCAAGAAGGAGTTCTTGATTTTTTTCCATTGCAGAAATTTGGGTATTCAGCTCAGTTGGAGGTGAAAGAGTTCGAAAAATATAAATTACTCCGAGGAATTGGAAAAAGAAAGTGTTGGAGAAGCCGATGGAATCTGATTGACAGAGTGGAAGATGAGTTATCAAATCGAGTTGATACTCCGAAGGACCAGCAGCAGAACAAAGTTTGGAATCCTGGAGGGAGCAAGTCATAAGGACAAATTAGTATATATGAGCATACAAATTAGTATATATGGTGGTGAGAAAAATAGGTTAATGACATTATCTATGGGTGCACATGACACACAACCTAACTACATGCACTTCACTATGACATGGAATATGAAGGTGCAATTGAAGTCATGACTAGAGACGATCATATACATCATGATGTTTTTTGAAAATGATCATTTTTATAATGGGTGAAGTACACTGATATTGGAATATGTGATGGGCTACCCAACCCAACCTCATCTTGATAATAGTTAGGCCATATAGAATTATTCTCCTTGACTATAAAAATTTCCCAACTTTAGGAAAGGAGATTTTTCTACAGAGAAGAAATTGGTTGAAAGTAAGCTAAGGAAAAGGAGGATAAGGATGTTGTATAAGGATACAAGTAAAGTTAGTGAATTTTTTTTTCATTATTATTTCTTAAAAATATACTAAAACATAGGAGGAAAATATAGAGATTATCTGATCAACATTGTGATTGAGTTGTTAACATGAAATGATGAAGTGGTGATGTGGTTAGAATAGCATAGGAAAATATAGGGATTATGTAATCTACATAGTGATTGAGATTTAGTCATGAAATGATGAAATGATGATGTGACCAAAATAGTGTATATGATATTTAGAAGAAAAAATAGTGAGTTTACTTTTATAGCCACATATATACTTGTAAAAAAACTCAAAAAAAATAGTATTAGTTCTACAATGGATAATGTAGCAAAAGAGCTTCTATATATTTAGAAAATTTTTTGTTTATAAGAAAATAGGAAAGAAGAATACACCAATTCATTAATAATTCTTCTATAGTTCCTCCAAGATAGACCCCATTAAGATGCATAGGAAAAGATAAAACTCATTATTGCACCATTATTTTACATGCATGATATAGTAGTTGATTATTGAATTAGAGAAATATTCACCCCATAAACTTATGATATGATTGTCATTATTTTACTCTAAACATATATTGTTTATTTATTTTGTTTAATAATCAACTAGTCTAAATATGAAAAGGTTTTCTTAGTGTTGGTAGCCATGGAAAGTAGTGAACACATTTGTGTGCCTTCTAATTTGGACCCAAAAAAAAACAAGGGAAACACCGATATTATTGGGTATACAAATCAAGAAAATGTATTTTATTTGAAATAAATACTTGCTAAGGCTTGGGGTATTAAGCTAAGAGAATATTTGTAAATATTTTTTATGAGTATTATTGTAGGTAGCCTTCAGTAAGTGGAATTCAAGATTGTAAAAAAGTGATGGTTCACACTATGGAAAATAAATAATTCACTTATTGTAAGTTCTAACCTTTTTCTAAAGTTCAGACACGATTGAAAATTTGACGTTCTCCAAGAAGTTCTTCCTTCACCCATGAAATGTCTCTCTTTCAACCCTTAATTTATAATGAATTAAATAATGTATTATTCAAGTGATGAATATATATGAAAATGCCCAAGACATGTGTGATGAATTAAATGATATTTTGTGTAAATAATGTAAATGCATTATAAATATTCCTAGTGTGGAGGTCAAGGCCACACCCAAACTATTGAATGCATAAGAAAATCCATGGTGGGATAAGTTGATGGTGTGATTTTTATGTTTCCATGTTTTTATTATTTTTATATAACGTTATGATTCAAAATTAAGTAAAAAATTATGTAATATCCAAAACAATGTTGTTTGAGAAACTTGCAACAAGGAGGCCCTAATAATAGTGACTAGAGGGAAAGAAGAAAGGGTATCCAAGGGGTTGATAAATAATCTTAAGTTGTATAATTTTCATAAAATGAAAATTTTCCTTATTATCATGGGATTTAGTTAATCTCAACCATCACAATTGACTTATAGGAAAATCATTAACTACAACTGGTGGTTAGTGGGGAAGTTCACCTTCAATATTTGTGAAGGAATGTTGTGGAGTAGAATTAATGAGTATGAGAATTCATATTTATAGAAATTCAAACCTTCTATGCTCCTATGCACTCTCCTCCTCATGCAAATTTGAATTGACTCATATTATCCTTATTCTTAGCATACATTACCATTCTCCTAATCATTGAAACCATATCCTTGCATATTAAAAAGATAATAGAAGATCTATGATATACATTTTAACGTTTAGATGAACACATGGAGTTTTGAAAATGAATATGTTGGACTTTCTAACATCCCTGGTGAAAATTCCATGTAATAAGAGTTAATAAAGGCAACATAATAACCAAAGTCATGGGACACATATTCCAAGCTGAATGTTGGGAAAAACATCCTAGTGAGGGTGTTCATATGGTTTATTATAACTATGGAAATTGGAAAAGGAAATGTATAAGGATTTGGAAATACAAAGTGGCATTTATTTTCATTTATTTATGAAAATTAGGAGAAAGGAAGGTGAAAGGTCACATGTTACATGTGAGGAGGAAAATGAAGGAAAATATTGGAAAATGAAGAAAATATAGGCCCCAATAATAAAAAGGCTTATGAGGACTAGTTCATGGTTCTTAGTCAGTTCGGTTTTGGAGCTCTCATTATATTATCTCTCTCTCTCATACTCTTGGACACTTAATGTTTTCTTGGAGCACTCTTGGAGGAGTGTGGTGCACTGGGGATTTGGAGCAAGAAGGAAACTGAAGAGAAGGAAATCCCAAGAGGACATCAGGATCAACAACTATGTTAGGATCCAACCCTAACCACTTTATTTATGTAATAAGCCCATAAGGGCCTAGTCCAAGTCATAGTTAGTTGGTTGAGTCAATAAAGCCTGTAAGCGGTTATCTTCATTAATAATCATTGTAAGTGGTCGACCCACATTCTAAAAAAGGGACCACAATTAGTTATAAATGGACCTTAGTTAATAAATAAGGTGGTTAACCCATGCTTATGTCATGGACCACTAGTAGTTAGGGTTTTGGATGTCATTAGGCTATAAAAAGCATTAGATAGAAGGAAGAATTATGGTATCGTATTGTAATTGAGCTCTTCTTTGTTTGAGGTTTCCCCCTCAAAGAGGAAATTGAAAATTGTATCTTGTTTTTTTATAATGAAATATCTCTATTGCTTGTCTATTTTATGGTGATATCTATCTATCTTCGCTATTTTATTTCATATTTCTTGTGTTTTGGCTCATCTAACAGGTAAAGTGCATAACTTTTCTTGTAGGTACTAAGTTGTATGTATGATTTCCTCACTATTTTTGGCATGCATGGAATATGCATGTGATTATTTATTCATGGTTCGTCATTGGCATCGAGGATTTCCTAGATTGACAATTTTTTTTCCTATCCTTTCCATTTCCTCGATAACCATGGTGTTGTGGGTTTTAATTTTGTTTAATGGTTGGTTTTCTTGTGCCTTTGGATGTGGATAGAATTATTAGCTCCTGGAAGCCTTGGTTGGAAAAATTTTTTGGAATCCCTTTAATGACTTGGGTTGAGTTACTAGCCCTAAAAGCCTTGGTTGGGAAAATTCTCTAGAAGTCCTTGATGGGTTGATTTAATAGTCTTGGAAGCCTTGGTTGGACAAATGATCTGGAAGCTTGAAGACATATATGGGTTGAGTTACTAGTCCTGGAAGCCTCGGTTGCAAAAAACACTCTATAACCATGGAAATATTAGGTAGAGACTAATATATTGATGGTTAGTGATGTCCAAGAATGAGGTGGAATCACTCGATGAAGGCTGAGGTAGTTTGGCCTTTGGAAGCCCTGGTTTGGTTTTGATTGATGTGTTTTATGAGACCCCACATTCATGCTTGGAATATGGCATGGGGGTCACTGGTTGAAGAGATATTTGGCTCAACCATGTCAATGGTCAAGTGGAACATGGAAGTCCCAGACTTGGTTTCATTTTTGTTATGAAAATAAGAGCTCTTTCCCTCTTATATTGATGGGTAAATGTGCTTTTTATTATGTGGCTTATATGGCTTATGTACTTTTCATTTCTATTGTTTATATGTTGGTTATGAATGTGTTTATGATAGTGATGATGTATGGCTCTCTTCATGTTTTGACTTGTAAATCAATGAACAATGTATCTATGACCAAATAGATGGTAATGCAGTTAATGTGATGAGGAAAAAACTCTTTTTAGTGATTCTTGGATAAGTATGAGACTAATATGCTCATATATATTGTTTAAACCTATATATTACATATTTGTGACATGTTTGACGAAATGTATGTCATGGATAGTAGGGGTCCAGTCAATTCCTTATTCAAGTGATTGAATTTACATCGTTATTCGACTAATATTTTTTATTCTTAAAAGTGTCATGGAGGTATGGGAAGAGAACTGAGATTTGGGCCTAAAAAAGTGGCACAAAAATCATGCTCACAAGCTCAGAACCACTGGGAAAAGTCCCCATTCGCATGCATAACCATGTTGCGCAATAAAATGTAGGGTTCCAATCACACTCTTTTCCATGTCAAGGGAGTGAATGGGGGGTTGATGCATTAAAAAGTTAGTTTGATTCAGGGGCTGGCTTCCTGGAAGGCTAGGATGGTTCCTAGGTTTTTTGTAGCTGGGGCAGAAGGTTTGTGTTGATGTGTTCTATTGATTCCACTTGCTTAACTGACACATAGGTAGTTGAATAATATCATAGTAACTCTTCATCACATGTTAACCCTGGTTGTCCAGTTACTTGGGTAGATGTGGGAGAATGGTGTTACAGAGTGGTATCAGAGCATAGTTCACCCCTCATGCTGGATGGGGCGGTGTGTTGGTCATGCATTCATGTCGTTTTCATATGTGTTTCTCATACTTTTGGTCTATGTGCTTATTGCATCCACATGGTGTTGGTCATGGTTGTAGTGATGTTGTTGTGTGAGAGATGAATTTTTGTTGTGATCGTCATGAGTGTATAATTCACTACATGTTGTTTATGCTTACGTGCTATCATTATGCATTGATATTTTTGTTGTTTTCATGTGTAAGGTAATGGTACATCTAGTTGATATGGTAATGCATTGATGACTGGACTCTAGCTAGAATGATGTTTATGTGTTGATATAGCTATGTGTTATATGTTTATATGATGTTATGATTATGTCTATACATGTGTTCCGCTGATTGGATGATCTTAAATATGATATATCCTCCCCGAATTATGATAAGGTACGCTAGTTTATTGTGATTTTAATTAGCTAACATAGTATGGCTTGTAGGAAAGAAATCAAAGATGACTAGCAAGATGGTACACTGCAGAGATTCGCCCTATGAATTAGATGAGCAACATGGTTTTGGGTACTATTTTGACTTAGCAGACACATTGAGAATTTAAAAGGAAGAAATGAGGAGTTGAAAAGCAGTTAATGGCATAGTCATACATGCATAGGAAAAACAAGTAGAAGTTAATGCAATAATTCTTGAGAGTTTTTTAGAGTTGTAGTGATAAGGACCAGTTTGGATCAGCTATGGATAAGAGGATGGGACTAATGGGTAATATGGTAGTATGCTTCATGGAATTCACACGTCAGATAGAGATGACACAAATAGAGATGGCAGGTTCTTGGACACTCCTGATAGGAGAGGTGACAAACACATGTACTATTATAGTTCTAGTTCTGACAGGCACTATGATTGTCATCATTATCATCCTTACATGTGGAGTGAAAGGGGATTTTTTTGGATGAGTTTAAGAAATAAAAATCAACTACATTTGATGGATAAATGAATAAATTATAGGATGCAGAAGCATGGTTTCTTGGTATGATGAATTTATTTAGGTTTCATGATTTCTCAGAAAAAATGAAAGTCAGAATAGATACATTCAACCTCAAAGGTAAAGAAGATATTTGATGGGAATATGTGAATAATGTCAGGGGTATTCATGAGAAAGAATTGAATTGGAGTGAGTTCGAGAGGCTATTCCAGAAGAAGTATCTATCAGAGAGTTATGATGATGACAGGGCAAAGTAATTTCATGAGCTAAAGATGGGATCTATGACTGATGAGGAGTACAGTAGAATATTTCTGCATTTGGTTAGGTATGTGCCTTACCTCAAGGAGGAGAAGTCCAATATTCAATTATATCAATGGGTTGTCGATAGCATTCGAAGACATCATTGATTTTTATTAGACTGAATCATTGGAGGAGGCTATTCGGAAGCTAAAGCATTGTGATGGGAATTCAAAGAGCAGATTTGAGACTAATCCGGATTGGAAAGGTAATGCAAAGAACAACAAAAAATGGGACAAGAAGTGTGAAAGGCATAAGGGTATAGGTAATAAAGAGAATGTAGCATCATATGAGAAGTTCAATGCATATGACAGAGGACAGGGACTTAAATATGAGGAGAAAAAAAAGGATGAAGGCTCGAAGCCTTTCCAGTGTTTGACTTGTGGAGGAGATCATCGCAGGAGAGATTGTCCATAACATCAAGTTGGTATACCACAGATATACAGTTCTCAAGAGGCACGGACAATGGGTGATATTTGACATAGTATTCCCAAGACCTATACAATATTGGATAACATGTAGACAGATAACCAGGAATATATTATTGAGATGGATGGTAAGCTTTGTGATCAATTTTTTTCTATTTTTATTGACCCTAGATCTAATTACTGTTATGTTAATCCTAACCTAGTGGATAAATGTAGTTTGAATAAATAAGTTCATGAGTAGTCTTCGTTAGTGTAGTTAGCTACAGATAGCAAGAAGAGAGTTCATCATTGGGTAAGAGCTTGTGCATTTGACTTAAATAGTATGCCTACGTCAGCACAGTTGAATGTTTTTCTATTGGGATCATAGAGTATGCTTTTGGGTATGGACTGGCTTTATCTTCACAGGACCAAGGTGGATTTTTATGACAAGCCCATTGAGTTCTTGGATGAAAATGGGGAACAGAGAGTCTTAAAGGTAAGAAAAAATCAACATCGGTAAGAATGGTTACAACTATGTAGGCAAAGTGCAATCATAGAAACGAATGTGTGTTATTTGTAGTACACATTTCCAGTGACATAGGTAAGGAAGTTTAGGATGCGGCGGTATTGAGCAGGTACCTAATTTTACAACAGTTTCAAGATGTGTTTCTAGTAGATATTTTAGGTTTTCTTCCTCACATAGAAGTATACTTTTCTATTGAGTTGGTACCAAGGGCAACACCAACATCTAATGCACCTTAGAAGATGCACACTCTAAATTTTTTAGAACTAAAGTTGTAGTTAAAGGAAATGATTGACAAGGGATACATTAGCCCAAGTGTATCACCTTGGGGTGCACCGGTATTCTTTGTGAAGAAGAAATATGGTACTCAGGCTATGCATTAGTTACATACAGTTAAACAAAGTGACCATCAAGAATAAGTATCCATTGCCAAGGATTGATGACGTGTTTGATCAGTTGAAGGGAGCATAAGTGTTCTCAAATATTGATTTGAGGAACATATATCATCAGGTACGCATTAAATAAGAATACATATAAAAGAAAACTTTACGAACCATGTATGGGAATTATGAGTTTGTTGTAGTTCCTTTCTATTTGACTAATGCTTTGGCTACATTTATGTGCTTGATTAATTGTGTGTTACGTCCTTATTTGGAAAAAAAAATTATTGTGTTCATTAATGATATAATAGTATATTATAAAAATAAAGAAGAGAATGTTAAACACTTAGAAACAATATTGAGATTGTTGAGAGAGCATCATTTATATGCTAAAATTACCAAGTTTATTTTATTTAAGACATAGGTACATTACTTGGGACATGTGGTCTCCATGGAAGAAATAGGAGTGGATCTAGAAAAGATAAGGGCTATAATGGAGTGGGTAGATCCTAGGAATGTGGATGAGGTCAGATCATTTATGGGGATAATAGGTTATTAAAGGAGGTTCATCACAAACTTCTCATGGATTTCTTATCCTATCACATCATTATAAAGGAAATTTAAGAAGTTCGAATTGACAGAGGAATGTGTAGCTAGTTCTGAGCAATTAAAGAAGTTGTTGACACATGATCCAATGTTAAAAAATCATAGATCCAGAAAAAGAGTTTGTGGTATGTACATATTCTTTCAAGAAAGGGCTTCATGGTCTCCTTATGCAGGAAGGAAAAGTGGTATGTTATGAAGCACGAAAACTAAATGAGCATGAGAAGAAATATCTGAAACATGATCTTGAGCTGGCATAAATCATTCATGCATTGAATATGTGGAGGCACTATCTTCTGGGTAGATGATTTGTATTGATGTTTGATCACAGTGGATTGAGGTATCTATTTGATCGACTGAATGTGAATGCTGCAAGCTAGATGGTTGGCCATGAACAGTGAGTTTGACTTTAAGATTAGGTATATTAAAGGTAAAGAGAACAAAGTTTCAAATGCTCTTAGCAGGAAGATACAGGTGAATCATATAGCAGTTATGAGTTCCTATGGGACAGATCTACAAGATAGGATCTTGCAGGCAAGTCAACATGATGTCAGGTATATGGATCTTAGGCACAAATTGCAGCAGAGTACATGTACATGTATAGATACATATGTAGGTAATGGTATAGGTACAAGTATAGGTATAGGTACAAGTGTAGGTAATGTTACAGGTACAAGTGCAGGAGCATAGGATGTGGACTATCATCTCACAACAGATGGCTTGATCAGGTTTAGAGACAAGATATATGTGCTAAATAGTAGTGAAATCAGGAGGTGATCTTGAGGGAGTTTCATGTGAAACCATATTTAGGTCACACAGGATATCAGAAGATGCTGACAACAGTAAATAAATTTTCTATTGGCTGATTTTGAAGAGAGATGTAGCAGATTTTGTGGTTAGATGTTTGAATTGTAAACTATTTAAGGCAAAGTGTAAACATCTAGGTGGAATACTAAAACCAATTCTTATTCCAGAGTGGAAATGGGATGTCATTTCCATGGAATTTATCACAGGTTTATCGAGGACATCTAGAAATCATGATTCCATTATGGTTGTGGTGGAGAGGTTGACAAAGGTGGCACATTTCATTCAAGTGAAGTCTACATACTCACCAAATGATGCACAACAGGTCTTCATAAGGGATGTGGTCAGATTGCATGGTGTTCCAAAGAATATTGTATTAAACAAGGATGCGAAGTTCACTTCCAAGTTTTGGAAGGAGTTATCTACAGGTTTGGGCACATAGTTTTCCTTCAATACAACTTATGATCCACAAAAATATGGACAAAAAAATAGGGTCAATAGGATATTGGAGGACATGTTGAGGATGTATGTAAGGCATCAGCAACGAAAGTGGCAAGAGCATATTCCACTGGCGGAGTTATCTTACAACAATGGGTATCAGTAATCTTTGATGATGAATCTATT
This sequence comes from Pinus albicaulis, assembly GCA_034641835.2. NCBI lineage: Eukaryota > Viridiplantae > Streptophyta > Pinopsida > Pinales > Pinaceae > Pinus > Pinus albicaulis. The sequence goes on from CM076579.1 coordinate 1,057,605,103, forward strand.
TGAGGCATTGTATGGGTGGAGTTCTATTACTCATATCAGTTGGAGTGATCCAGTTAACATGGTGTTGATTGGACTATATATATTGGAAAAAATGAAACAATAAATGCAGGTAATAAAAAATAATATCAAAGCTGCATAGGATAGGTAGCAGAGCTATGCATATCATAACATGTTCTTTAAGGACTTTCAGGTTGGGAAACATGTGTAATTGCACATCAAGCCCAAGAAGAGATACTTTCATATTGGATCATGTGTCAAGTTGGAATCTTTGTTTTTTTCTTTAAGGGTTCTTGAGAAGATTAGGCTAGTAGCATATCAACTTGCACTGTGCCCGACAGTGAAAATCCATGATTTTTTCCATGTGTCATTGCTTAAAATGTATGTTAAAGATGTTGATCATGTGATTGACTGGTCTGTATTGAAAGTGGATCCAGAAGGAGAATTCTAGCTGGAACCTCAATGAATTTTCCATAAAAAGATGCTCATTCTCCAAAACCAAGCAATCAAGAAAGTTAAAGTGAAGTGGAAGCACTTTGGGCCTAATGAAGATACATGGGAGATGGAGGATCAAATACAGGCTATGTATCCTTCCTTATTCGTTAGTTGATCAAATGTTTTGGCATGTGTTTTGGTATATGTTTTTATGATTTTTTGGTATATGTGCATATGTATATGGATGTAAATAATTCCATGAGCTATGTTGTAAAGCTCCAATAAGTGGTATGGATGTCATTTGATTATGATGTTATACTTTTCATGTTGTCATGTTAGTTTTCTTCTCAGCAGGGTGACCATTGTAAACATTGCAATAGCTAAGTTATAAGCTCCATGGGAATTATGTCTTTCTTATAGCAATCTTGTCTTTTGTATGTGTTGTTGAAAATCGAGGAGGGTGTTCCCCCAAGGGGTGCCGGGGGTGTTCTATAACAACCCAGGTCAAAATTCCATGTAATAAGAGCTAATAAAGGAAAAATAATAACCAAGGTATTGGGACACATGTTATAGACTGAATGTTGGGAAAAAACATCCTAGTGTGTGTGTTCATAAGGTTTATTATGGCTATGGAAATTGGAAAACAAAATGGCTAAGGCTTTAGAAAGGAAAAGTGGCATTTATTAGCATTTATTTATAAAAATAATGGAAATTAGGAGAAAATGAAGGTGACAGGTCACAGGTTGCATGTGAGGAGGAAAATGAAGGAAAATAATCAAAAATGAAGAAAATAGAGGCCTCATTAATAAAATGGCTTCTGAGGATCAGTTCATGGCTTTTGGTCAATTCATTTTTGGATCTTTCATTCTATTCTCTCTCTCTCTCATACTCTTAGACACTTAGAGTTTTCTTGGAGCACTCTTGTAGGAGTGTGGTGCACTTGGGATTTGGAGAAAGAAGGAAAAGGGATATTAGGAAAGCATAAAAGGACATAAATATCAACATCTATAATGGATTTTTCTTGCAGGTACCAAGTTGCATGTATGATTTCCTCACTAGTTTGTGCATGCATGCAATTATTTTTTCATGATCTTTCATTGGCATGGAGGATTTCCTAGATTGACTTTCATTTTTCCTTGCCTTGACATTTTCTAGATATCCATGGTTTTGCGGGTTTTACTTTTGTTTTCTGGTTTGTTTTCTTATGCCCTTGGTTGTGGTTTGATTTATTAGTTTCTAGAAGCCTTGGTTGGACAAACCCTTTGGAAGCCATGTAACAACTTGGGTTCAGTTACTAGTCCTAGAAGCCTTGGTTGGAAAAACGCTCTAGAATCCCTTGGTGGGTTCAGTTACTAGTCTTAGAAGCTCTGGTTGGAAAAAATCTTTGGAAGCCCTAGTTGGAACAAATGCTTTAGAGCCCTGGAAAACTTGGGTAGAGACCAATTCTGGTGATTGTTAGTGATGTCCGACCGTGAGGTGGAATCACTGGATGAGGGTTGAGTTACTTTGGCCTCTGGAAGCCCTGTTTTGGTTTTGATTGATGATTTTTATGAGATCCCACATTCATTCTTGGAAAATGGCATGGGGGTGACTGGCTGAAGAGAGATTTGGCTTAGCCATGTATATGGTCGGGTGAAATGTGGAAGTCCCAGACTTGGTTGCATTTTTCTTATGGAAATAATATCTCTTTTAATCTTGTACTGATGTGTAAATATGCTTGTTATTATGTGTCTTATATGGTTGTTCTATACTTGTAATTTATATTGTTTATATGAGGCTTATGAATGCATTTTATGGTAGTGATGATGTATGGATCTCATCATGTTTTGACTTGTAAATAAATGAACAATGTATCTATGACCAAATAAATGATAACACAGTTAATCTGATGAGGAAACAATGCTTCTTAGTGATTCTTAGATAATTATGAGAACCTTATGCTCATATATGTTTTCTAAACCTGTAGATTATATATTTGTGACATGTTTGATGAAATTCCTTACATGGACAGTATGGGCCCAGTCAAGTCCTTTTCAAGTGATTGCATTTACATCATTATTCCACTATTATTTTTCATTCCTAAAAGTGTCATGGTGCTCTAGGTCGGAAAACATGGCACAAAGATCCAAGTCATAGGCTCAACCTACTGGGAAGAGTCCCCAGTCGCATGCATACCCATGTTGTGCGAGTGACTGGAGGGTTCTAGTTGCACTCTTCTCCATGTCAAAGGAGTGACTGGGGGGTTGATGCATTAAAAGTTGAGTTTGATTCAGGGTCTAGCCTACTGGAAGGTTGGGATGGCTCTTGTGTGTTGGGAGTTGAATCATATCATAGTAACTCTTCGTCAGATGTTTACCCCGGTTGGTCGGTTACTTGGGTATATGTGGGAGGTGGGTTTTAGAGACTTAAGAAAAGATATGGATGCCTATTTAAGAGCATAAACACTAGGTTTCATAGGAAACGATCCCTTTTCCTATATATTGGTTTTGAGTGAATTTCAAAGGGAAAAAACATAAATATATTGGTTTTCTTATAAAGGAAGACAATAGAATAGAGTCCTTTTACACACACTAAAGAACATTGGATGGAAAATTATATGGAAAATTATTGTAGAGAGACTATTGAGCAAAGAAGTAAAATATCTTATTTGTGTTATGTGGAGTGGTGAGAGGGAGTTCCATGTTATGCTAGTTGATCAATTTACTAGAGAGTGCTATGGTGGATACTTGGTTGAACCAAAGATCAAGTAAGTTGGTAATTGACCTAAAAGTGAGTCCTCATCACCCTGGTGATATCATGGCATGGATTGGGAGCTAAATCCATAACTAATGACTATGGTTGAGAGGAAAATTGCTACTTCACAACCAATTTGATGAACTCTTATTAATTTAAAAATAAATATTTAGATTTATATATGTTGAAATGCCTTTTTTTTTTTTTTTACAACATAATGTGTGGTACCTTAAATTTTAAAAGACTAATTTGAAATATGCATTATTATTCTGTTACCATAAATTATTTAAACATAAATTTAAAATTGTAATTTTATTTTTTTCACATTGGGCCTAAAGTTGATTAATTGCAATGAGTTACTCTAAATCCCAACATGTGTAGTATATATTGTTACACAATGTATCTAATATTGAAAAAATAATAATTAAAAACTATACAAGTTGTATTACAAAATTTAAAAATAATAATAATAAATTACATTTAAAAACCTAAAACATAGATAAAAGAACAGATTACTTCTTTCTAAAATGTTGTACCTTTTGAATTATTATTATAGTCCATTGGTTTTTACGGTATAAGTATGATTTATTTACTTAATAATTTATATCAAATTCTATATGAATTATTGCGATTATACAAAAACATTTCTCCTTATTATTAATATTTTTATTTTTACCATTTTTCTTCCTCTGTTATGATTATTTTTCTATTTTTAAACAGTTTATGGGTGTCACTTTCATCGTGAGTATTTATATGAAAAAAAAAAGTATGCATTATGTTGAATAAGTGTGAATTTTTTTTGATGAAAAATAAAAAAAAAACAATACTTTCTAGCATTGTTTATATTATAGATAATTTTATATTTTATGTGTTTTTTTATATGGATGAACATTACTTATATTTGTTTATTTTAAATAAATTTTTTATATATAATTTATTTTTTGTTTTACAACATATCATACAAATATAATTGGTAAATGTTTATAAATATCAATCTAAATCAAAACATTTATTGTATATATTATTAAAATTAAAAAATCATAAAAATTAATTAAATTATAGTTTATTTTATATATATAAAAATATTATTAATCATATTTAATATTTTTTTATTATAAAAAATATTAAGTTACAAATAAATTAATCAATTTAATTAAAAAATCAAACACAAAATAAATCTCAATATTTGATTTATGATTACTACTAATAATATTCTAGAATATTTTATGAATATTAATTCTTTACTATTCATCTAATAATTATTGATAATTGAAATAAAATTTTGAAAAATATATTCTAAAAAAAACATATTTATCTAAAATAAATATATAATAATTTAACAACATATACAAATGTTACGCACATTAAATGACCACATGTTTGTGATAATAAAGTGGAAGCAATTTCTTTTCCTATAGATTATTATTTATAATTGGAATCTCATTAAAAAAAAAAAACCTTTTTGAGTTGCTCCTACAGGAATAGAGTAAACTAACTCCTACTACACCTACTAAAGAGCATGAAAGAAGAAGGTTCTTGAAGGGCTATTTCGGAATAAAGAAGGAAAATATCTTCTTTTTACTGTATGGAGGCACTGAAAGAGAATTATATGACTAGGACGGTTAAATACTTGTCTCAATAATGTTGTGTTAAATACTTAGTTAAATATAAGAGTAATAAGAGTCCCTAACTTATTTCATTCAGTTTAATAGTATTATAAACTTATGTTTGGATTTCATTTTCACTTAAAACTTTGAGTTAACGAAATTATTAAATAAAATAAATCTAAAAAATTATATTAATTTTTTTTGTATTTTAAAAGTGCATTTTACAATTTAGTATGGGGGAGATGTGTAATAAAATTTCATTAATGTAGATGTGTAATAAAATTTCATTAATGTTGATCAAAATAAAAATCTAAAAATAAAATAAAAAATAAAATCTAAATAATATCCACTTAAATAATAACTTCAATATTGATTTAAAATATGAAGAGGTTTACAAACACTCAAAAAGAGATATAGTAAACAAATAAAAATATAAATAAACCATAAATATGGTAAATAAATTAAAAAATAAATAAACTAGAGATATGGTAAATAAATAAAACCTATTCTGATATTTACTCCATAAACCTCTTTATATTTACAAAAACTCAAAAAAGAGGTTTTATTTATGTGAATCCTATGTTGCAAATATCATGGGACAAAGACCATAGGCCAAATACCATATTTATAAAAGAGATATGGTAATTAAATAATATAAAAGAGTTATAGAGAGGTAAGGTAAATAAATAAAAATATATCAAATAAGATTAGAAATCATCATCTAATTATATACCAAGCCTATGGGCCAAATATGACCAAATTATTATTAATACCATGCAAAAAAAAACATTATTAACTCTAATATTAATATTAATATTATTATTATTATTAGATGATATTCATATATTTTTTTTCTAAATATGTCTAATTTCTATTATATGTTACAAAAAGGTACAACATTAGATTTGAAAACATTCCCACGAGAATTGTTGTGCTAGCTAATTCCAACGGGAAAGATGTTCAAAAAATAAAAAAAGGGACTACCCCTGTTGGGGAAACCATCCCAGAAATTAGACCAAGTAGCAGGAGCGGTGCTGCCCCAAATGGGGAAACTAGCACATAACATAAGTATCCAAAATCTAAACATAATGTGTAGAGAATAAGTAGGCAAAAGAACAACAATTGAGTTGAGATTGACAAAAGAGAGAGACATTGTGGCGCTAATCCTTCTGTGGCTTGTCATTCTGAATATCTTCAGGAGGTGGCTCTTCCATAATGAAACATCCATAGTTTGAGAGGTCATCGTCCTTCTTGGATAGCTGGGGAGTTAGCTCTAGCATGGAGGTAGAGCATGCACCCAAGACTATTGCGTTATCGTCCTCTGCTGAACTGCTACCACTATCGCTTCCCGAGGAATTCATCGCAGATTTTGTGGGAGGAGCCACAAATTTCCTAAGCCGTTGGAGGATGGAAGGCATCATGGTGGATTTATGCATTTTTTTCCTAGCCTCGAGCCATAGGAGCTGGAAGGGGCTTCAAGTATGCGCAGAGAAATGAGTGTTGACATTCTTTGCTAGTTTGGCACCTCCGATGAATTCACATTGAGAGTGAGCTCAACTAGAAAATCCTCATTGAGGGGCAGCGAAGGACAAGAGGGTTGGCTTCGGCCTCTGCCTCGGCGGAATTTCATACGATGGCGTCATGGCACTGAAGCATAAAAGTTCTTAGAGGGAGAGGGAGTGCAGGTAGAGTTGCAGACAGAGATATGGAAGGAGGCTTTGAGTGGAAGAGCAGACAGAGAGTGGAGGGTCAAACGCATAGTAGTGAGGCTGGCCAGCTAAACCAAGAGACAAAGGGATAAGAATGAGGGAGAAGCAGCTCCATTTCCCATGAAATAAGATAGTAAGAGACAACAAGGACAGTTGTAAATGCATTCAGAGCAGCTGACAAGAGGGAGATTAATGGTGCCCAGATGGTAATTTTTTGCTTTAAAGGCTATCCCACGTGAGCCATGTGGCTGTGACAGCTGCCTCGCGGAGGATAAGCCATGTGATGGTCATGACATCGATTAGACGCCTACATCTGGGGAAATCTAATATTCATATTAATATATTATAATATTAATATTATTAAATTTAATTTTGGATTAATACAAGATTAAATTATATATATATATATATAGGAGGGAAGAACAAAGACATATGATAGAGGTGGAGAAATAAGGGGAGTGACAAGGGAGAGGTAGAGATAAAATGAAGGAGTGGGGAGAGAAGGAATGAAGAGAGAGAGAAGGAGAGGAGTGAGATAGGTAGAGAAGGGTAATAGAGGGAGAGGGAAACATAAAGATGGAGGTGGGAGAGAGACAAGGAGAAAGGGAAGGAGAAGGAGAGAGGATTAGAGGGTAGAGAGAGGGAGAGAAAGATAAGGGGAAGAGAGAGGGAGGTAGGAGAGAAAGGGAGAGGGAGTAATGATGAGAGGAGGAGGAGAGAGGGAGGGAATAAGAAAGACATATAAGGTGAGAAGTGGAAAGAGAGGGAGTGACAAGGGAGAGATGGAGAGAGAGTGTGTATGTTTAGGGGTGAGATAAAGAGACATAGAAGGAGAGATGGAGACAAGGGAGGAGAGAAGGAGAGAGAAAGAGAAAGGGAGGGATGTACTAAGATAATTGGAGAGAGAGATAGAGTGATGGGGGAAGATAGAGGATTAGAGGTCAAAGAGAGAGAGAAGGGGGGGGGGGGGGGGGAGATAGAGGGAGGCAGGAGAGAAAGGGAGAGAGAGGAAGGACTCGAGAGAGGAAGAGAGTGATGGGGGAAGAGAGAGGATTGTAGAGACAGAGAGGGGGCAGGATAGAGGGAGGCAGGAGAGAAATGGAGAGAGAGGAAGGACTCAAGAGAGGAATCGAGAGAGAGGAAGAGAGTGATGGGGGAAGAGAGAATATTTTAGAGAGAGAGAGAGAGAGAGAGAGAGAGAGAGAGAGAGAGAGAGAGGAAGGAAAAGAGAGAGGACTTGAGAGAGAGGAATTGAGAGGGAGGGTTAGAGGAGGAGAGAGGGAGGGACAGATAAATGTAGTTGGAAAGGGAGAGATGGAGGGAAGAAGAAAGGCATATAGAGTGAGAAGTGGAGAGAAAGAGGGAGTGAAAAGGGATATATAGAGAAAGAGTGTGTATGCTTGGGGGCGAGATTAAGAGACAAAGAAAGAGAGATGGAGAGAAGGGGGAGGGGGTGGGGAGAAGGAGAGAGATAGGCATATAGTAATAAAGTTGGAAGGTGAATAGAGAGAGAGAGAGAGAGAGAGAGAGATGTGGGAGAGTGTTACATATACTCAAACTTCATAAATTTTTGTAACGTTCTTGTACTTTATCATAGAATAAATATATAATTCTATGCAATATAAATCTTCTACTTGGATAACAATTGAATGTAAATATTATATAACAATTGCATTAATGCTATTCATTCTGTAACATATTAAACTTTCGATTTCAATATTCCATACATCTAAATTAAAATGTAGCTATCGGATTTATATTAGCATACCACTATAAAATTTATTACACCTCCACTAAACTTGTCAACTCATTTTTAATGAGGACATAGCTGTATTCTACTGGTGCATTTATATATATCGATTTCCATCTGGATTTCTCTGTGACACATGTGCGGTATACACAGTATACGAAGATCATAATGTATCAAAACTTGATCCACGTCGTTGATTGATTTTATTTGTTCGATGAATTTGGGCTGAGGCGGGAACCTAGCCTACACAATCCCACCAAGCCCTAGATCTACGCATTGGATTTGTTCTTCATGTTATTCTCTTCTGTGCGATATCTTGGTTAACTGGGGTTCTACAGCCACTATGATTGAAACTCTGTTACAATGGAACTTATGGTTGCCCATGGCAATGCCAAGCCCAGCTCAGATATGGAGGTAATTCACATCTTTATAAATCGGCTTGCCATAGACGATTTTTCTAAGTTCTCTTTCGTCTGATCCTCAATTTATCTATGCCTTCAGGTTATTGAACTTCTTTGTTGTATTACTTATATTCTTGAAGCCATTTTCTTGCCTTCATGTTTAAATAACTTATGGGGCAAACCGAGAAGTCGAAAATGGTTCTCTTATTCCATTAACTCTCTGTGAAACAGGGCTATGGTAAAAACAACACCCATATTTCCTTAGACGCTCTCCTTAGGCGATTTTCGAATTAGGGGTTTAAATTTTTATTGAATTCAATCTATCTTCATCGCAAAATGTCTTTCGAGATGTACTCATTCCGCTTATCTGTTTCATTTGGCAGATAATGTTTTAAAATTTTCGTAGCAATTTCTTCTATGGAGAACCTCAGTTGGCAAGATTCCGCTTCTACTTACCCTGCTCAGGATTTCTCTAGGTATGCTTCGAAGGGTTTGTCATTTTGCATGAACAACCTTTAAGATCATCTATACATACAATTTTTCTTGATTTTTAGTCTTGCAAGCTTTGAAATTTATTTTTGGGACTTACTGTTCCTCACGAGAACATTACTATAATATATTTAGGGAGTTTAGAGGGAGCTTCCACTTTGGAAACCCTGTAATTTTTTTTTAGGGTTTTTTTTTTGAAGATTTTAGTTCGGATCGATTATCATAGTTTGAACATTCTAGGTTTTCCCCAATATAATTAAAATCAATTGAACTAATGAGTTATAGAATTTTTTTCTTCTTTCTATAACTATAACTTCATTTTATATAATTTTATGTAAAAAATCTTGGAATTTTTCCATCTTGCGCATCTCTTGCTATCTCTATCCAGACCATGGTTTCAATGCATTTACTAGGTTTACTATTCTGATTTCAATTCCGAAGAAGAATTGTTTCCTGAGTTGTTTTCTATTGTTTATATTTAAGGAATTTCTCATCAAAGCTTTATTTGGTTAAACCTTAGCTTTATGCTGCTATTACCTGCATAGAATGATTCTTCTTAATATATTCTTGTATGTGAATATTGTATAAATTTTTACATTTGATTCTTTCAGGTGACCGGACCACTATTTTTCCATTTTCCGAGTATTTCTAATTTTATACCTAAAAGACAACTAGGTTTTGTGATTGGGATCTTTAACCTAACCCTTACTTGACAGTCTTCTGTTGTCATAATTGATTTCTACAGTTATACAATTGACAATGATATTCTTACAGCTTTGAAATGATTGTAATCAATACTCTTTATCTTTCCCATTCAATAGCAAGTATTACTGACATAGTATAAAATATCTGTGAAATAATAAGTGTTTTTATAGCATACGTTTTCTTTCCGTAGCTTACAGTACTCTTTCCCTTAATATTAATTTGATTCTACTTGGTAGGTCAAATTTGTTTGAAGAGAAAATAAAATCTAAATTTTTTTGCATAGCTTCACTTTTTTTTTTTTTTCTCGTACTTATTTCCTATTTCATGAAATACCGCTAAATTTTTTCTAGAATCCATCATTATTTCATAACAGTACTTCTAGGAAAAATCATAGCATTTAGCTCTAGAAGTAATTCTTTTCTAACAGTGAAATATAAAATTACCAACATTAATCAATCGAAAATACAGAATCTTTTGCACTATTGTACATACCATTATGATAATAGTATTTTAACAATTATAAGTCACATAAACTATCATTTATAGCTCTGCATGTATACTTATCTGAAAATGATTCAACTGTGGTCCTCCTAACCATCAAGTGAGGTGATTACGTCCTCCTTGCCCCTGTGCTCCAAATTGAACGGTACAGGTTAACAGTGGAATTTCTTTTTGCTATGACCTCAGGACAACCAGTCTAGTCAGTACCAGCACTTCAGGAAATTTCTGAGTGTAATTCCACTGGCTACAACCAGCTCAATAATCTCTCACTCTTTCCTTTTCCCCAAAATACAGAACCCCTACTCCTCACTGGGATCGGTCCTTTATCCTCAGAGGAGTAGGTAACTATTTTCCAATTGTTCCCCAACCTCTTTTCAGTTCTTGGAAACATTTTACCATCAGCTTTTTACTTTTCTTATCCACTTATTTCTCATAACAGTTTATCTTTATTAAATAACATTAATTGTCTCAGTTTTCGATTAACAAAACAATAAAATTACTTAACTAGTTAATCAACTAGTTATCAATAATGTAGCTATCACAACTTTCCCCCTTGGAAGTAACACCGTCCTCAGTGTTTTCACTCTAGCTCTGAAAAGAGCCCTAGGTAAACTTCCCTTACAAACTTTTCATCCTCCCAAGTAGCCTCACCCGGGCTGAAGTGCTTCCATTTCAATTTAACCTGGGTGACAGCTCACTTTCGAAGCATAATTTCCCTTCAGTCAAGTATGCGTTGTGGCTCGACCAGGAACTCTCCGTCCGTCTCTACCTGCAACAATAAAAAAAATTCTTGTCAATTTCTCATAAAATAAATCACCTTATAAGTTAGGATTTGAAATGCTATCCTACCTCTATATGCTACCGATGAATTACGTGCTTTGAATCATGCACATAACACTTCAGCAGGGACACATGAAATACATTGTGCACTCAGATTTGGCTGGGTAAGGCTGGCCGATAGGCTACAGGTCCTACCCTCTCCAAAATTTCAAAGGGTCCAAAAAATCTGGAAGCCAATTTGGCACAAGAGGCCCACCACAAGGTACTCCTTTTTGGCTTGATCCTTACATACACATGGTCTCCTATGGCAAACTCTCGATAGGACCTTTTCTTATCTGCATAGATATTTTGTCGATCCTATGTCGCCTTCAGATTTTGTCTTATTTTCCTTACTTCTACTTCCATTTCAACAAGCATCTCGGGTCCTAACATCATTTTTGTCTCGGGGCTACTCCAATTTATGGGCGTGCGACACTGCCTCCCATACAAGACCTCAAAAGGACTCATTTTTATATATTTTTGATACCCATTGTTGTAAGAAAATTCAACAAGATGCAGGTACTCTTCCCATTTAGATGCCTGCTGCATCACATACGTGCGCAGCATGTCTTCCAGTACTTGATTCACCCACTTCGTTTAACCGTCGGTCTGGGGGTGATAAGCGGTGCTGAAATTTATCTGTGTTCCCAATCCTAAGAACAAGGTTTTCCAAAATGCAGACGTAAACTTAACATCCTGATCTGAAATGACAGTCTTTGGGATTCCATCTAGTCGAAAATTTCCTTCATGAATATGTCAGCTATTTGTACAGTCTTGTAAGTAGATTGTACTAATATAAAATGCACAGATTTACTTAATCTATCCACCACCACCATTATGGAATCATTTTGTCTTTTTGTCCACGGTAAACCTATAATCAAGTCTAGGGATATGACCTCCCACTTCCATTCAGGTATTGGTATAGGCTGCAATAATCTTGCAGGATGTTAATGCTCTAATTTCACCTGCTGACACTCCAAACACTTACTTAGATATTCAGCAAGGTTTTTCAGCATACCAAGCCAGAAGAATATCTTCCTAATTGCAGTCAAAATTTTCTAGTATCGCGGATGTCCTGCATAATTACTGCGATGGTATTCATTCATTATTAGTTCTTTTAGATCCACACGGTTAGGTACATATATTTTACCTTTGAAAGTTAAAACTTGATCTTCATTTATTCCATACTCAGATGTACCCCCATGCTTTATGTTTTCTTCCACTTGTTGCCACAAGAACTGGTACTCAGGATCTTTTCGCGCTTCTTCCTTTACTTTCTCGGAAAATCTACTTTCCAGCTGATTATAGTATAATTCATATATACTATGTAATTTTATACTTAAAGCATCAGCTACCTGGTTTTCCTTTCCTTTGACATGCTGAATATCCATGTCAAACTCACTTAGGAAGGCATTCCATCTTTCCTGTCTTAAGTTTAAATCTGCTTGCTTGAAGTAATTTGTCAAGCTGCTATGGTCTGTTTTTAATACAAAAATTTTCCCTAGCAGGTAGTGTCTCCATACCCGGAGTGCATGAAATACTGTTGTCAACTCCAAATCATACGCGGAATATCTTTTTTCATGATCCTTCAACTTCCTAGATTCATATGCTACCACTTTGCCTTCCTGAGACACGATTGCCCCAACACCTTCTTTACTTGCGTCCATACATACTTTAAATTCTTTGTTGGGATCAGCCACCCTTAACATAGGAGAAGTGGTCCAAAGCTGTTTCAGTTTTTAAAAACTGTTTTGACATTTTGTGTTCCATTTGAAAACATTTCCTTTCCTTTGCAAGGAAGTAATAGGAAAAGAAATTCTGGAAAATCCTTCAAGAAATCTGCGGTAGTACCTAGCTAGTCCCATAAAGGATCTAATATCTACCACGTTCTGGGGTACTCGCCATTCCATGATTGTTTTAATATTTTTTGGATCAACAATGATCCCCTCAGTGGAAATAACGTGTCCTAGATATTGGATTTTTGTTTTGAAGAAATCACACTTGCTGAATTTTGCATACAGCTGGTGTTTTCTTAGCATTTCTAGTAGAATCCTCAAATGCTCCTTATGCTCTTCCTAATTTTTAAAATAGATCAAAATATCTTCTATAAAAATAAGTACAAAATTATCCAGCAAAGGATGGAAGACCCCATGCATTAGCCTCATGAAAGTTGTTGGTGCATTTGTTAACCCAAAGGATAACACCACAAATTCATAATGACCATATCTTGTATGAAATGTTGTCTTGCAAATGTCTTCCTCCTTGATTCGAATCTGGTGATATCCAGATCTTAGATCTATCATGGAAAACATTGTGGCCCCTTTTACTGAACAAATAGATCATCAATCCTTGGTAAAGGGTATTTGTTTTTTACTGTTAATTTGTTCAGCTGCCTATAATCCATGCACATACGCATGGTCCCATATTTATTTTTCACAAATAGAACTGGTGCTCCCCAAGGTGACACACTTGGGTGAATATAACCCTTATCCAACATTTCTTGTAACTGCATCTTTAGCTCTGTTAATTCTGGCACACTCATTCTATAAGGAGCCCTAACATGGGAGAAGCTCCAGGCGTTAACTCTATAGTAAACTCAATGTCTCTTTTTGGTGGTAATCTAGGAATATTTTCTGGGAAAACATCCAGGAATTCTTGCACTATCAGTATACTTTCCATTGTAGGCGATTTCTCCTTAGAATCCGCATATACTACCTGAATAGCATATAACTGGCACCCCTTACTTATACATTTATTCAATTGGGATGCTATTCTGATTCCTTGAATTTCCTTCCGGGTTCCATCGTGCATTCTGTAATAAATAACTTTTTCCTTATAGTCCACTAGAGTCCAATGATTTTTTAGCCAATCCATGCCTAACAAAAAATCATAGGATCCTAATGGCAGAACATTCAGATCTACTTGTAACTGCTGATTTGAAATTTCTAATATACAGTTCAAAATTTTAGCAGTCACTTTACGCTTTGCCCTAGTGGCTTGCTGTACTAGCCAGGAATTTTTAAATTTATGATCTTTCAATTTACACAACTCTACCACCCTGGGACTAATATAGCTCAAACTTGCACTTGGATCTACTAAAATAGAAACAGACTGAGTTAGTATTTTACCTTCTAGCTCAATCATCGTGGGTTGATAATCCACTTGCTTGTCCTCCAATACCGCATTAATACAGGGAATGTTTCATTCTACATCACCCACAGTAGAAGATTCCTGTAAGTTTTCTATAGCATCATTTATTGTTCGTTGTGGGAAATTTTTGTAGTAATGTGCTTCACCACACCCCCAACATTGTAAAGGTGGTTTGGTAACCTGCCCTTGCTCAGGCTTGCTGGATGCTTCCGTAGGCTTTTCGTCTGTTAGCCATCTGGTCCATTGGTGATTTCTGCCAAACTCCTTGTTGATAGGATTTCGTGTAGAATTCTTAAATTTGCCGCTTTTGGCACCCTTGAAACTCAAATTACTTTTATGTCCTTTCTTTGGCTTCCAATTCTTGCCAACCTCCCCTTTTGCCTTGGATTGCTGATAGCACGTTTGTGCTTTACGAATAGCTTCATCCATGGTTAAGGGATTTAAAAATTCTATCCTCTCCTTCATCTGTGTTGGCAAGCTGCTCAGAGATCTCTACACTTTAGCCTTCTCCTCTCAAAGATATGGAACATAGCGTAATAGGGATGTAAACTTAGTGATGTAATCGTCCATGGTCATCTTTCCTAACCTTAAATAATGAAATTATTTAGCCGTTTCATCAAAAAATATTTTTGTTAAATACTTGTCCTTGAAATATTGTTGGAACGATTCCTAGGTGATGTCTTGTTCTTTAATACTACCTTACATTCTTCACTTCCTCCCACCACAAAGTGGCTTTCTCTCTTAGCTGATATATTGCTAATCTGGCCTTTAGATTGCTGTTATATTCATACACCTGAAAATACTTATTCATATTTACTAACCATGCCTCTGCCACCTCCTCATCCTCACCATCAAATGTTGGTGGTTTTATTTAACGAAATTCTCCTTGAAGTTCTACTTTCTGCCTCTTGACCTTTTGCGGATCTAACAAGTTTCCAAATTCTTCCCCATTAAAAAAATTATTCTTACTTCACTGAGAGGCGCTCCTTTCCACCCTTTCTGTACTGTTATTTCCTGTTTTCTGCTCATTTTCTTCTTGCACACCTCTATCAGTACCAGGATGTTCCACCTCCTAGTTTTGTTTATCTGACAGACTTTTTAATATGTTTTCCTAGTCTTGTAGTAATCACTCATTATCTTTTCAAACGTGCACCATTTCCTCTTGCAGTTGTTCTTCTAACAGCCTACTAGTTTTTTGCTGCTGTTCGACACTTAGATGGACCCACATCTCTGGGTTCATCACTGGTTGTACTTGGGGTTCCCCAGTGTCTTGAGGGGGTTGCTGCAAGGTTCCTCTTCTCATGATGTTCCTGCTAGATTGTTAAATTCCTTCTCTGTGCATCATTTACACACAGCTTCATCGTTTGTTGACCCTTAAGATCCCAGCGTATGAACTTTGCTCTGATACCACTTGTCACATATACTCAAACTTCATAAAAAAAAATTTAACCTTCTTATACTTTATCACAGAATAAATATATAATTCTATGTAATATAAATCTTCTACTTGGATAAGGATTGAATGTAAATCTTATATAAAAATTGTATTAATGATATTTGTTCTGTAACATATTAAAATTTCAATTTCAATATTCCATACATTTAAATTAAAAGGTAACTATCAAATTTCTATTAGCATACCACTATACAATTTATTACACTTCCGCTAAACTTGTCAACTTGTTTTTAATGAGGACACAGTCGTATTGTACTGGTGCATTTATATATATCGATTTCCATCCAAATTTCTCTGTGACACCTGTGCGGTATACACAGTATACGGAGATCACGATGTATCAAAACTTGATCCACGTCGTTGATTGATTTTATTTGTTCGATGACTTTGGGCTGAGGCAGGAACCTGCCCTAGGTAATCCCGCCAAGCCCTAGATCTACGCATTGGATTTGTTCTTCATGTTATTCTCTTCTATGTGATGTGCTGGTTCACTAGGGTTCTATGACCATTGTGCCCGGAACTGTGTTACAGTGGAAGTTATGGTTTCCCATGGCAACGCCGAGCCCATCTCGGATATGGAGGTAATTCACATCTTTATAAACCGGTCTGCCATAGAAGATTTTTCTAAGTTCTCTTTCGTCCGGTCCTCAATTTATCTATTCCTTCAGGTTATTAAACTTCTTCATTGTATTGCTTATATTATTGAAGCCATCTACTTGCCTTTATGTTTAAATAACCTATGGGGCAAACCGAGAAGTCGAAAATGGTTCTCTTATTCCATTAACTCTCTATGAAACAGGGCTACGGGAAAAAAAGCACACATATTTCCTTAGATGCTCTCCTTAGGTGATTTTCAAATTAGGGGTTTACATTTTTATTGAATTCAATCTATCTTCATCGCAAAATGTCTTTCCAGATGTACTCATTTCGCTTATCTATTTCATTTGGTAGGTAATGTTTCAAAGTTTTCGTAGCAATTTCTTCTATGGAGAACCTCAGTTGGCAAGATTCCTCTTCTACTTACCCTTCTCAGGATCTCTCTAGGTATGCTTCGAAGGGTTTTCCATTTTGCAGGAACGAACTTTAAGATGATCTATACATACGAATTTTCTTGATTTCTAGTCTTGGAAGCTTTGAAATTTATTTTCTGGACTTACTATTCCTCACGGGAACATTACTGTAATATATTTAGGGAGTTTAGATGGAGCATTCCACTTTGGAAACCCTGTAATTTTTTTTAAGGGTTTTTTTTTATAAATATTTTAGTTCAGATCGATTATCATAGTTTGAACATTCTGGGGTTTTCCCAATATAATTAAACTCGATGGAACTGATGAGTTATAGCATCGTTTTCTTCTTTCTATAACTATAACTTTGTTTTATATAATTTTATGTACAAAATCTTGGAATTTTTCCATCTTGTGCATTTCTTGCTATTTCTATCCAGACCATGGTTTCGATGCATTTACTGGGTTTACTATTCTGATTTCAATGCCGAAGAAGAATTGTTTCCTCAGCTGTTTTCTATTGTTTATATTTAAGGAATTTCTCATGCAAGCTTTATTTGGTTAAACCTTATCTTTACACTGCTATTACCTGCATAAAATGATTCTTCTTAATGTATTCCTATATGTGAATACTATATAAATTTTTACATTTGATTCTTTCAGGTGACCGGACCACTATTTTCCCACTATCTGAGTATTTCTAATTTTATACCTAAAATACAACTAGGTTTTGGGACTGGGATCTTTACCCTAACCCTTACCTGACAGTGTTCCGCTGTCATAATTGATTTCTATAGTTATGCTGTTGACAATGATATTCTTACAACTTTGAAATGATTGTAATCAATACTCTTTATCTTTCCCATTCAATAGCAAGTATTATTGACATAGTATAAAATATTTGTGAAATAATAAGGGTTTTTACAACATATGTTTTCTTTTTGTAGCTTACAGTACTCTTTCCCTTACGATTAATTTGATTCTACTTGGTAGGTCGAATTTCTTTGAAGAGAAAATACAATCTAAAATTTTGTGCACAAATTCAATTTTTTTTTTTTTTCTGGTACTTATTTCCTATTTCATGAAATATCGCTAAATGATTTCCAGAATCCATCATTCTTTCATAATAGTACTTCTAGGAAAAATCATAGAATTTAGCTCTGGAATTAATTCTTTTCTAACAGTGAAATATAAAATTACCAACATTAATCAATTGAAAATACAGAATCTTTTGCACTATTGTACATACCATTCTGATAACAATATTTTAACAAGTATAAGTCACAAAAAATATTAGTTATAGCTCTGCATGTATACTTATCTAAAAGTGATTTAGCTGTGGTCCTCCCAACCATCAGGTGAGGTGATTACGTCCTCCTTGCCCTCGTGCTCCAAACTAAATGGTACGGGTTAATAATGGAATTTCTTTCTGCTGTGACCTCAGGACAACCAGTCCAGTCGGTACCAGAACTTCAGGAAATTTCTGAGTGTAATTCCACTGGCTACAACCAGCTCAAGAATCTCTCACTCTTCCTTTTTCCCAAAATACTTAACCCCTACTCCTCACTGGGATCAGTCCTTTATCCTCAGAGGAGTAGGTAACTATTTTCCAACTATTCCCCAACCTCTTTTTAGTTCTTGGAAACATTTTACCATCATCTTTTTACTTTTCTTATCCAGTTATTTCTCATAACATTTTATCTTTATTAAATAACATTAATTGTCTCAGTTTTCCATCAACAAAACAATAAAATTACTTAACTATTTAATCAACTAGTTATCAATAATGTAGCTATCACGGAGAGAAAAGAAGAGATATAGGATGTGAGAGTGTGGTAAGAGGTAGAGAAAGAGATATGGAGATGGAGGTGGAGAGATAGGGAGGCAAGAAGAAATACATAGAGAGAGAATGGTGGAGAGAGAGATAGGAGTGACAAGGAATATGGAGATTGAGGAATAGAGGACATTAGGAGGGAAGAGAGATATAAGATGGGTAGAGGAAGGGAAGGGGAAGAGAGAGAGAGAGTGGGAGAGGAGGAGGTAGTGATAGATAGATAGATTGGATAAAGAGAGTGTATGTTTTGGGGTTGATATAGAGATACAATGGGAGATAGAGATATAGATGAAATGTAAAGAGAAAGAAGAAAGAGGGGGAGACATGTAGGGAGGGATAAAAAGATGATATGGAGTGAGAGAGCATATGTGTTTGTGAGGGTGAGATAAAGAAATAAAGAAGTATATATGGAGGGAGATATAGATATAGATCGATGGGGGAGAGAGGGAAGAATATGTCTTGCACTAAATGCATTGATTTCAGTGTAGATTGCGATTTCTAATCTTATTTGAATGTTTGCACTAGATGCCTTAATTTTAGTGAGGATGTTGATTTCTAATGATATTTGATCACTTGAACTAGATGCATTGATTTCAATGTAGATGATTTCTAATCCTATTTTATTGCTTTCACTAAATGCATTGATTTAAGTGTAGATGGTGATTTCCAATCCTATTTGATTGTTTTCACTAGATACATTAATTTCAATGTAGATGTTGATTTGTAATTATATTTGATTGCTTGCACTAGATGCATTGATTTCAATGTAGATGATTTCTACCCTTATTTTATTGTTTGTACCAAATGCATTGATTTCAGAGTAGATGTTGATTTTTAAACCTATTTAAGTGCTTGCACTAGATGCATTTATTTTAGTGTAAATGCTGGTTTCTAATCCTATTTGCATACTTGCACTAGATGCATTGATTTGAGTGTAGATTTTGATTTCTAATTCTAGTTTATTACTTTCATTAGATGCATTGATTCCAGTGTAGATGTTTTTTTCTAATCTTTTTCTATTTCTTGCATTAGATGCATTTATTTTAGTGTATATGTCAATTTATGATTTGGTGTAATTGGATGTATGATCGTACATTAATTTTAAAGTCATTGGATTAATAGAGTACATTTATTTCAGTGTAAGCACAAAAATTATTAACAATGTACATTGACTTTGGTGTTATAGTAATTAAACCTGTTAATATTGGAGAGCAAGAGAGACAAGGTATGATTTTTACTACAACAACTCAAGATAAATATTTCAATGGTTTATGATCTCAATTGTCCTTTCCATATAATAGATATGAAAAGATGGAGACTATCTGAAATTGATTACATTATTATTATTCACGTTTTCTATCATTCAACACTATTACATTGTCACTTTGCATTCAAAACTTTTATTTCATCATTTTTCATTATTAAAGTTATTTTACAATATTTATCATCTCAACAAACTTGGGTAACTAAGAAAATTTAAAATTAAAATGGTTATATTAATATTAGATGTATTTACATGTTATTGATAAAATTAATCATATGTTCGATAGGTTTTCCTTGGCCACACATGACTGAAACTAACCTAGATCTATCTTAACTCTAGATCTAACAAGCGTCAAATTTCTCTAGGTGCAAACCTTTCCTCAAGTTTTGCACTCAAAAAAGAAGTTTGCACCTTGATAGATTTGATCCCTCTAAGCGCTTGATAGATCTGGAGTTAAGATGGATCTAGGTTGGTTTAGATCAACATATATTATTTAATATTTTGGCATTAGTTACATTATTGTGCCTAAGAAGCCTTTTTCACTTTGAGGTTAATCATATTATTGATATTATTATGTTAGGTGTGTATTATAGTGATGTTGTAAAGTTATGTTATATAAACATTTTGACTTTGTCAAATTACATTAATTATTTAAAAATATATTATAACTAATAATAATTATATTAAAAAAAATATGGTTGGGGATTTTTTGTTCTGTATTTTCACAATTCATAAATTTGACAATAATATATTTATGTAACTAATCTATTTCAAGGCTAGAAAAATATATATATATACTCCTATGGTGATCGAATTTCTTAAAGTACTAAAAATTTACATTTCAAGATTTTTTTTTTTTTTTAGAACTTTATTTATCTATATTAAATACATATCTACGGATGTTTATATCTATTTAAATTATAAATCTTTAAAATATGAAAATTTATTATTATTTTATTTATAAATTTTATATATCTAATAAGTAAATAGTAATAAGTAATTATAAATAATATAAAATAAGTAAATATAAATAATAGAAAAGTTATGTCTTTAAATCATCTTTTTAAAATATAACTATACCTAAGTGAAATGAGTTGGAGCATGGTCAACCATGATCAAACGTAGACAGAAACTGTCAACTATGGTCAACGATCATAATTTATCTTAGTCAATTTGATGTGGACCAGAATGCTCATCTATAGCAACTATATGTTGAATGTAGTAAACCCTCATCAACCATATCTTGAATATATTTAGTTATTTCCAACCATAATCAATCATTGCCTTCTCATCTTTTCCATACACACTTGTTTTTAACTAGAACAACATTAATAAACCTGATTAATATAAATCAAACAACACACATCAACCTATAAAAATAACAAAAATCCATATATATTATTTACTAATATTATACTTGTATATATTATTATATATATTACTAATTAGTAAGTATAAATATAAATATATTTATATTAATTCATTTTATATGAGTATTAACATTTTTTTTTTTGGTTTATCAAGTACAATGGAAGCCCAACCACTTGGAAGCATTTAGCGACACAACGTTTTAAGTGGATGATAATCTAGCGTTGGAGGAGAATGGAAGAGTAAATTGTAGTTATAATAACAAAATGGAAATTTTTAATATGTCAAAACTGGTTGCCATCATTTGTCCCATCATGTAAAAGGGAACCAATTGATTCAAAAATAGGTAAAGTTGAACCAAACGATTACTAACTTCCATTAATTAAAAGGTAGTTACGCGGAATTATGAACCGTTTAAAGGTTGTTATGCAGAACTGTGAACATTTAAAAGAAAAAAAAGAATTATGAGGCAGTTATGAAAAAAATAAATAAATTAAGAAGTAAGTCTGCAGGAAATAAAAGAAAGTTTAAATGAAAATATTAAGAGGTCTAGATACAAGAGTGCGATCTCAAGGTCAACTTTTCATTGTAGTTGTTCATGACAGGAATATCCTTCACATTATTTCCTCTTTTATGTGAAAAAGAGAATGGCAGCAACTAACTCACATCTCTGCCACCTGCTCTTGCAACTGTCCTCCCTCTGCAACAAAAACGTAAAGCGGGGATTACATATGAATATTAATATAAAATGCGTACTGTTCTCAGTTGATCAGTAGTTGAATTTAATATTCATTTCCAACGTTTGCATTGCATCAATATACAGTACTAGATAATCCTTCCCTGCATTCAGTTGTCATGGCTTCAATAAAACTACCCCAGTGAATTATTGAAGTTCTATTAGTACATAATCCTTTCGTGCCCTCAGTTGGAGTGAATTATTGAAGTTCTACTAGGGTCAGACGATAGAAGGAGACTTCAATGTCCGCCTGGAATTGCCATGTTAGAAGTATATTTTAATAAATTGTTTCATATCAAAAACTTCAGAAAAAATCAGAATTGATTTCTTGCTGCCACTTTTCACCAATAACGTTTTCAGTGCTAGGATCGAAGCGACTTTCATCAAGCTGGTATAATTTGATTATCAATACGTTGCTATTCTTTAAATGTTAGACTACATGAAAAAAATCATTACATAAATAAATTGAGGCAGAAGCATATTTTCAAAGTCAACGTTGATTTTTTACTTAGCTAGTTCTCCCATTCAAAGAATCTGCAATTTAGATAAGTATAATTACATAACGGTTATATTTTTATCTAATTGGTAGGTCAAATAAACTTTAGGCCGAGGTCGAATAAAATTTAGGTTTAGAATTTTATTAATTATTAATAATTATTTTAGAATAAAGTTTTTAAATATTAATAATTATTAGGAATTTATTATTTATAAGTATAAAGGCTGGGATTTATCTTAATTATATCTTGTTTATTTTGTCCATAAGTATCAAATTTTCTTTGTAAGAGTATTGTCAAAAAACATGTAAATAAAATTAATAAAGGTAAAATAAGACTAAGGTCATGGGACAAGTATTCGAAGCTGAATATAGGACAAAACATCCTAGTGGTTGTTCATTTGATTTATTATGGCTAAGGAAATTGGCAAAGGCAATGGAAAAGTCTTTGGAAAGGAATGATACATTAATTGACATTTTATTTATGAAAATAATGGAAATTAGGAGAAAATGAAGGTGAAAGGTCACAAGTTGCATGTGAGGATGAAAATGAAGGAAAATAATGGAAAATGAAGAAACTGGAGGCCTCATTGACAAAAATGCTTTTGATGATCAGTTGGAAACTTTTTTCCAATTCAGTTTTGCAGATATCTCTCTATTCTCTCTCTCACACACTCTTAGAAACTTAGAGCATCATTGGAGCACTCTAGCATTAGATCAAGGAAATCAAAGGAAGGACCAAGAAGGAAAAAGGAAGTTAAGATCAAGCAAGGAAGGTCATGATCAAGCGGCTACAACAAGATTACGTGTAGGTATCGAATTGCATGTGTGATTTCCTTACTAGATTTGGCATGCATGTGTGTATTTGGTTCTCTTGTCATTCGCATGGGTTTTTCCAAGTGTGATAGTGTTCTTCAGCCTTGCCTTGCCATTTTCGGATAATCGTGGTGTAATGGGTTCTCTTGTATTTGGATGAGATGGATTTCCGGATGGTTTTGAAACTGAGTAAGGTGGTCTCTGAAAGAAAGAACACAAGACCTAGAAATCTCTGGACCGAAGAAGGTGGGATTGCAGTAAAGCCAAATTTTGTGTGCCTCGGTAGGCCTAACAATCCTCGACTGGTGAATGACATGATATACAGTAAATCCTAGAGGTGTGTGCCCTCACTCAAGCATAGGAATCCTTGACCAGTGAATGGAGGGATATATAGTAAATCCTAGAGGGTGGAGTCTCGATTAGGCCTAGGAATTCTTGACTGGTGAGTGGCGGGGTATACGGTAAATCCTAGAGACAATGAGGGAGACAAATTCCTCATAATGTAGGTCGATGAATTTGGTGGAATCCATGCTTGTTTAGGTCTTAGTGATCTGATGGGGATTATGGTAAATCCTAAGGAAACCTGCATTGGTTTGGTTTTGAGTCCTACATTCATGCTTGGAATATGGCACGAGGGTGATTGGCTAAAAGAAAGATTTGGTTCATCCCAATTTATGTTCGGGTGGTTTGTGGAAGTCCCAAACCTGGTTTCCTTATGCATTCATTAATAAGAGGTCCTTCTACTTGGTATTTCATGTGTAAATGTATTGGGTCATATGTGGTTTTCATGGATGTTATATGCTTGTTATTTCTATCGGTTATATTCTGGTTATGAGTATGTTTTATGGCATACATGATGTATGCCTTTCATCATGTTTTGATTAGTAAATGAATTTACAATCAATATATTACCTAATAGATGATAATGCAACTATTGTGATATGGAAACAATGCTTCCTTACGAATCTCATATAAATATTAGACACATGCTCTATGCTCAGATTTGTTGTTTTGACCTATAGATTACATATTTGTGACATGTTTGACGAAATTCCCATCATGGCTTGTACCGGTCAGGTCAAGTACTTGTGCCAGTGATTGCATTAATATATTTATTTCATGGTTATAATTCATTTTTAAACGTTTCATGGAGTTCTTGGAAGTGGACTTTGACCTAGCCCTAAAAAAGTGGCTCAAAATCTGAGATCCCTGACACAGAATTGTCTGAACAAATCCACAGTCATTGGCATGCCTTGTTGTGGGAGCGAATGGAAGGCCTCAGTTGCATGCATGGTTTTTCATAGGAGCGGTTGAGGTCCATATTAGTAAAACGTCAAGTTTTATTAGGGGCTGGCCACCTAGGAGGGTTGGTTGGCTCCTGAAGGTTTTGTAGCTTGTGTGGAAGGCCAATTTGGTTCATTTATTCCAGTTCCACTTACTTAATTATACATGTGAAGTTGAATCACATCATTGTAGCCTCTCATCATATGTTTACCCCAATGGACCAATTAGCTTGGGTAAATATGGGAGGGTGTTACAGAGTGGTATTAGAGCATGGTTCACCCATTAGAGTGGATGGGCGGTGTGTTGGTCATGCATACATGGTGGTTGCATATGTGTTCTTTATGCTTGTTGTATATGTGCTTGTTATGTATGCATGGTGATGGTCATTGTGATAGTTGTGTTTTCATGTAGGAGTTGATGATGTTGTTGTTGGAATGCGTTTGTCATGAATGAATGTCAGTTGTATATGCATTTGTTATGCATGTCAATGTCTATATGTTGTTATGAATTCATTTTCATGGTCATGGTTATGCATGTATAGTAGGTAAGATATGCATTGTGATGGTAATTGTTGTGGTATTATGTCATCATGATGCTATTGGTATGTTATGATGTTGATGTGTTGGCTAAGATGAAGCAAGATATGCATATCATCAAAGCGAGGTTGCAACACTGGAGCTCGGTGTAAGAGAAGATCATCATATGTGTTTGTATGTTTAGCCTGTAGGAATGTGGTTAATGGTTGTTATATGATTTTAATTATATTATTGTTATGGCTACATGTATGATAAATTCTAGTTGACCTGTGCAGTCATATGAACATGTGTCGGATAGTGATGAATGTTAGTAATTTGTTGTTGTATGCATTGTGGTCATATGCCTAATTATTATGGTCACTGCAGATGAGGTCTTGATTTTATTATGTTTTTTTGTAATTTGGATTAACCTACATTGATGGTTAGTGTTATGACATTCAGGTATAAGTCGACCTATCTATGATATTGTGTTGTATTAATCTAGACTCAATGTGCATATGTGATTGTTATGCAGGAATGAAAATTGTTTATGATTTTGTGATTTTTTTAAGGGTGATTCATGGACATTGGGTGGAAACTACATCCATGGGGAAATCCAGGCAAATCAACCTGAAAGGATATACCCACTGTCCAAACAAGCAAGGCCTAACCCAAAGGGTGTTGAGAAAATTTGACCTAGTGAACTCCTAAGTGGCAAGGTACTTAGCAATGGGAAATCGACCAACTGAACTAAACCTTGGGGTTGTTTATGAGTTTATGATGTGAACATGTTAGCTAGATATTTTTATGGACATCATGGTGTTATTTATGTTTTAGTTGATATATTCTGAATTTATATCATGCTAATATATATTGATTGTGAGGACAAGATAGCCTCCCCTGAGATAAATTAATGTATGAGTTTTTTTATGTCATCTACTTGGTGCTTGAATGTTTGATTATGTCGTCTATTTGGTGTTTGGGTGTTTGGTGTTTATTATGTTTTCTATATATTGTTTGTATGCTTTATTAGTTTCATGATATGAGTTTGTATCTATAATATTACATGAAGTAATGATATTGTTTTGAGATGGTTTAACTCACACATATGTCCCGAGAACATTTGATATGTGCTTGAGTGTAAGTGGGTGGTAGTTATAGTATTATGACTAGTGCTTGTGAGTTGATTATGATATTTTTGACAGTATTGCTAAATGTTGATTTCAAATTAATAAATATGATCTCTTGATCTATGGAGCACGTGACCGACATGTGTGAACAGTTACAGGGAAACATTATTGATATTAGCATGACAAGGTAATATTTGATTTGCGTATATATAAATAATAGATGGGTGATGCGATAACACTTAATAAAACTCAATTGTTGTGAGTAAAATATAAAAGAAGGGAGTTGGGTGAAATTCCTTTGGCTGTGTTTGGAAACCGCAATTCCAAATGAATGAGTGCTTTTCATACAGGAAGTATTATCAACCTTGATTTTGTCTGAGATTGTGTGGATATGTGCTAGATTCATAAACATGTATTTGACATGCATATCAATCATTTTTCTAGTTATATATGGATCTGTCAAGGGAATTGGAATCCCTCAAGAGATGATATATGTATGTGTTCAGGTACAAGGAAACATGTTTCACACACCAAGGAAAGGCAACCGATATATTATGTATATTTATGCACTGAGAGTTATGTGTTTATGGTGGTATGATGTAGGGGATTACATGGAAAAAGAGACCGTGATGAAATCTTGAAGAAGTCCTAGATTGAGCTTTCCTTGGGGACCATGGCAATTGAGTCATGAACATAGTTACCGATGAAATAGGTAACCTGACCTCAAAACGGGAACTCTAGCCCAAAAACTCTCAAAAAACATGAAAAAACAATGAAAAAACACCCAAAAAAAAAAAAGTGTCTTCCAGAACGCACTTGTTTTTTTTTGAAGGTCAAATTTCAACATTTTCTAAAATTATGCTAAAAAAAAAATTGTTTGTTGAAAAAAGGATTGAAAAAACACCCCCCCAAAAAAAAAGTGTGTCTTCCAGAACGCACTTCGTTTTTTTTTAAGGTCAAATTTCAACATTTTATAAAATTATGGTAAAAACAAAATTGTTTCTTGAAAAAACACCCTCAAAACAAAACCAGTTGATGCTGGAATAACAAAAAAAAAATTGTGTCATACTTTTGGCATTTTTAAAAATAGAAGTAACATTTTTTAATTTTTAAAATTCAAACATTAAAAAAAAACCTAAAATTTAAGAAAAAAAATAAATTAAAAAAATAAAAACATTTAAAAGCTTAAAATTTAAAAATATATGAAGATAAAAAAAATAAAAAAATAAACAAAGTAAAAATTTTAATTCAATCATTGAAAAAAAACCTAAAATTTAAGGGAAAAAAAAAAATAAATAAACCAAAAAAAAATTAAGATTAAAATTTAAAAAAATATAGAAATTAAAAAATAAAAATAAAAACAAAATAAAAATATTAAATTTAAAAAAAAAAAAACAAGTAAAAAAATGAAGGAAATTAAAAAAATAAAATATAGAAATTAAATTTAAAAAAGAAAAAGAAAATGCTTATTAAATTTAAAAAAAGAAAAAAAAAATTTAAAACAAATAACTAAATTTAAGTAAATATATTAAATTTTAATAAATTTAAAAATTAAAAATTAAAAAAAAAAAACACTATTCCAATTAAAAGGAAAAAAAAATAATAAAATAATAAAATAAAATACAATAAAAATATCAAATTTAAAACAATATATATTAAAAAAACAAATAAACTATAAAAAATAAATTAAATTTAAATTATAAAAAATAAAATATATATATGAACTTAAATTAAAATAGGTATATACATCAAATTTTATTAAATTAAAAAAAGAGAGGTTAATATTAAAATAACAAATTAAATTTAAAAACAAAAATATTAAATTTTAATAAATAAATGAATAAACAAATAAATTTTGAAAGAAAAAATAAATTTTAAATATAAAAGAAAAAAAATATATATTGTTAAACGAAAACTTTAAAAACTTTAAAAATCAATTAAAAGTGGAAAATTGAAAAAAGAAAAAAAGAAAAAAAATTAAATAAAAAATAATTTAAAAAAAAATAATTTAAAAAAATTAAGTTTCATTTTTAAAAAAATCTAATTTTAAATACACAATTTTAATTGAAATAAAAAAATATAAAAAATTTACGTAATTAACAAAAAAAAAAAAAAAAAAAGAGTAAAACATTTAAAAAAAAATATTAAATCGAAATAAATTAAAAAAAAATATAAAAAATTTATTGAATTTTATAAAATTATATTAAAAAACTAAAAGTAAAAGTTAATAACAATGAAAAATTATGAAATTAAAAAAAAAAAAAAATCAATTAAATAAAAAAAATGGGCGAAATTTAATAAAAATTATTAAAAATAATAATAATAATAATAAATTTAAAACAAAAAATAAAAAAATTTAAAAAAAAAATCAATTAAAAAAAAATTTAAAAAACAAAACAATTAAAAAAAAAAATTTAAAAAAAAAAATCAATTAAAAAAAAAAATTTAAAAAAAAACATTTAAAAAAAAAATTTAAAAAAAAAATCAATAAAAAAAAGTTATTTATGGGGGCGGCCCGCCCGCTGGGCGGCGGTGGCCGGCCGGGCGGCGCCCCGGGGGCGGCCCAGCCGGCCTCCCGGGCCCCCGCGGGCGGAGGGCCGATTCCCCAGCGGGCGGGCCGCCCCATAAAATACATTTCGTTATTGATTTTTTTTTTTTTTTTTTTTAAATGTTTTTTTTTTATTTATTTTTTTTAATTGATTTTTTTTTAAATTTTTTTTTTAATTGTTTTTTTTTTTAATTGATTTTTTTTTAAATTTTTTTTTAATTGTTTTTTTTAATTGTTTCTTTTTAATTTTTTTTTTTTTTAATTTGAAAAAATAAATTTTTTTTTTTCAAAAAATAAATTTTTTTTTTAATTTAATATTTTTATTTGAAGTAAAATTCGTTTTTTTTTTTTTTTTTTTTTAATATATACTTACATCTATTTTTTATTTGATTTTATTTTTATTTTTTTATTTTTTTTTTAATTTTTAATATTTTTATTTTAATTTGATTTAAAAAAAAAAAATTGAATTTCAAAAAATTTAAAATTATTTTTTTAATTCAATTTTTTTATTTTAAATTCAATTTGTTTAATTTTTTTTATATTTAATATTATAGAATAATTTTTTTTTAAATTTAAAATTTAAAATTTATTTATTAAAATTTTTAAATTTTAATTTAATTTAATTGTTTTTCTTATTTTTTTCGTTTATTTAGTTTTTCATTTTTAAAATCTATAAATAGTTTCACTAAAAAAAAAAAAACAACACTAAATTTATGTATATTTGTTTTTTAATTATTTGCACGTGGTTTTTTTCATTTTTTTTGTTTTTTAATGATAGGTTTTTTTTTTTTTTTTTTAATTTTTATTTTCTTTTTCTTTTTCAATTTTAATTGTTTTTTTTTAATTTGTTTTTTTTGTAAATTTTAAAAGTTGTATTTTTTTCCTTATTATTATTATTATTTTTTAATTTATATTTTTAAATTTAAATTTTTTTTTTTTAATTTTTTTTTCCTAAATTTTAATTTTGTAATTTTAATTATTTTAAAAAATTTTTAAATATATATATATTTTTAAATATATTGTTTTTTTTTTAAAGTTCGAAAAAAAATGTTTTTGATTTTTTTTTTTTTTAATTTTTTGGTGAATTTTTGTTTTTTTTTCTTTAAATTATGTGTTTTTTTTCTTCAAATTTTGTCATTTCCTTTGATATAATTTTCAAATATTTTTGTTTTATTTATTTATTTTTGTTTAAATTTGTTCTTTTTATGAGCTATTTTTGTTTTTTTTTACATTTTTATTGGTTTTTTTTACTGTTTTTATATATTTTTTTTAATCTAAGTTTGTGTTTTATTACCTACATGAAAATCACCACTCTAAAAAAAAAAGGTTGATGCGGCATCAATACGTTTCAAAATTAGCATGAAAATCACTGCTCTAAAAAAAAAAAGGTTGATGCAGCATCAATACGTTTCAAAATTAGCATGAAAATCACGGTTCTAAAAAAAAATGGTTGATGCAGCATCAATACGTTTCAAAATTAGCATGAAAATCACCACTCTAAAAAAAAAAAAAAAATTTGATCTTTGCATCGAAATACATTTCAAAATTAGCATGAAAATCACTAACATTTTAAAAAAACAAATATTCATACTTCATAATAAAAATTTTAGAGTGTCAAAAATGTGCACCAAAAAAAAAAAATGGTGATTACGCATCACCACTTTTCCATCCAGTGCTTTTTATGCTACCAAAAAAGTAGGTAACATTGCGGTTACCTGTTTCATCGATAATATATGTTTTATGGTCTTTGTTGTAGTTTGTGCTTTCGGTTGTTGGAAAAATCACCGGGGGGGGGTGGTCTTCTGCAATATTCAAAACTTTTATTTTTTTTTCACTTTCTAAAACCCATACACTACTTTCCTTTAGTAAACTCGCGTATACACGCGGGTATCCTTCATACAACTCACGTATTAGCAGAGACCTAACTATGCAAATATTTATTCACTTAGTTCTATGCAATATTCATTCATCTGATGTTAAGTTAACAGTAAACATGTGTAGTAACAACAGAATAAACCATCACACAAAGCATCACACATGAACACCAGGATTTTTAGGTGGAAACCCAAGTCGGGAGAAAACCACCGCTGCAGTTGCTCAACCTTCAATATTTTTATTATAGAGAAAACATCTTACAACATATGTGCTGGTGTAGACTCCTACCAGCACGCAGGCACCCACCTGTGCTCGTTTACCAGCCTCTCCTGGAAGGGAGCTCCAACCCCCTGACTCGTTTACCAGCCTCTCCTGGAAGGGAGCTACGACCCCCTGATCTCGTTTACCAGCCTCACCTGGAAGGGAGCTATAACCCCCTGACTGAAGGCTACAACCCTCAGCACCTCTATGGACCACGTTTCATCAATTTTCACACTGGATCCAAAGCTTCCTTTAGAACACAACTTGCAGGCCACGTTTCATCATATTTTCAGACTGGACCCTTTCCATACTTTTAAGCACAGTCAACCATGAAACATATACATATAACTCACTGACAGATATCAGTAAACTAGCAGAACAGATCAGACATTTCTTACCACAGACTTCAGCAAACCCTAGTTTGCATACGCACTTTCCTTTCTCTGATGTCGCGTATATACGTGCTTCCGTTCACATAAAACAGTGTATACTTCTGTACATATTACAGAGCTAATTTCATTGCGCATACACGCCTTGTCTTCAGCGAAGCCGCGTATATACGCGCTTCCTCTTCGGCGAACTAGCGTATGGGTCTTCAGACTTTTATGTCATTGCAATTCTTCACAACTGATACATCACTTCAGATTTTACCCTTTACCTCAGACAGATATTCGCCTCATCACAGATCTAATCATTCCATAAGCAGATCTAGCAAATACAAGTACATTTCAGATCTAGATCCCCTTCTTCATCATTGGTGCATCATACGTTCAGATCTATCATTCAACTGTAACCCTTTCCATTCAGATCTACTTCAGAGAGAAGTATTCATTCAAGCTCAGACATCTTGCACCCACACTCATGATTTGCATAATGAATTTCTTCTCTTTATATAGGTTTACCCTTTTTCAATACCATGAGCCCCTTTTTCAATACCATGAGCCAAAACAATACCATGAGCCCAAAACTACATTACTTCCGATGGTATTCCTGGACGGGGTCCATTAGGCGGATCATTACCCAATACAATGGGTCAATACCATGGTGGTTACCCCTGGTTTTGCACTTTTTGAGCGCTTTTGCCCATACACAACTTGGCACGTTCTTTCCCGCGTGCATATGCGACTTCCCTTAGGCAAATCCGCATATTCCTAGAGACATACTCTTTTCATCATAGATCTATCACATGCTGAAATCCTTTCTTCATTGCCTTCTTGTTCTCACTGTAGATACATCAGATTTAGTTCATCAAGACATGTTCTATCAAGCACAACTTCATCAAGTAAGTTGCCATCATCTTGCCATTCAAGGACATCACTCAGCATCATATTGCTAATAACCATCATTTCACATCAGATTTACATTATTTACCAAGTCCATCAAGTCAAGAATAACTTCATCAGGTGGTTTGCTCTCAAGGACAACACATGTCAACAATATCATGTCTTCATCTTCATTCAGTGGGTTGCCATCAAGGACAACACTCTGCATCATATTGCCAACAATCTCCCCCTTTGGACTTGATGGCAACCACGATGGTGTTTGATCACCACAACAGATAGGTACATTAAGAATACAATGACACCATGTCACTCTCCCCATTCTTTGACACCATTCTTTCTCTTCATTCAAACACCATGTCACTCTCCCCTTTGACATCAAGGGCAAAGGGCGGATCAAAACCAAACATAATTGCGTATCCATTGGAAGAATTGCGCTGTCCTTCCCCCGAGTTCATGCTGATCCTTAAGACGTTCCTTCAATGAAGTACATGACTTCCCATATGAACATCCTGTCACCAAAGATCATACTACATCAAATATCCAACCAAGTGGATTTACATATATGACTCAAGTACCCAACCAAGTGGGTTTACACATTTCAACCCGCCCACTCAACCAAGTGGTTCTACAAATTTTTGACAATTCCTTATATGTGTCAGCACTACACTTTATCATTATCATGGGTCTCCAACATGATCTTTTCATCAAGATACAACATGACTTGGCCATAACCAACACCAAAAAGTCCTCAAGAAAGAGAATATATTTCAGAACCATCATAATGCCAACAATGCATTATACTCATCAATGCTAATGCTCCCCCTGAAAATATGCTTCCGAACATCCTTTCCATATGACTAAGGCTCCCCCTTAGTTTGTGCATCCTGAACACTTTTACCAACAAATCATCAAGGCATCTTTATCAAAACATTAGAAATAGAATTATGAGAACTGGAACACCACCAGAGATACCAAACAGTATCAGAGATACCAGACAGCACTGCAGCTGTGCTGAAGAGAGCTGACTTTAAGCAGAAATTTGTCAGCAATCATACATACGCGGTTTTCTGTGCATTAACTCGCGTATATATGCGACTGTGTTTCAGGAAACCCGCGTATCCAGTACCATCTTCTAAATTTATGCAGATTTTTTCTTTTGATTGGCAGAGAAAACTCCCAGCTTCTATCTTAGATACTCGAACGTTTCCCTGGGCAGAGGTTTGGTAAAGATATCAGCAACTTGTTCTTTGGATGGAACATACTCCAACTTCACTTTTTGCTCAAGCACTTGTTCACATAAGAATTGATACTTGATGGGAATGTGCTTGGTCTTCGAATGCATAACAGGATTCTTTGAAATACCGATGGCACTTGTATTGTCACACTTAATGGGGATAGGATATGTACATTTGATTTGAAAATCTTGTAATGCATCATCCAAAGGAGTTGAGTGCAACAAGATGCTAAGTACAGTCACATATTCTCGTCGTCAGATCTGTGCCACGAGTTTTGCTTCTAATTTCCAAGATACTAACCTAGGTCCCATATAGAATGCACCACCACTAGTGCTTTTCCGATCATCAACACTTCCAGCCCCAATCAGACGCGTTGTAAGCATGAAGAGTAAGATCAAAGATTTTCATACAGTGGTGACCAAAACTTAGTCTCTTCAGATATTTAAAATTCTTGATGTTTTGTAGTGAGGACTTTTGGGATGGCGTTGTTCCATCCAATGTTCCCATTCCATGCACAATGTCCTGCATCACAATCCAATGAGATGTGCGAGATTTCTATCATTGATCCCTATCATTGATCAGTATTCTGGTTGATTCACCGTGGGAGAATCATCATGAGAACTGAGATTGCATCCGGTTATCATTGGTGTACTTACAGGTTTGCATTCTTCCATGCCATATTTCTTCAGAATTTGCTTAAGATATCTTTCTTGTGATAGGAATATACCATCTGTAGTTTGATGCACTTGTAAGCCAAGAAAGAATGTTAGTTCCCCAAGTAAGGACATTTCAAATTCTTGCTGCATGACAGAAGAAAAATTTTGACTCATAGATTCTTCGTTACTCCCAAAAATGATATCATCAACATATACTACCACAATCAATAGTCTGTCATTCTCATTTTTTGTGTATAAGTTGCTATCAGCAGACCCCTTTGAAAATCCTTGTTGATGAAGATATTTGTCAAGACGATAATACCATGCCCTTGGAGTTTGTTTGAGACCATATAGAGCCTTTTTAAGTCTACAAACAAGATTTTCATCATTTCCCAAAATGAATCCTTCCAGTTTTTCTATATATACTTCTTCTTCTAGATCACCATTAAGAAAATCGTATTTACATCCTGCCATCGATAAACTTTGATTTCGATGATAACCTCCGAAAAGAAAGAAACATTCTTATGGCTTCAAGTCTAGCTACAGGAGCAAAAGTTTCTTCAAAGTCTATACCTTCTTGTTGAGTATACCCTTTACAAACCAGCCTAGCTTTGTTTTCTACAACATCCCCATTCTCATTTAACTTGTTCTTGAATATCCATTTAGTTCCAATGACATTTTTATCATGTGGTCTTGGTACCAATTCCCAAGTGTCATTCTTTTCAATCTGATCAAGTTCTTCATTCATGGCTTGCTTCCAACATTCATCTTTTCTAGCTTGATTGACATTGTGTGGTTCAATTGTGGATAGAAGTGCCAGATGGCTAGAAGATCCCACAAGAGTCCTCCTTGTTTGTACACCTGATTCCTTGTCTCCCAAGATTTGAGATTTAGGATGATTCTTTTGAATATATCTGGATGGAGCCTTTTCAGATAAATCATTTTCAGGTTCTTCATTGGACCCACTGTCTATATCATTTCTATTTGATGTAGAAGGACAACAGTCACCATCATCTTCTTTTGTTATTTGTTTTTCTTCTTTTGGAGCTGCAGGAGACTCATCAATAACAACATCAATACATTCAAAAATCTTCCGAGGTATTTTATTGTAACATTTATATGCTCTACTCCTAGAGGAGTAACCAAGAAGTATTCCTTCATCTACTCTAGGTCCAAACTTGCCAAGTTTTTCATAATTATTTTTGATAAAGTATTTACTTCCAAAAACTCTAAAATGCTTCACAGTGGGAGGATTACCATACCAGAGTTCATATGGAGTTTTATCACTATTTACATGAACATGTGCCTTCTTAAGAATATTTACCGCTGTATGTGCCGCTTCACCTGCATGTCGTGAGTTCCGTGAATCATCAAGCATAGCTCTAGCCATTTGAACAATTGTTCTATTCATCCTTTCGCTACGCCATTTTGTTGTGGAGTGGCCCGCTACAGAGAACCTGCTTTATGCTATGTTGTTCACAAAATTCAAAGAATTCATTTGATGTATATTCTCCTCCTCGATCAGATCTAAGACACTTGATTTTTAGATCTAATTCATTTTCTACCAATGCTTTGAAGCTCTGAAATTTTTCAAATGCTTCATCTTTATGTTTAATGAATCTGATCCAACACATTCTAGAGTAGTAATCAATAAATAAGATATAGTATTCTTCCCCACGTAGTGACTTTTTCCTCATAGGACCACATATGTCAATATGAATGAGTTCAAGAGGCTTACTTGATGATCCTTCATTGGCATTAAATCGTACTCTGGTCTGCTTACCGAATTGACAAGATTTTCATATGATACTTTCTGGTAGATTAACATTGGGAAGATCATGAACAGCTTGAAATCTGCTTGCTTTGTTGATTTGAGAGAAGCTCAGATGCCCCAGCCTTCTATGCCATAGCCAATTTTCTGAAGACTTGCTCAAGTAACATTTTTATTTGCAGTTCTTTAATACATACAGGTTGCTTAGAGTCCTTTTTCCTTTTATAATTGTTTTACCTGTATCAAGATCACGTACCACACATTCTTCTGAACTAGATACAACTTCAGTTCCTTGATCACACATTTGACTTACAATTAACAAGCTATGCTTTAATCCATCCACATACATGACTTCATTAGCTTTCACCTTTTCTTTTAGAAAAACAGACCCTTTTCCCTTAATGACCGCAGGAGTATCATTTCCAAATGTAACATTCTTTTCCTTTTCTAGAGCACTATATGCAAGAAGTTTGTTTTTGTCACCTGTCATGTGTCTTTAGCATCCACTATCAATGTGCCATTGGTTTTCTTCATCTTCTGAAAATAACGCTATGCCACAATTTTCAACCTGTAATTCCTTCTTTTTCCATACTTTGGAGCTTGAAGGAACATGTTCTTTTGGCTGAACTTTGCTCCTGCATTCAGATTCTTCATGACCAAAGTTATTGCGATAAGCACATTCAACTTCATTTTGAAGAGGAGAAAAGTTGCTATAGGTATTCTTCTTTGGTTCAGTATCCAACCTTTTCTTTCTTGCTTCTCTTGTCATGATGGTTTTGTAAGCAACACATCGAGCAGCTTTGTGGCCAAAATTGTGACATGTAAAACATTGTCCATTGAAATAGACATTTTTGTAATCACGAAATCTTCTATGTGGATTTACCTACTGGTTGGAGCTCCTTTGAAAGTTATTCCTGTCAGTTTTCTTTGAAGTGCGATGATCCTGCTTTACTTGTAAAGAATCCTTGCTTCCTTGTTGAGAGACAGAATAATGTAAACCAGTAGTTACTGCCTTTAGATAGTTTGGTGCAGAAGCCTGAGAGGATTCTCCAATACATCCAAGACCTGTTTTTATGAGAGGAGAACGTTGAGCATTGATAATTTCATCTAAGGTTTCTGAACTTTTAGAAAATCTAAGATTGAGAGTTTTTTCTTTCCCATTATCTTTCCTTAGACTTACTACTTCACACTCCAATTCCTCAATGCGTTTTTTCATTGCTTCAAGCTGATTTTCAATAGTCTCTATGATCATGTTCTTTTCTTCTAGGCTTACTTTGAGTTGATTGTTTTCTTCAAGAAAATCATTGTTTTCCAGAGCATCCACAAAAATATCCTTTTCTTCTCTAGATTCTTTTGCCATAAGCAGTTTAATATCATGGTCAGAATCTTCTTCATCTTCACTAGACACTTCATCATCACCTTCATTTGCATAATAACTCTTTCTCTTTTCAAATTGTTTCCCTTTTGTCATGATTGTCTCTATAAGGACATTTCGCAGCATAATGACCAACTCTTCCACAATCAAAACATTTCAAGGGAAGCTTACCTTGAATCTTCCGTTCCTAGTTGGAGTTTTCACGTAAATTGTGTTCTTCTTCTTCATCGGACATATAGTTGGTCTTCTTTGACAACTTCCTTTTCCTCTGGTGCATACCTTAAAAGCAAATTTTCCGATTTGAGAAGGTCCTCCTTGTCTCGTTTAAAAAGCACGAATGCCATGTAGTTGAACAATAGTAAGAGTTTGCAGATCTTGCCTTTCTTCAATAGCTGATACTTTTGACTCAAATTTTGAAGTCAAAGATCTTAAGACCTTTTCTACCAGAGTAGTATCGGTTATGGTTTCACCCAAATTTCTCATTCAATTTACAATATCATCTAGACGTAAGAAGAAATTGGAAATACTCTCATCACTATGCATCTTCAAATTTTCATATTCAATTCTGAGTGTTTGGAGTTTTGCATTTTTTACCTTTGTATCTCCTTCATAGCTTAGAATTATTTTGTCCCATATTTCTTTAGCTGAATTTAGCTGCATCACTTTGGAAAATTCTGGTTTAGACATGCTTCCCAATAAAACATTGACTGCTTTGGCATTGATTTCATATTTCTTCCTTTCTACTGCATCAGTAGGAATACTTGCCGGATACGGATACCCTTCTTCCACGATTGCCCACACTTCTGCACCAAGACTTTGTAAATATGCTTTTGTTCGTACCTTCTAGAATATCGCATTGCTTCCATTGAATAGAGTGGGGGTGGCTTTATAGACATCACTCCTTCTTGACTTCCCATTGCAACTAGATCTCCTTCAAGCGATCAAGCTTCTCCGCAAGGACCTCGCTTCCGATACACCGTTGGGAAAAATACCGAGAGGGGGGGGTGAATCAGTATTTAGGGAAAACTAAAACTTTTTACTTTTTCATGCTCTAAAACCCATACGCTACTTTTCTGAAGCCAACTAGTGTATGCACGCGGATATCCTTCATAAAAGTCGTGTATACACAGAGATCTAATTATGCCATTAGTTCTTCACTTATATCATTCCATCATTCATTGATTAGATGTTCTATAAACAGTAAACATGTGCAGTAAGAACAGAATAAACCATCACACAAAGCATCACACATGAACTCCAGGATTTTTAGGTGGAAACCCAAGTCGGGAGAAAACCACCACCGGGCAGCTTGCTCGACCTTCAATATTTTATTATAGAGAAAAAATTTTACAAATACATGTGCTAGCGCGTACCCTACCATCACGCAGGCACCCTCTTCTCTCGTTTACCAGCCTCTCCTGGAAGGGAGCTACAACCCCCTCCTCTCGTTTACCAGCCTCTCCTGGAAGGGAGCTACGACCCCCTGCTCTCGTTTACCAGCCTCACCTGGAAGGGAGCTACAACCCCCTGACTGAAGGCTACAACCCTCAGCACCTCCATGGACCACGTTTCATCAATTTTCACACTGGATCCAAAGCATCCTTTAGGACACCACACAGACTTCATCAAACCCTAGTTTGCATACGCGCTTTCCTTCCTCTGATGTCGCATATATACGTGCTTCCGTTCACATAAACCAGCGTATACTTCTGTACATATTATAGAACTAATTTTATTGTGCATACGCGCTTTCTCTTCAGCGAAGCCGCGTATATACGCGCTTCCTATTCAGCGAACTAGCGTATGGATCTTCAGACTTTTATGTCATAGAAATTCTTCACAACAGATACATCACTTCAGATTTTACCCTTTACCTCAGACAGATGTTCGCCTCATCACAGATCTAATCCTCTCATAAACAGATCTAGCAAATATAAGTACATTTCAGATCTAGATCCCCTTCTTCATCATTGGTGCATCATACATTCAGATCTATCATTCAACTGTAACCCTTTCCATTCAGATATCCTTCAGAGAGAAGTATTCATTCAAGCTCAGACATCTTGCACCCGCACTCATGATTTGCACAATGAATTTCTTCTCTTTATATAGGTTTACCCTTTTTCAATACCATGAGCCAAAACCACATTACATCCGATGGTATTTCTGGACGGGGTAATTGAGACGAATCATTACCCAATACAATGGGTCAATACCATGGTGGTTACCCCTAGTTTTGCACTTTTTGAGCGCTTTTTCCCATACGTGGCTTGGCACGTATTTTCCCGCGTGCATACGCGACTTCTCCCAGACAAATACGCGTATTCATTGAAACATACTCTTTTCATCATAGATTTAGCACATGCTGAATTCCTTTCTTCATTGCCTTCTGTACTCACTGTAGATACATCAGATTTAGTTCATCAAGACATATTCTATCAAGCACAACTTCATCAAGTAAGTTGTCATCATCTTCATCAGGTGGGTTTCCATTCAAGGACAACACTCAACATCATATTGCTAACAAACATCATTTCATATCAGATTTACATCATTTACCAAGTCCATCAAGTCAAGACAAACTTCATCAGGTGGTTTGCCATCAAGGACAACACATGTCAACTATCGCATGTCTTCATCTTCATTCAGTGGGTTGCCATTAAGGACAACACTCTACATCATATTGCCAACATCGGTATTTTGTGATTCTTTTGCACTTCATTTGTGGTCTTGATTACATCTAGTGCATGATCATTCCACTTTGTTTGTGGTGTCATATTGGTTTTCATGTTTTTCTTCTTGTTTGTTACTTGTTATTTCCTTTTATGTCTTGAGAGGTCTTGGAAATTGGTTTGGGAAATAGAAACTTTAATGGAGTTCAGGAAGAGTTGGATGAAACCAAATAGGTGATGTAAGGCCTCAAGGAAGATCGGTGCATGTAAAGGGCATCAGAAGGCAAGAGTATGACAACTACTTGGATTGGTTGAGTCCATTAGTGTAAGTGGACAGTGGCAGGACAATCATGAGAAAGGTAAAGTAAATGGGCTTAAGGTAAAAAATTCCTTGGCTAATTTTGGAACTTTCGTTCTCAATGTTGTGCATGTTGTGCACAAATAAAGAGAGTCTCTTAACCTATACCTTATGATATATGGTAATTTTGTTGTTATCATAATTATGTTGATGTATATGTATATATGAATGGCGTTGTCTGACAGGCTCATCACCGATCATGATTTTTTTACGCTAATAATTATTTATATATATGTATTCATGTATGCTATTATCTTACAGGGTTGTCAAGGATCATGATTGTTTTATGTTGGTGTTTATATGTATATATGTATGTATATATTTCATTGTCTAACAGGGTCATCAAGAATTATTCTTTTGGAGGAATGATTGCTTATGTAGGTGAATGGCATGAAGAGGTTCATGGTTTATGAGGAATCAAGTGGGAAGAGTAACCTTGACAGATATACAATATTTGTATCCTATGGATATGAATTGATGTGATATGTGTGTACTATGTCTATGTTTATGTTATGGACAGGTAATGTTGATGGATACATCAGCGGAATGGAAGCAATGTGACCTGTGACATGTTGGGACAAGCATGGATGGTGGAAAGACACTATAAGCAAGGTTTCTTGGTAGAGTCAGAGTGTGGTCTATGGATGTGCAGTAATATTGTTTTATATATGTTGTATGTATTGCACCTAGGATGTTGTGTGCATGCGATGTTGTGTATATATGGTGTTGTGTACATGTTGTCTATCCACTACTATAGATAGATAGTGTTGTGTACATGTACTTTATGCAATGCTATGTATAGATGGTGTTGAGTACGTATTGTTTATGCAATGTTGTGTACATATCGTTTTGTGGGCATGTTGGATATGCAGTGTTGTGTACATATGGTGCTTTTTTCATCTTGCATATGCAACGTTGCCTACATATGTTGTGGTGTGCATGTTGTACATATGGTTCTATGTACATGTGGTGTTGTGTGTATGATTGAACACGTGGTGATCTCAGCATGTATTTTCATTTAGATTTTGTACATGGGGTGTTGTGTGCAGGGGGTGCTATGTACATGTCATACACATGGTGTTGTGTACATGTCGTGCATGTGATGTTGTGTACATGTTGCGTACAGGTGGTATTATGTACATATTCTATGTGGGGTATTGTTATGCATGTGGTATTGTGTGCATGACGTACATGTTGTGTTGTGCACATGTGGTACTGTGTGCATGTTGTACATGTTTTGTGTACGTGTGGTATTGTGTATGTGCATTGCATAGTCATGGTATCATGACATGTTAATTTTTTGTGTTTTACTCTATGTATGTATTGTGTTATGTTGTACACCAATTGTAGGTGTATGTATTGTGTTGTGGTACACCAGGTGTAGGTGTATGTATTATGTTGTTTTGTACACTAGGTGTAGGTGTATGTATGTGTTGTGTTGTACACCGGGAGTATGTGTATGTGTTGGGTGGTACACCATGCGTGGGTGTGTGTGTGTGTGCGATAAAAATTGAGTGTATGTGTAGATTATTGAAGAAAAGAAATTGGGTGCTTATCATGTGTGGCAACTAATTTGGTGTGTGTACGGAAAGGAAAAAGGATAAAGGTATAAGTGAAGGATCGATTGAAGGATAAGTATCGGTATTTTATTTCAGTTTTAATTATGCATGTGATTTAGGATTCTAATTTATGATGGTTGTATTTCGGGCTAACGAGATGTTATATGTTTATTTGATCAAACAACTAGTTTGACTTGTTGTGACAGGAAGTGAACAAAATTGCAAGTGTACCTTATCAAAGGACCACCCATGAGGTATGATGTGAATTTACTTCAATTAATTTTGAATCTAATGGAATTTATGTGCTTGGTTCAAGAAAGCATGAAAAGTCCGAGTTGGGTGGTTGAAACTAACTACAAGGATTAGCAACAGCAGCAAAAGTAATTGAAACATGTAGTATTATGTTGGTTAAACACTTGAAGAGAAGGGCCATTGTGTGATATAGGTACCTAATAGTGTCCATTTATTTCTATGATAATGTTGTGACCGGTATGATGGTTTTGATGTAGGGATATTCCTTTGTTGTTTACCCTTCTGATGCGAGGAAACCTTGTCAACGGATGGGTCGCCCGGGAAAGGGGATGTTGGGGAACTTGGAAGGTGAGTGACTACACGGAAGGGGCTGACCGGATTTCCTGATGGACTATGTAGAAAATCAACAAAGGTCGTGGATGGATTTATTTTGGTCATTAGCATTTTCAGATGGAATCAAATGCACATTGGGAGTGTGCCCTAGAACAATGATCTGGTAACTATTCAATGAGAGGAAAAGTGTCACAAGATTTTGGCGTTGGACATTGGATGCAGTTTTGACTTTGGAAGTGGATTTTGTACTTCCTTGGAAGGAGGTGGGTCCTAGTATTACTTTGACAGTGGAGGTGTGAGCCTATGGATTCCCTTATTGTAGATGCAACAATTGTATCATTTTATTTTTTGGTTGCGCAAATGTGCATATGTGTATATATGTATATTATTGTAAATATTGTATCAAGCTGGACTTATAAAGCTCCATAGACACTATGATTATTTGTTGGTTGAAGA
Source organism: Pinus albicaulis (assembly GCA_034641835.2). Taxonomy (NCBI): domain Eukaryota; kingdom Viridiplantae; phylum Streptophyta; class Pinopsida; order Pinales; family Pinaceae; genus Pinus; species Pinus albicaulis. The sequence continues at coordinate 1,057,647,936 of CM076579.1, forward strand.
AAATGTGTATATGTATATGTGATTTTTATTGTAAATACTGTAATGAGTTGTCTTATAAAGCTCTAGTAAAAAATATATTTGTCATGTTTCAGCATGTTGTTCATTGTAAATACTGCAACAAGTTGTGTTATAAATCTCCATAAGCATTATGTTTTTGTTTTTTAACAGTTTTATTGGTCCTAGGTGTCATTGAACATTGAGGATGGTGTTCCCACAAGGGCGAGGGTTCTGTAACAACCCTGGTAAAAAATTCATGTAAATAAAGCTAATACAGGAAAAATAAGGCCAAGGTCATGGGACACATATTCCAAGTTGAATGTTAGGAAAAACATCATAGTGGGTTTTTATTTGGTTTATTATGGCTAAGGAAATGGAAAAGGCTTTGGAAAGGCATGAGGCATTAATTGGCATTTCATTTATGAAAATAATGGAAATTAGGAGAAAAGTAAGGTGAAACATCACAGGTTGCATGTGAGGAGGAAAATGAAGGAAAATAATGGAAAATAAAGAAAATAGAGGCCTCAATGATAAAGGGGATTTTGAGGATCAATTAGTACCCTTTTTTCAGTGCAGTTTTGGAGTTCTCTCTCTCTCTCTCTCTCTCTCTCTTGGACACTTAGAGAATTCTTTGAGAAATCTAGCATTGGATCAAGGAAATAAAATGAAGAACCAAGAAGGAAATCTTAAACTAAGATCTAGAAAGGAAAAGTAGGATCAAGTAGCTACAATGAGATTACTTGCAGATATCAAATTGCATGTGTGATTTTCTTGCTAGATTTGGCATGTATGGTACATGCATGTGTGTATTTGGTTCTCTTGTTGTCAATCACATCGGTTTTGTGAGGTGTGACAATGTTCTTCAGCCTTGCCTTTCCAATCCCAGATATCCATGGTGTGATGGGTTCTATTGTATTTGGTTGATCTTGATTTCCGGATGGTTTCAAAAATGAGTGAGGTGGTCTTTGAAAGAAATAACATAAGGCCTAGGAATCATTGGACCGAATAAGGTGGTATTGTGGTAAAGACAAAAATTTTGTGCCTTAGTAGGCCTAGGAATCATCGACCAGTGAATTGTGGGACATATTGTAAATCTTAGAGGTGTGTGTGCTCAATCAGGCATAGGAATCCTCAACCATTGAATGACGGGATATACTATAAATCTTGGATGGCAGAGTCTTGATTAGGCCTATAAATCCTCGACTAGTGAATAATGGGATATACGGTAAAGCCTAGAGACTAGGAAGAATGAAAATTCCTCACGATTTAGTTGGAGAAATCATGTGGCATCCATGCTGTTTAGGGCTTATTGATCTGGTGGGGATTACGGTAAATACCGAGGAAACCTGCATTTGTTTGGTTTTAAGTCACACTTTCATGCTTGGAATATGACATGAGGATGATTGGCTGAAAGAAAGATTTGGTTCAGCCCAATCTATGGTCGGTTGGTTCGTGGAAGTCCCAGACCAAGTTGGCTTATGCATTCATTAATATGATCTCATTCTCCTCGGTATTTTATGCCTAAAGGTACTGGTTCATATTTTTTATATGGTTTTTATATCCTTGTTATTTATGCTGGTTATGTGCTAGTTATGAGTATGTTTTATGGCATACTTGATGTACGGCTTTCATCATGCTTTGATTAGTAAATTAATGTATAATGAATACATTAACTAATAGATGATAATGCAGTTATTGTGATATGGCAGTAGCGTTTCTTTACAAATATCAGATAAGTATGAGACCCCTATACTCAAATTTGTTGTTATGACATGTAGATTATGTATTTGTGACATGTTTGACAAAATTCCTATCATGGCTAGTAGGGGTCAAATAAAGTACTTGTATGATTGATTGCATTAGTATATTTTTTTCATTTTTATTATTCATTTATGAAGGTTTCACATAGGTCTAGGAAGTGGCTTCAGACCCAGCCTTGAAAAAGCAGCTCAGAATTTGGGGTCGTTGACACAAAACTTCCTGAAAAAATCCACAGTTGCTGCCACAACCTTTCCTGAAAATTTCCATAGTCACTGGCACAAAACAACCTAAAAAAATCCACAATCGTTGGCACAAAACTGCCTAAAAAAATCCACAATTACTAGCATGCCTTATTGTGGGAGCAACTAGAAGGCCTCAGTTGCATGCATGGGTTTTCATGGGAGCAGATGAGGGTCTAGATCAGTGAAATGTTAAGTTTTCTCATAGGTTGGCCACTTGGAATGGTTGGTTGACTCCTAAAGGTTTTGTAGCATGTGTGGAAGGTAATTTTGATTTTCTTATATCGGTTCCACTTCCTTAACTGTACATGGGAAGTTGAATCACATAATAGCAACCTCTTGTCACACATTTACCCAGTGGAATGGTTAGCTTGGGTAAATGTGGGAAGAGAGTGTTACATTATTTCCATTTAGTTTTTATTTATGAACTCTTCTTGTTTAATTTTATTTCCATTTGATATTCCTTGAGGTTACCACTTTGATCGATTTGTTTAGCGATGGTTTTTAGCTTTCTGAGACTATTAGTCAGGTGGTTTCCTACTATGGTATGTTTAGTGTTTGACTTTGGAGCCAATTCCCTGCACCTGTTAGCAAGGAGGAAGAAGTTTTATATTATTCCTCAGACCCATATGAGGATGTTTCAATATGGATGAGACCTGCACCTCAATCCTAGGTGGATGTTTCAATTCTGACAGTTGGGTCTGTAGAATAAAAATATTATTCAAAATTATGAAATTGTCTAGGGGTATAATTTCAATCCCTAATCAATTTTTTTCACATTTGATGTTAGGTTTAGGGCTTCTAGATGGCCATCATATGCTAGAGTATTTATCACCACTGTTATCTCCTTGGAAGCTTTATAATTTGCTGAAGGATGTATTGCACAACCTGTCCAAGCTTGGATTTATCTTTTTAGAGGGAAAGTGGTTTCACGATCACTTCGAAGCCATGCCATAAACCATAGTTTCTCAGATGTACAGGTTGGCACAACGATTTCTTCCGCACCGCAAGTGGGTTCATATTGTTGTGATCTTGTAACTTCCTGTCATTTGGGTGAAGCCCAGCCTTCTTTGGGAGGTGATACCTTCAACCATATTATTAGGGAGACCATACAATATCAGGGTTATAAAGAGGCCAATGCAAGAAAGGATGAGAAATCAAAGAGTACAAAAAATTAAGGAGCAGGATAGGAATTTGATACTTGGGGATGGCCTAAAATTTGATGAGATAATTGACACGGTGGAGAGCATTTTGGTGGGGGAGTTTGTGGGTGGAAATGCTAGTGTTCTCCAGGATTCAGGAAATGGGCACAAGAGACTTGGGGTTAGATTCTAACTTCTCTATTGGATATATGTACCTTGTCAGGTGGATGGTTTGCACTAACATTCAGTAATGTGAAACGTGCATATTAGGTTTTGAGTAGCCACTGGAATATCGAGTAAGATTTGGTGCATATGAAGAGATGGACTCCTCTTTTTTACCCTGAAAGAGAAAAATTATGTGTTGGGACGATTTGGGTTATGATGTCAGGGATGCCTCTTCATTTGTGGATGTAAGATATTTTTCTTTACATTGGCGATAATATAGAGAAATTTCTAGATTTTGACAGATATTTTTTGGAGACAGTGTGTTGGTCTTGAAATTTTAATTCTTTATTACAAAGGATACACCCATAACCAAAACCTGGATTATGAGGGCATTCCTTTCTACTGCCAACAATGCCATGAAACTTTCCACATATTCAGGGAATTCTCATTACTGGAAAAACATAGTGGCGATCTTGCAAACCAGAACAATGATATTTTTCTAGATAATGGTGGCGGTATGGGTCTGGAGCAGGAACCACATTATCAATGACAAGGAAACCCTTAGCGGCAGTCGGGACCTATCAGGATCACATCTTATCAAGCTTGGCATGAAGAGAGGGACTCTTTGGAGAGGCAGAGGTATTCTGATCCTTCTTCTTCATTCATGGGTACATATTATTTACAGCCCTTCCTCTGAACATATAAATTTAAATTCTTCATTATCATTTCCTATATCTTTGTAAAATTTGGGGGTGGGTTCCTTAAATTTGGGGGTGGGTTCCTTAAATTTTTCTGGTTAAATTCTTAGCTCGTAATATTAAACCCCTGGTGGGGCTTACTAATTATTTTGTGAAGGACTTTGTGTCTTTTATGAAAGAACGAAAAGACATCAGGCTAGTTCTTGGTGATTTATTAGTTAATTTCAATGTTTTCTTCTTATTTACCAAAATCCACATCTCGGAAGCTATTGATGTCATTAAGCAACTCTTGGACGAGGAAACTTCTAAGTTGGTTAGTCTCTTCCTCACCTCGCATTTTTTTTAGTTTCCAAGGTGAGTTCTATGAGAAAACTTGCGGAAGTGGCCATGGGTTCCCCTCTTTCCCCTGTTTCACGAACTTATTTATGGAAGATTTTGAAATGAACGCTTTGGTGTCAGCTAAATTTCACCAAAAGAAGTGGAATAGGTTTATGGATGATACCTGTGTCATTTGGCCCCATGGTCACCAGAAGTTAGATTTTTTTCTTGATCACCTGAATTCCCAGTCTGATTACATCAAATTCATGATGGAAGTAGATGTGGATGGTTGCCTTCCCTTCTTAGATATTCTTCTCTCTAGAAGGGATGATGGTTATATCTCTCACCAGGTTTTCCACAAGAAGACTCACACTGAGTAGTATCTTCATGTTGATTCTCATGTTATTCCTGCTCAGAAATTTGGTGTTCTGTGCACTCTGGCTACCCGGGCTCTTAGAATATCTGATAATAGCCATTTGGAATCGGATAAATCCCATCTTCTGGATGTGTTTGAGATTAATGGGTATAACATATATCAGGTTTTAAAGGCCTTTCAAAAAGCCTTTAAAGGCTCAAGAGACAAATATTCTCAGTTGGATCCTATCTCAAAGGTGAATCTTTCATTTATCCAAGGGACTTCGGATAGAATTGCCAATGTCCTTAGGAGAAATAATTTTGCCTATTATTTTAGACCTATCCGTACTATCAAGAATTCTCTTGGATCGGTTAAGGACCTTATAGACCCAAAGGACATGAAAGTTTTTTATTTATTACATTTCTCCTGCGGTACTACCTATATTGGGGAAATTGATCGATCCATTAGATAGAGAATCCATGAGCATGCTGCATAAATTAGGCAGAGTCGATCCTTCACTTCTTCTCTTACGGAGCATGTTGGGAAATCGTATCACCATGTATGAATTGAAGACTCCAAATTCATTTCTAAGGTGGATCACTTCCATCATAGAAATTTTAGGGAGGATATTGAAATTGAGAGACATCCTAAAAATATCAACAGAGATGATGGGTGGAAATTAAGAGCTAGACTCCGGCCCTCTCAAGGTGATTCATCCCTCATGTGTTGTTTTCCTTTTTCTCTAGTTTTATTCTCATCCTTTTGTTTTGAATTTTTCCTCTTCTTTTTGTATCTTTGTTTTCCTTTTCTCTGGTTTATGATTTTATGCAATTTCCTCTTGTTAGATATTATCAGTTGTACTATATTATTATATTGATTCTTAGCTTTATATATATATATATGATGATATTTATTTTTCCCCCCTCTCCGCTCATTATAATAATTATAATTCTTCCTTTTTATATTATTCTATATTATTCATTTACCCCTTTTATTAATTTCTCTTAATAACTTCAATATTTTAATATTATTCCCTGTACTATTATTTACCCCTTCTCTCTTATTAATTTTATAATTTAATCACTTTGCTAAATTATTATATAATTTTTTGACCCTTCTCAATAATATTTTTAAATAATTAAAAAACTTTTAAATTTTCAAACTAAATAATGGGTAGTTTTTAACGGCTAGTTTTAACAGCTGTCACTGAGCAATGACGCAACTTTACTATTTATTCAATGAGATTGATTTCCTTCTTCACGTTGTCCCGAGGATGAACCACATTAGATGGTTCGAAACATCGACCAAATCCTAATGATGTTATTAATACGAAAGACATTTATCTACATTATGGATCACAAAAGTCTTAGATCTAAGATTGATATTATATTTCTACAGGAGACTTTAGGGTCCAAAAATGATGTAATATCTACCCTAGAAGGAATTCTTGAAGGATTGGTTTTCTATGCCATGGATGCATGTAGTAGATATAAAGGAATGACACTGGGAATAGATTGTAGATATGTTAAATTCATAAACATATGGGCATGCGAGGGAGTCTTAGCAGGGGAAATTTTCTCAAAATAACTAGGGCTAAAGATCAGAATGGTAAATATCTACGGTCGTTGTACAAACAGGGTTGATTTCTAGAATTCATTGATGAGAAAAATATTTATGCAGTCTAATAACTTTATTATTGGGGGAGACCTAAATTTTTCTATGGGTATGGAAAAAAGCTGGGGAGATCACACACAACCTATTTCCCTCTAGAATTTATTTTTGCATATGAATGAATCATATAATTTGGTTGATGTGGACTTGGTCAAGCATAAACCAACTTGGATAAATCATAGAGTTGGTGACCAAATGGTCTTTAGGAGCCTAGATTTTTTTTTGGTAAGAGCTCTATTGCTAAAAAATATTCCTTTTTTTAGAAAATGGATTGGTATTGGAAGTGCATCCAATAATTTTCCTATTTATTTAGAATTGGAGAAACCTCATATGATGACTATGCTTCAAAGAAGAATTATACATCTAGAGGATAAAAGAAAAAGAATACTTAAATACAGAGAGGAAACATGGAGATTGAGGAGTAGAGTGATCTAGCTTCAAGTAGGGGACGATAATACTATTTTTTTCCTCAATTTCACCTAAGGAAAAAGAGTCAACAATATGATCTTGTCATTGCAAGAAGAGGGGGGTGCTAGGGAAATAAATTTTAGAGATATGGCTAATATGGGGGTAAGGAACTTTCATGCTCTATTTGAATCTCCTTTGGAAACATCTCTTTCGAAGATCATTCAAGTTTCAATACTATTTCCTAGATTTCTTAACGAAGACACAAATGAGGAATTGATGTCTCTCATATATACTGGAGATATAGAAGCCATGCTTAAATGGTTTAAATAGGACAAGATTCTAGGGCCAGATGGTTGGCCTGTGGAATTATTTCTATAATTATATGATTTTATAGGAGACAATTTGTTGAAGTTTATACAAGAGTGCAAAAATTCAGGAAGAATGTTTGAAGATTTCAATTCCACTTTTATTTCTCTGATTCATAAAAATGATGACCCACAGTCTTATAATGATTATCACCCTATATCATTAGGCAACTGCATTTACAAAATCATTCTTAAATTCATAGCAAATCTCTTGAAGCCCATTCTATCTCACCACATTTCAAAGGAACAATTTGATTTTCTAGACGATCGGCAGATCCACGAGGCTTTTGGAGTTGCTAAAGAAACACTACATAGCCTAAAGACTAAGAAGTAGAAAGGTATAATATTAAAGATAAAATTATCTAAGGCATTTGATAGAACCAATTGGCTTTATTTTAGAATTCTTATCACACATATGCGCTTCCATGTTGATTTCATTAAGTGGATCATGTGTTGTATTACATGTGTATCATTTACAATTATGATAAACATATTAACATTTGATTCTTCGATTTTGAAAGAGGGCTCAAACATGGCTTCCCTTTATCCCTGCTGATCTTTATATTTATTATGGAATGTCTTACTATATTGTTGGGGGATGCTATGTATAGAGGGAATCTGATAGGGGCTCCTCTTATTTAGAGCAATCGGCTGACCCGTCTACTTTTTATAGATGATGTATTTCTATGCCTAGATGGATCTCATCGAGAAATTAAACCTTTCAAACATTTGTCTATATTGTTTTGGAAGGAAAATTTTATGATTATTAACCAACAAAATTCTACTATCTCGACTACTGGATGCTCCAACGAGGAAATTAATTATGCATTGGTATAATTCCATTTTCAATGATTTGATTTTGATGATGGATTAAGATACTTGGGTTTTACAATAAAACTGAATGATTATAGGAAGATAGAATGGGCATGGTTGATTACTAAAATAGAGTAGAGGTTGAGTTCCTGGAGCCATAGATGGTTATCTAGGGCAGGGAGATTAATTTTGATCAAATTTGTATTAGAGACCATTCTCGTTTTCTAGATGGAATTGGCATGGATACCAAAAGGTATCTTGAATATCATTCAAAAATGTTGTTTTTCATACCTATGGCAAGGATCAAAATATGGTTTAACATTTACATGGGTTATATGGGATCACTTTGCACTCCCTAAGAAATGGGGGGGGGGAGTTGGGGAATTAAGAACTTAAGCTACGTCACAAGGGCTCTTTCTGCTAAGGCTAGGTGGAGATTAATCATGTTAGGTCCCTATAATACTAGTGTAGTCCCTTATTGTTATTTTTAGTGTAGCCCCCTTATTGTTATTTTTTTTCCCATGTAGTCCCCATATTGTTATTATTGTGCCCCATATAATCCCACTATTGTCGTTGCTCTGCCCTTACATTATTATTGTTATGTAGGCTCTGATTATATTGTGACCCCTTATACTCATAGATATATAAAGGAGGGTTTGTCATTTGAATGATCCAATAATTTTTCATTTTTTTAATGGAAATTAGTTTTCCCACTCGAAGAGGATATTTCGTAAATTCTTGATCTATCATTTCCACTATTTTGTGAGCTAGTTGCATAACATTTGGTATCAAAGCTTTGGATTCTAGGGTTTCACTTCTTCAAACAGGACATCTCTGAATTTTCACAAGGTTTCAAAAGCCTAAATTTCTACCATGTGGAGCCAAAATCTTGATGAAATTCATGTAAAAAATTCAGATCTTGTTTCAATATATTTTTGGAGATATGATTCAATGAAGTTAGGTTTTTTGCAAGCTCCAAAATTCAGTCTCAAATAGGTGAACTAGGGAAAATCATCATAACTTTCGTTTCCGACATCGAATTTGAATTATGTAAAACTTTGTTGAAAGGGAAAAAATTGTAGTGTTTCATGTAGAAATTTTAGGTTTGAAGGTAGAAAAAATGACACATGGTACTACATAAAATTTTCCTCTACTAAACCAATCTATAATTAGGACATCATGGGAGATAGGGTATAACGCTTTCTTAAAGACTCCAATTTCAGTCTAACTTGTGGGGTTGGTAATAAGACTTAGAGGGACACCACGGGATGAAATTTCAGACCTTGGAGGTCTGAAATTGCATAGATACAAGAGGTTCAATGTCGAGCTCCTACAAAGAAAGAAAAAAGTGTAGATTTTTATAAAAAAAGTGCAGTTTGAAGTGATTCAAGGGGCATGGTGAAGCATAAATATAATTGTTTGATTCCAAAATGACTCGAAGCAAGAAAATGGAAACACCCAGTACGAAACAATAAATATCTACTATGACGCATGAGGAAGAGGAATAAATGCAACATGATATATTAAAATTATGATACCAAGTGCAACAAATTTTTCTCTCGTAAAGAGCAACCAAAAATAAAATGGAACCTAAGATGGATGGTTTGAAGAATGGTTTAAAATCATAAATGGAAGGTTTGAAGGATGTCATTGAAGAAAAAGTGAAAGGTAGCATGGAATATTTGAAGAATGGTTTAAAAGTAGACATGGAAGGTTTAAAGGAAGGTTTGACAAAGTTGCTACAATAAATTCTTCCTAATGGCGAAAAGGTATTAGATGAAACTCATGATGATAAAAAAGGAAATGTTAATCATGATTTCATATAGTCTAATGTTGGATTGAAGATCCACCATATTCCAAATATCGATATGAGGAATTTTTATGGCAATGATATGATAACATGTATACTATAGATGGGGCAATATTTTGATCTCCATAATGTGTAACATACACAAAAGGTATGCATTGTAACATTATATTTAGAACCCAATAAGCTTGTATGGTATCGCTGACTTTGTTCTCGTAAACCAGTTATCAACTTGGTCAATTTTTATGGAGGAAATGATAGCACATTATGAAGATGCAAATAGCAACAACTTCTTTAGTCAACTAATAAATCTCAAACAAAAGGGTTCAATGGCGATGCACATTGAGGACTTCCAAAAATTGAATATAAGGGTAAATGATATTCCAACGGAGCATAACATTGATGTCTTCATTTTGAATTTAAAGGATAACATCTGACATGAGGTTTTCCTTTTCGAACTTGATTCATTGGAGAAGGCATTTAGGTTTCCAAGAAAAATTGAAAGAAAAATTATGGAAACAAGGAAGCCTACCCCTCACAACTATAAAGTGTTGCTACTCCTAGCCTTCCACAACCTACAAGATTGACACCAAAACAGTTAGAAGAAAAAATATCAAAAGGGATTTGTTAGATTTGTGATAGAAAATAAACTAAGGGTCATAAGTGTGCTAACTCGGAAACTATTTTACATAGATTGTGAAGAGGAGGAAGAAAACGAAAAATAAACTTGAGAATAAAAGGATATACAATAGGAACCAAGCCTAGAGAAAGAAGAAATGAATCTGAGCATATCTTTTACTGCATTGGTAGGAATTACCACTCCTCAAATTATCCATATAGAAAGAAATATCAAGAAGAAAAAGGTAATAGTGTTGATTGATTCAGGTAGTACCCATAATTTTATTCATTGTAAAATTAATTCCTGTCTAGCACCAAAGTCTCAAGTGATGGTTGCAAATGGAGTAACTATAAATCGCTCTATAAAGTGTCGTAATATAAATTTAACCATGGGGGAATATGTATTGAATATTCTAATTCTTTCAATTCCAATGGGTGGTGTTGATGTTGTACTAGGAGTCCAATGGTTACAATATTTGGGTACAATAGCTTTTAATTTTCAAGAAATTTTCTTGAACCTTTTTTGGGAAGGAAAGGAAGTTGAATTAAAGGGTATCGCAAGGAAACCAAGAAATATAATCATCTCTAATAGCATGAAAAATATCTAAAGAAATAACAACAAGGCATAATTTCACAATTATTCTCAATAGAAGTTCAAACATCGACATGATCTATTTCTCCATATCTCTAAAAAGTCTTGGACAATCATTCCAAGGTATTTAAGACTCCCAAAGGCCTCCCACCTATTCATGATCATGATCATGCTATTCATTTGATCCCAGGAAGTGTTCCTCCAAACATCAGACCTTACAAATATCACTATTCCCAAAAGAGTGAAATTGAACATATGGTTGCAGAAATGTTAGAGGTCAGTATAATTTAACCTAGTCAAAGTTCTTTTTATACTCTAGTAATGTTGAAATTTGCAACAAGAAATAATGAAATTGGCATCCACAAACAACATCCAGAAATTGCTACCATGGAGGCTTTTGATTTAATTATTTCTTAATTAAATTGAAAGAAATATGTGTCAAATTTATTTATCCCTTAAATAAATTGGACAATAATTTGTAATCTTATCTCATAATCACTTGTAATAGTTAACTGAGTGTGATAGACTCAGTTAGCTCGTGAAATTTGAGTTGAAGGTGGTTGTTGAGGCATGTAGAGTGATTATATTTGTTTTAGAGTCCAAGTTGCATTTAATGTATTAGTTTAATACATGAGAAATTAGTTAACTCAATTAAGTAAGTTAAAATTAGTTTAACTAGTTGTAATTTATTGTTGCACTAGTGAGAAGTCAAGAGAATTAAATGAGATTTGATTCACGTGTAGTGATATGTCAAGTGGCTGATGATTTACTATTAATAGATGCATGCATGTCAGTTTTGATGAAGACCTAGTTGAGACAGAGGTTAAAGGGAAGTTATCTATCAATTGTATTATTAGCTAATTTCTCGGGTGCAATTAAATACACCATAGGATTCCCATGATGTATTTCACAATAAAGGAAGGTTAATTATCCTAATTAATAGGGATTAATTGCCTAGGGATTGCGTAAGCAAGGTAGGCTGAGTAGAGGTTGAGAATTGGCTAAGTACTAGCCCAATTTTGTCTAGATCAGTGTGAGATTGTTAGGATAGTGCAACAGATTCTTGTGAGAAGAGTGCATTGTATTGTTTCAGGATTCCTTGGTTCATTATCCAATAGAGATAGAGGAATTTTGAGTAGTTTCTTTCCCCGGGAATATCTGGTGTTGTGTATTGATTTACTTCTTTCTCTTACTTGCATGTGATTGTGCGATCATGTTTAATTTCTGCAAATTAATTTGTAGAGGGATTCAATATCTTGCTTTAGCATATCGCCTGGTCGGATTGAATCCATTGGTATACATATTTTTTGTATAATTTCTACATGGTACCATAGGAGGAATTGTTTTGGGTGGCGAGATTGCAGATAATATCTGAAATTTTAATGTAAAATTTTCAAAATAAAATAGCATATTTGGATTCCTTGCAAAAAAATACCCAAATTGAAAACAAAAAATTGGTCGAATTGGAGCTCGGATGAGGTAGATATCATCGATTTAAAATCATATATTTTTTTAGAAAATTTTGTGACGTTGGGACAATTACAATTTGTGTGAGTAAGAAAAGGAAAGAAATCTAATGGAAAGAAGTCCCAAGGAAAAGAGGGCAAGAGAGACTTTTCCAAGATCATATTTTTTCACTGTCACGAGCATAGGCACTGTGCTTTGAATTATCCAAAGAAGAAGGAAAGCAAGAAGGAGCCCGCAGTTGCAATGGGTGAAGCATTAGCTTCACAGTTCAAGCTTGATTTTACTCTCATTACATGCATGTCCAGCATTGCAATGGGATGCATGTGGTATCTAGACAGTGGTGCCTCATTCCATATGATGGGGAATAAAGATCTCTTTAGTGACTTGGACGAGAAGGACCTCCAGCAGAGCATAGAGTTTGGATATGAAGAGAGGTATAATGCTACCCGCATAGGTACATTTACCTTTCAGAGGGAGAATGACTCACATATCAGATTATCCTATGTTTCTATGTTCCATGCCTAAAGAAGAATCGTGTCTCTATAGTCGTATTGGAAGACCGTGGTTATGAAGTGATTTTTAGAAAAAGAAATTTTTTCCTTAAACACATATCCACGGGATAGGTGAAGAAAATTGGCGCAAGAGTCAAGAACCTGTATGCTCTCGAGTTTGAGGATGCATACAAGGATTTGAGGAGCAAAGCAGTGTTTCATGACTTGGTGGTTGAGAGGGAGCAATTATCTCTCAACATGCAGCCTCAAAAGAAGTCTTAGAATTTTGTGGAGTAGCCACAATTGGAGAAGTAGAGAGGAGACCGAGTGGAAGAGTCCACTTAAGAAGAGACCTCTAGAAGGGGGAAATTTCGATCCAGAAGGGTAGAGGGAGTACATGCAGCTATACCTCCAAGTGTGATGTGGAGCGATGTCCAGAATTAATCACAAGAAGAAAGTTGGGTAGGATTCATTGAGATGGTGTGTCTCATGGATCGAACCTGGCTACGAGGAGCCCAAAATACAACATTAGAAGGAAGGATAGGTTAGATTGATGAAATCATATGTCATGAAGATATAAATCAGAGTGAGAGATGTCAGATACTAGAGCGTAGATCAAATTTGGCACTAGTGCAGAGTGCATGGTTGCAGATGTCAGCAGCATCATAGAGAGTCCAGTAGACATGTGTAGTAGGATCTAGCAGTCAGAAGACTCTGATGATATATGCATTATATTGATTTATTTTTTTGGAGGCTATTAAGTTTCAAAAGTGTTTCATGAAAGAACATTCCAAAGGTACTGGATCGGGAGTGTTGAAATTCACAACAAGAAACAGTGAAATTGGCATCTATAAACAACATCCAGAATTGGCTACCGTGAAGGCTTTTGATTTAATTATTTCTTAATTAAATTGAAATAAATTTTTATCAAATTTATTTATCCCTTAAATAAACTGGACAATAAATTGTAATCTTATCTCATAATCACTTGTAATAGTTAACTGAGTGTGATAGAATTAGTTATCGCATGAAATTCAAGTTGAGGGTGGTTGGTGAGGCATGCAGAGTGATTCTTTTTTTTTTAGATTCCAAGTTTCAGTTAATGTATAAGTTTAATGCATGAGAAATCAGTTAACTCAATTAAGTGAGTTAAAATCAGTTTAACTAGTTGTAACTAATTGTTGCACTAGTGAGAGGTCAATAGAACTAAATAAGATTTAATTCACATGCAGTGATATCTCAAGTGACTGTTGATTTACTATTAATAGATGCATTCATGTCAATTCTGATGAAGACCCATTTGAGGCATATGTTAAAGGGAAGTTATCTATCAGTTCTATTATTAGAAACTTTCTTGGGCTCAATTATATACACCATAGGATTCCTATGATGTATTGTGCAATAAAGGAAGCCTAATTATCCTAATTAATAGGGATTAATTTCCTAGGGATTGCATAAGTAAGGCAAGCTGAGCAGACGCTGAGAATTGGAAAAGTACTAGCCCAAGTTTGTCCAGATCAGTGTGAGACAGTCAAGATAGTGCAGGTAGAATCTTGTGAGAAGAGTGCATTGTATTGTTTCATGATTCCTTGGTTCATTATAAAATAGAGATAGAGGGGTGTTGAGCAGTTGCTTTCCCCAGGAATATCTAGTTGTGTGTATTGATTTACTTCTTTCTCTTGCTTTCATGTGATTGTGCGATCATGTTTAATTTCTGCAAATTAATTTGTAGAAGGATTCAGTATCTTGATTTAGCATATCGCATGATCAGATTGAATCCATTCGTATACATATTTTTTGTATAATTTCTACAAGTATTATTGGTGCACACAAAGGATGGATCATGAATCATGTGTCTGGATTATAGGGAGCTCAAAAAACTCACTATTAAAGATAAATTTCCCAAACCTGTCATCGATGAATTATTGGATAAATTACATGGAGAAATTTGCTTCACCAAGTTGGATCTTCATTCGAGATATCATCAAATTAGAATGAAGAATGAAGAAATTCTGAAAAAACATTTAGAACTCATGAGGATCATTATGAATTTTTTTTCATGCCTTTTTTCCTTACCAATGTGCCTTCTACATTTCAAGGTTCAATGAATTCTAGTTTCAAAACCTTCCTTAGAAAATTTCTGTTATTATTTTTTGATGATATAATAATCTACAACAAGTCTTGGGAGGATCATGTTCAACATGTTGATAAAGTGCTCAAACTATTAAAGGAGAAATAGATATATGAAAAAACCTCCAAATGTTTCTTTAGAGTAGAGAAGGTGGAATATCTGGGCCATATTATATCTCATTAGAGTCTTAAGGTGGACCCTAACAAGATTAGATACATTAAGGAATACCATAAAGCCTCTACAAGGATTTCTCGAGTTGATAGGGTATTATCGCAAGTTTGTTAAGAATTATGGGAGAATAATAACACCTATAACAACATTACTAAAGAAT
This sequence comes from Pinus albicaulis, assembly GCA_034641835.2. Taxonomy (NCBI): domain Eukaryota; kingdom Viridiplantae; phylum Streptophyta; class Pinopsida; order Pinales; family Pinaceae; genus Pinus; species Pinus albicaulis. The sequence continues at coordinate 1,057,663,305 of CM076579.1, forward strand.
GATGCATTTTCTTGGACTCTTGGACTCCAAAATCAACATAGGCCTTTAAAAATATTAAAGAGGCAATGTGCCAATCACCAGTCTTAGCTATGTCAGACTTCACAAAAACCTTTATTATGGAATGTGATGCCTCAAGAAATGAAATTTTTGTTGTTTTAATGAAATAAGGAGGACCCGTTTGTTTTGAAAGTCGTCCAATAAAAGGAAATTATTTACACAATCTTATTTATGATAAGGAAATGTTGGAAATATTACATGCACTAAAGCAATGATGACCTCACCTAATGGGGAGACACTTCAAGGTAAAAACAGATCATGAAAGTCTTAAATAATTTTTGGAGAAAATATTATCTTTAGAAGACAAGAAAAAAAGGGTACAAATATGTTGGATTATGAAGTTGAAATCATTTACAAAAAATGGAATCAAAATGTTATTGAAGATGCACTCTAAAGAAAGGATGAGGATGTGTAAGCATTGCTTTGTGCCATTTCTATTTTCCAACCAGATGGTCCTTACAAGGTGTTGCAAAAGATTGGTACTATGGAATATGAATTGGAGCTTCCTACATCTTCCCGAGTGCGCCTTGTTTTCCATGTTTCATGCTTAAAGAAGGTTATAGGTGACAAGGTCCCAGTTCAAACAATATTTCCATAACTTGACGAGGAAGGAAAAATCATATTAGAACTTGAAGCACTCTTAGAAACAAGAAATCGACAACTACAAAATCGATCAATTTCAGAGTATCTCATCAAGTGGAAGAACATACCGATTGAGTATTCCACATGGGAGGCTAAGAATTTTATACAGAAGCATGCATAGCTACTCAAGCATTGAGGAAAACACTTTTTGTAAGGAGAGGGGAATGTTAGGTCCCTATAACACTAGTGTGTCCCATTATTGTTATTGTTAGTGTAGCCCCCTTATTTTTATTTTTGTGCCCATGTAGTCCCCATATTGTTATTATTGTGCCCCATAGAAGGCCACTATTGTTATCGTTGTTCCTTTACATTATATTGGTATGTAGGCTCTAATTATATTGTGACCCCTTAGACTCCTATATATAGAAAGGAGGTTTTTTCATTTGAATCATTCAAGAATTGTTAATTTGTGTAATTTAAAGGAGGTTTACCCCTCGAAGGATTTTTTTTAGTCGTTGATCTATCATTTCTACTATTTTGCGAGTTGGTTGCATAAAAAATCACCACGAGAAATCTCTAGATGGAAGTGATTTCCAAGAAATACATATCTTGATGTATATGGAAGAGTGGATAATATTTTGAAACAAAAATAAGGATAATATACCAATAGTCTAGAAATATGTATTGGTATAATTCGACCTTGTCGAATCCGGCATAACATGGAGAATCGGTTCTGGCACGAAGGTTTATATTGGCATGGATCTTTGATTTGGAAATGGTAACAAGTATCATCTCTCCCCTACATCTTGTCTAATTCTTAAATGATCATGACATATTTATGATAAATAATTTTTCTGATCTAGATAATTCTTCCTTATGGGGACAAGGCTCGATGAATTCCATGGCTTTAAACTTGCCAAATCATTGACACCAAGCATGAAAGGACTATACATCAACATTATCACTTTCACATGTAATACTATCAGATTGTGAAGATGAAATTATCTGGATTTACTAAAAATATGGTCTCTTTAATCCAAAGGAGAGCTACCTGGTTGTATATGATCATAAAATACCATAGGACTTCTCATGGTGGCGGAGCCTCACATGGAAGCGGAAGAATCCTCCAAAATCTAGATTTATCCTTTGGCACATCTTAACAAATAAAATACCCACCAAGGATAACCTTTGAAACAGAGCTTTCCATGGTCCTTCCTAGTATGCATTTTGAAACCTTTTAGAGGAATTTGTAGACCACATATTCCTCCAATGCCCCGTTGCTACTCAAATTTTGAATTCAACATACCAAAATTTAAATATTCAACATAGATGAAATGATAGAAATGTAAATTAGGCATGGGAATCAGATACAAACTTTTGTTTATTCAAAAATAATTAAGAGTTCATATTCAAAATTTAAATATTCAACTAGTATCAAAGTGTTAGTGACAAAAAACTGAGAAATATCCCGATCCTCATTTGTTGGGCCTGATGGATTGGTCGAAACAATTTTTTTTTAATAATCCCATATTCATTCTCGAGTGTCTAGAAGCTCATGTTATTTCTATTTATAATCTTATTCCTGAAGAAAACCAATCCGGAACAATCCATCACATATCCATTGAAAACATTGGCCAATCAAATTCTTCAGCTATTTTCGATGGTTATGCACAATAGGGAACATGTGGAGGGGGTGAAGTAGTTTACATAAACAATGATCGCTTCTATGAGGTTAAATTTGGACTTGGCATAGGCACAAACAACTATGCTAAATTATAAAGTTCAAAACTCACCTTGCTTTTTACTATTGAAAAGGGTTGTTGACAGTACAGGTATTTGGTGACTCCAAAATCATCATAGATTGGTTCAATTAGACATAACAATGTCACACACACACACACACTCGGGAATATATTGCATGACACTATTATGATCGAAGCTCATTTTTACTTTATGACATGGAAAGGAACATAGTTTGTGATTAGCTTCCAAGGAAGGTGTGTAGTAGGAATTTTGAAACCTAGATGACTGTGGAACACTTCCAATACTATCATCGACCTTTTATAGATCGAGAAGAATGATTGGAGGCCTTGAATATTGAATATGAATCAGATACAAACTTTTGTTTATTTGTGCGGAAAGACAATATAGAACGACACATTACTTAGTGAATTTGTTTTTTACTGAAAATACATGTATATTATATGGAATTGACACCTCTCATTTTTGTTGAAGGACAAGTTATGATATGTATTTATTACATTCTATAGATAGTTAGTTTTGGATATGCTCTTGTTAAGCATATGTTGTATGTAATTTTTAATATTTTATTAATGAAAATTCTGACTTTTCCTCTGGGAAAAGAAATTTTCTGTCCATTTAGTTTTTATTTATGAACTCTTTTTGTTTATTATTGGTAGTCATGCATAGAGGGTGGAGACTTATCTTAAACTTATTTTTCTTAAATATAGTTATGCTCTTTTTGATGATCCACTAGTCTCACCATATGTTTCAATTAGGTTTTTTTATGGAATTAAAATCTAATCTTTTATTGTTGATAGTTAGCACAAAGGATTGATATATATCTCAAAGTCACTTGTGTTTTTTTTTCCTTGTCCACAACTGTGGCATTTTTATTTGTGGAATCAAATCTTATTGGTTATTGTTGCTTTACTATCTTTTTCTTGTAAATAAAAAAAGAATCTATGTTTAAATCATATATTAATTATTTTTACAATTAATAATAATTGTATTTTAAAATAATGTTATTTAATTTAGTTGATTTTATGATTTTTTAATGCGTAGTCTAACGTATAGACGAAAAGGTCTTTTCACTGGCAATAAAATCTCAAGAAATATTATTGTTTTTGTTATTTAAAATATATTTTTGAATGCATAAATAGATTTAGCACCCTGAAAAACCATTGAGGCAATGAAATTATATAGAGTAAACAACTTAAACTCAAGTTTTTAAAAATATCTATCGTATTTTGATTAAAATTAACCAAAAAATGCTTTAAAAAAATGTCATTTCATCTATAATTTAGATTATGCCTTTTTTTAATTTTGGCAATGTAAGATGTATCATGACGCAAGAGTCTTAATGTTAACTATAATTGATAACTGTAAAAAATTACCAACCATTTAATTTATATGAATAAATTGTTTTTATTTATATTTAATTTATAAAAGTATTATACATTATATTAAATTTAAATATTTACTTAATTTAATAGTTGAAAACAACCATAGGTTCGACGTGAAAGCAAAGCATGACACCATCAAGATTAATGAAATGGTCAAGGACTCTTTCTTAATCTATTGCTCTTAAACATACCCAAGTATTTAACACAACACTCGTGAAGCAACAACATGTAACTCCTTTTCACTACCCTATACAACATAAGGAATATATTTCACTTCTTTACTCAATAGTAATAGACGCTATGGAATCTTCTTCTTTCATGCTCTTTAATATGTGCACTAAGAGTCTAGAATATTATTTGCCTTTAGGAGTAACCACAATCTTTTAGGTTTTTTTTGCTTGAAAACCCAATTAGAAACAATTTTTTTAGGTTTTTTTCTTGAAAATCCAATTAGAAACAATCAATGACTCTTTCTTAAGTGGTTGCACCACGCAGGAATTCAACAAGGCTAATCATGTAGCTTCCTTTCAAGACTCCACGCAACACAAGGAACATATTTCCCTTCTCTACTCAATAACCTCTCAAGAATCCTTTTCTTTCATGCGCTTTAATATGTGCAACAAGAGTCCAATTTTCTATATTCCTTTAAGAGAAACCAAATAATTTTTTTAGGGTTCTTCTTGAGAATCCAAGAAAAACAATTTATATTGAAAAGAATGGCTTCCTATGCAACCTAGGACGACATAGATGTTTTCACTTCATGTGGGTAATATTTGCATATGTTAATCAAATTACCATATAGTTTAAACTATCGCATGTTTATGATTGTAAAACAAGAAATTGATTATATGTTGAGTTTGTCAGAAATGAATAAATATGATCAATGCACTCCTATGGAAAAAAAAACATAGACTGTAACGTTAGTCTATAAGATGCAAAATGCTAAAAAGTAGTGTCGCACTCGATCTAACATGATGCGCAGATTATTATTTCCCTGTCTAGAACGAATGTGACACCAAGAAAAGTGGTGAAAATGCAACATGTTTTGGACTAATACATACTGATTATGGTAAGTATAATAATGATAATAAAATATGGAATGCTTTGTACATATTTCTTTAAACAGGGAAATCCATGTGGTTTTGGTAGAAAATACGATTATGCACACTTATAGGGTAAAATCATAGAAAGATTTTAGAACGAATTAATTTGTTTCTTTCATAAATTTAGATCTAGCTTGAGATCCACATATGTTCTAGATTTGAAAATGTGTTTTGTCCTTTTTTTATATTATCTTTTAATTTTTGGAACCAATACGTATAGTTTTTAATTTTTATCTTATCAACATTAATTACATTATATCATAATATCCATGTAGTGTTGGAATTTAGAGCACCTCAATGCAATTAATGAATTGTTAGGTCAAATTCAAATTGAAAAAGAAAAATTAATAATAATAATTCGAACCATATACATAAATAATATATAGCAATGGAATAAGAATGCATATTTCAAATTCATATGTTTTCTCTTAGAATTTAAGGAGCGAGAAATCATGTTGCAAACAACAATAGATAAATCTAAATTCTTATTTGTAAATGAATACAAGTTTACCAAATTGGTTGATAAGGAGTGATTTTTCACCCAACCAGAATCATTAGATATGGATTTAACCCTCAAGCCAAGCCATTATACCACCAGAGTGAAGGAAATCTGTTTACGACACTCTACTAGGTCACTTACAAACCTAATTTCTCTCTGATTAAACCTTTCATTCACCATAGCACTCTCTAGGCAACCGATCAATTACAATAAACATGGAACTTTCTCTCACTTCCCCACATAACAAAAAGAAGATATTTTCCTTCTCCACATAATAGTCCCTCTACAATTTTTCTCCATCCAATGAACTTTTTGTATGTAAAAGGAGTCGAATCTATTGTCTACCTTTAGAAGCAACCCAATAGAGAAATGTTTTTTATCTTGAGCACTCAATGAAAACAAATCTATAGGGAAAAGGATGGTTTCTTATGAAACCTATCCTCTATGATCTTATGTGGGCAAAATTTCTCTTCTTAATTCCAACGTCTTCACTTCCATAGTTCCATGTGTCCATCTAAAGGTTAAAATGTATATCCTAGAGCTTTTATGGTGTTTTTCGCATGCAAGGATGTGGTTTCAATGGTTACGAGAATAATAATAGATGGTAAAAATAATTAGGATATGAATCAATTCAAATTTTTCATGGAGAGTGCATATGAGTATAGAAGGTTTGAATTATTATAAAGATGAATTCTCTCACACTCCTTATGACCTATACTCGATACCATGCCTTCACAAGGAAGGTGAAGTTCCCCACTAACTAGAACATGAATTCAATGATTGGCCTCTAAATCAAATATGACGGTTGAGATTATGTAAATCCCATGATAATAAGGGAAAAGGTAAGTTTATGAAAATTATACAACTTAAGATTAATTACCAACTTATTGGTCACCCTTTCTTCTTTCCCTGTAGTATTTTTATCACCCCCTTGTTTCTTTCTCAATAAACTTTGTTTGGATGTTACATCATTATTTATTTCCTTTCCAATCATAATTTTACATAAACATAATCACAACATGGAAACATAAAAATCACACCATTATCTTGGCCCACTATGAGTTCTCATATGCATTCAGTACTTGGGATGTGGCTTTGAGCTCCACACTGAGAGAATTTAATTTTTTTTACACAAGGCGATTTAATTTAGCACACATGTCTTGATTCTTGTGATATATCTTCATCATTTGAATATAATACATAATTTAATGTATTATAACTTAGGGTTTAAAATATCCCCTTTGGGCAGCTCACTTGGTAAGCCTACAAAATGTAAATATATGTCATTAATTAAATACTCACGTTCAATTTCTCTAAATGACTAGCATGTGTTTCATTTATGAGGGTAGCACAATTACACCTAGGAGTTATAGTGGTAGCAGTCAGAGTCATCCCCATGTCATGTGAGTACAAGATCGGCCTAGTTGTCAATTCCTCTGGTTTAGTTTAAAAAAAACAACTTACGAGTTGAAAGAGAGGCATCACAAGGGTAAAGGAAAAACTACTTGAAGAAATTCATTTTTCATTACTGTGTGAACTTCATAAGAAAGTTAGAATTCCTTAAAAGAAGTGAATTATTTCCTTTCCATAGAGTGAACCATATTTTCTTTTACAATCCTTGACTCTTACTTAATGAAGACTACCTATAACAATAATCATAAGCACTCTTTACAAAGTTTATCTTAGCTTAATGTACTAAGCCGTAACAAGAATTTATTCCATAAAAATAATTTTTCTTGATTCTTCTACCCAATAATATCAATGCCACCCTTGTTTTTCTTTGAGCTCCAAAGAAGGCACACAAATTTGTACACTATTCTCCATGATAACCAACATTAAGGGATTCCTTTTCATATTTACACTACTTGATTATTAAAAAAAATAAAGAAATACTTTATGTTCAAAGTAAAATAATAACAATGATATCATAAGTTTATGGGGTGAATATTTCTCTAATTCAATGATCAACTACTATCTCATGCATAAAAAAAAAAAGGTGCAATAGTGAGCTCCATATTTTTCATATGCATCTTAATAGGGTCTATTTTAGGGAAGCTATAAAATAATTGTCATTTCATTTTTGTATTTTTCTTTCCTCTTTTCACCTCGACACATATTTTTCTAACAATGTAGAACCAATTTTTCTACATAAGCCATCTTAGAATTAGCACTAAGTTTTTTGAGATGTTTTATAAGCCTCTTTGTGGCTACAAAATTAAACTCGCTATTTTTTCTTATAAAAATCATCTACATTATTCTAGACATATCATCACTTCATCATTCCATGCCAATAACTCAATAACTTTGTAGACTATATAGTCCTTGTATTTTCCTCTTATGTTTCATTATATTTCTAAGAATCTATGAAGATAATAAAATTCAATCACCCTACAACTCTCCTTCATGACATCATTATCCACCTTTTCTTTAGCTTGATTTCAACCAATTTCTTCTCTATAGAAAATTTTCCCTACCTCAAGTTGGGAAAGTGTGTTAGATAGGGAGGATAACTCTATATGGTAGCTTAACTGATTAATAAAGATGAGATTGGGTTTACTAACCCATCACATATACCAATGTCACATATTTCACCCATTATAAACATCATAATTTTTTTAAATCATCATGATATAGATGGTTGTATCTAGTTATTATTTTATTTCAACCTTCATATTCCATGTCAAAGCCAAGTACAAGATGTGAATATTTGTGTGTGTGTGTGTAGATTTCAAACTATGTATTATTTGAAATATAAATACATTTATTATGATATAAAATAAAAAATTAGCTCAATTGCATCTTTTTTTTAATTTAATTTACTGAATTTTAGTTTTTTCTAAAAATGAGGCATATAACTAAAGAAATTGAATTTTTTCAAGAGCATCAATCACTTGAAAAGCATTAGTAATGGATAGTAACATATGATTGATGAAACTAAAAAATATTGGAAAACCAATAACCCTTGGGATTTGGGGTCTATTGACGGAATCAACCGAAGCATGGTAATATTTTGAGTCATTTCCTCTAACTTCCAATCATTTATTCAACCATGCTACAATAGTATTTTTCATGAAGCAGTGATTATTTACAACAACTTCATAAACTCAGCAATAACCTCTAGTATTTTAAAGTTATAGATTGATAAATACAAGGGATCCATAGTAAGTTCTAACCCTCCTTATCTTTCATCCTCTCCCCTCATTTGAATGGTGGAGGTACACAAGAAATACAATTCTTGGTCAAATTTATACCCTTACATAATAATAACCTTGTTGATATAAATATTCTCATAATAAACTTAGAGTTTCTTTCCACACACTTAAATGAGGCCCCCTTAGTAAGGTGGCCTTCTTCATTTCTTAAGGCATGGGTTATATTACTTTTTAAAGGGCTATATTAACTAACCCCCCCCACCCCCCCCACCCCTCCCCCCTCTCCTTCTAGATTTTGCACATTATGTTTCAAGAGGCGAGGGGGCTTCTTCCATGTCAAACCATTATCCAACTCTGACATTGTCTCTCTTCCCTAGATTTCTACCATGATTCAAAGAAAACCTCACTAACCTTTGAGAATAGAAAATGATCCATTTATATACCCAACCAAGAGAGGGTTATGAAATATGAGAACATTTCCATAGTGAAGAGTTTCCATTTTTCATAATTTCTACTACAGATGAAACTTAGTGTATTACTCCCCCTCCTACGATTCTCAAGCCAATTTTCAACTAAAGAGGTGATGCTAACTACTTCCTATTCCAATAATGGTCAATAAATTATATTGTACACCATATACCTTTCCTTCTCGTCATCTATATAAAGGGGATATGTCTAATCATTATCCATGCTCCCTCATAATAATTTTCTTGCCATGCTCCTTCATCATCATTAATGAACCTAGAAATAGTAGTTTCATTGTTGTGTGCCCTTGTCCTTGCTAAGTGGATTTGTCATGTAGTTGTGCACACATGCCTCATCACCTACACGTCAGATTGTCCCTAATGATCTACAAGGGAATCCATTGTTTGGTCACTAAATACTTGACAACCAATCTCTCCCATCTACTTCGTGCTTTCTATTATAACACACCCCCTCCTAATCCCTTCCCCAACCAATTTTAGAAGTAGGAAGTTACTGTGTTGACCCAATATCCAAGGTCCCGTTATGGAAATGGGGTCTAAAACTTATAACCATTTTCCACATTCTCAAGAATTCAATAAATAACATTGTTGTGTTCATCATGTCGAGACAATTCAGTGATAAAATTTTCCCAATCTAGACTCTAGAAATTCAAGTTATGATCCTCTAGATTTTCATTAATTTGAACGATTCATCTCTCTTTTCCACGACATGGCACCCATGTGGGCCCCATGTGGTGCCTGTGAAGTGTTCCACTACTCCGTCACATGGCATACCAATATACCTCAACTTATTCCACTTCCACCATTACACATGGTCTATTGTATATGTGTGTGTGTATGTGTGTGTGCACGCGCGCGCGTGTGTGTGTGTTCATGCAAACCACCACCATTGGATGGTCTGTGCTAGTCCGGTTGATCTAATGGTTTGCAGGACTTTTCCTTCCCCTACTTAAATCTTGATCGTTGATTAACCAAAGACTATGATCTTGGTGGCAGGTTACCCCTCCCCTTACCTATGTCAAAACGGAGAAGCCCTACCAACCATTGATATGACACGTCAATTCTCCATCGTCCATATTACGCCCACCTTTCAATGTAATGGATATATGAGGATTGGCCTCGTCCTTCGAACCCTGACTCAGAGGTCGTCCTGACTTCCTACTGGGAAACTACTATTCTAACCCAACTGGCCCAACCCCCGACCATGGTATTTGACCCAACTAACTTGATTGGTAGGTCTTGCTGACTACCTTGTGGCACTTTTCTGGTTACGTGCATATCATTCCAAGACTCGGCCTCTCCTCTTGGCCTCTTGACCCCCAACTTAGCAGCCCCATGGTGACTTCAAGCTTATTTTTCTAGCTTTCAACAATTAGAAACTTTTAACGAAATCATTCCTAGACACATAGGCACCATGCCCTATGACTAGATCGCCAAAAAAAAGAGAAAAAACCATAGGACCAACACCTTAGTACCCTTTCCAAGATCACAGGGAACTTAAAAAGTTCCCTCTATCACATCATAATTTCATAATGATGTTATTATAAAAAAAAAACCAATCTTGTACACAAATCTATCCATACTACCTTCCAGTCACAAATTTCACCCAATATTAGAAATACATTCGGGGATTTATTTGTGCATCTGGACAGAAAATCATTGGTAATCATGTTCACACAGTATATAAAGGAATCCTACCTTTCCATCAAAAATGCATACAATAACTCTAGTATATGTAAACACACATGAAATCACTTTCTTTATCAATAAAATAATAGTTAGATGGTGCAACAACATGTGCATATTGTTTAACATTGAGAATCTCACAAATATTCTTGAATAGATATGAACTATCATACCTTCACCCAATGTTTCCCACACCAATAACACATTTGTAACCATGCTATTAACACATCATTAAAATATATGTCTATTTATGTATATCTTGCATGAAAATATTAATTTAGAGCCATATCCATAAGGAAACTATTTAACAATAATTCATCCTTTTAATCACAAGAAACCTTGCACTTTTCATACAAACGTCATAAATCAACTCAAGAGTATAAACGTAAATTTAATGTGACATATTACTTGTGAGGAAACTTATCTTGAGTTAAAATTGAACTTGGGGAAATGATAGTGCGACTTTGACTCTCCACCCAACCCTAGACAAGCTACAACAACTATAACGTGTAGTTGTCACCCCTAAGCCAGATTCTAAAGCTTGAGGTGGAGTGCTCCTAAGTATTTTAAACCAACAAAATAGAATAAATAGTATGCTACAAGGTCACATTGTCTTCAACCACTAGCTATACACTTCATCAATCACATTGTTGATGCATATTCACATACATGCCACTTTTTCACAATGTAGAGAACTTAGCTCACTCTCGGGAGAAGAGAGTCTACAACAATGAAGGTTAGTCAGTGGATAAAATACTGATAGGTGGAATAAATCACCTCTTTGGGTGGTTCATAAGTAAGATAAACACCATAAACTCATCCCTTATGGAAAATTTTGGCGGTTCATCAATCTCACAGGCACCTGAGTTATTTTTCCCAAATATAGTAGGTTTATCAATCCCAATATTTCAGTGGTTTCTTCAACTAAGACTCTCTCAGAGGATTCCTCGGCTGATTTTTTAATGTTTTAAATGCTTACCAACAAAAATTTTAGATTCTACCTTCTCTACACTCTTTCATAGCTTATGCACACTCTAGGTAGCTCGATCATTCTCTGATTATCCTCCCTACATGTATGAGAGAGAGTGCATGTATGTTAAAAATGAATGATGAATGAATAAATGAATCCTTGAGCAACTTCATGTTCTCCTTTCCTTTCTCAAAGAAATTAGTTTCCCATCACTCCCCATGATTGCCCAACAATCAACTTCTTGATAGCACAACCCGTGCCTTTCTTTAATTTTTTTCATTTTCTTGCTTATGGTTGGAGCTAAAGGATGCCTTGACCTGTCCTTATTTCTTCAGTTAAATTTACAGCACATTCAGCCCCATTAAAAGCCACTCAGGAAATCGACTGATATTTAAAATAATTTTTCCCTCAAGCTATCCCCTTTCCAAAGCAGTGGAATTTGTGTCCCTCTCTCATTCATTTAATAATTACAATTATTTAAAATCACATAAATATTAACCAATGGATATCACAGTCCCCTCCCCTATGAGAGAATTACTAACCATGGGATGTCACATTCCCTCCCCTTTGGTGTTCAATTCCCATATTCATTATAACAAAAAAATCTTAAAGGACACAAGAAAACTGATATGGATATTTATTTACACAGCTCATTCAACTTTTACAACACATTTTGTATGCATGGTGGCTCACCCTACCACTCGACAAGAATTTCTTGATTAATTTAGTCATCTCCCAATGGCCCTTTTTGAAATATTTTGGCGCTTTTTTTTAGCTCAATCCAACTTGGATTTGCTCCTCTTCTATAGAGTGTTTCCTACCTCCAATTTCCAACGTTACTATCTTACACTCCTTGTTCCTCCCACGAAAAATTCTAGGCTCATTGTTTCTAGGAACACCCACAATATGCTTCTGATTATGATCATTTATTCTCATGAGATTTTTTTATTTTTATTTACTTTATGGCCTTCCCTTATGTGCTTCTCAATTTTTTGGGAAATCTAGTCACTCACCTTCGAAGTTTAGGCATCCCCTTCTTTGCTTCCTTGTTTCTTGGGGATCCATTCTTGGAAAATATTCCTCTCATTGAAGGGGTATCAATACCAAGGAATATACATGCCTCAAAAATATCATACCAGTCATAACATTTTTCATGGAAATCAGTAGACACTAGTGGGTAACAGTGTCCCATAATGTCCTTATTCCTAAAATCTTTTACTAGCATGTTGTTTCATGCTTTAGTTATTTTTTTGTTAATGCTATTAGTATTGTAGTAAACTTCAACCAACCACGTCAGGAAAATCCATGATTTCTTACATCATAGCACATAATTTCAATTAGACCCTCATAAAGGAATTGTAATAAATTTAAATCATACCTCATTATTAACTTACTGATGAGGTGAACTTGACATTTATTTTAATTTCTATAAAAGTAAAACCAAGTTAGATCATAAACCAAATCATCATAAGTGAGAGCATTTAATTGTGTTCATAATTGAGAAATTCATGAAATTAATGGAATATTGGCACTCGTCTTTGAATTTATCCTTTTCTCCTTTCTTCACATAGACTGGATTAGTTTCCCATCCTAGAAAGAATCTAGTGTTCGATTAATTTCTCGTACACACACTAGATCGATTTACGAACCTGAAAATCAGCTAGTGTGTTATTTTCTCTTGACCATGTACAAACACTATATCAATTTCCAAACTCAAAAAGAACCTAGTTCCTTCTCTTCCCTTCTCTTGGATCCAAATTTAGCAAGTGTATTGTTAGCCGCAATTCAAGAACATAGTATTAGATAAATATTAATAATCATAATCGATACCCTACAAATATGGGAACTACCAAACTAGGTATTCAATTCAGAACTAGGTAGCCTTCTATCGACGGGAATAAAGGTGTATCCCAAACCTTCACAGGCCCAGGAAACCCCAATTCTGAGCAATATACCTATCCTAATAAACATAGGCTCAAAAAGTCCCATACCTTCCTGTCCTAAACACATTACACAACACAAGGACCCAAACAGTCCCATACCTTCTTGTCCCAAAATATTACACAACACATGCATGTATACACAATATACAACATAGCACATCCACAATACACATAGCACTATATGATGTGTACACAATAGTGTTGAAAATATAGAGACCATACTATCTCTAACCATAGATGCCAGGAAAAACTTCCTCTAGTGTCTTTCCCATGCTTCACCACATGCATCCACAATCCAATCTTGGATTTGTGGTTTCTTTAATTATCCATGCTTGTCCCAACATGTTGCAAATCACATTGCTTTCCATTTTTTGATATATCATTCATCATTCCATGTTCATAATATAAACATGGGAATAATATAAGAATCATCTTCTCGTGATATTAAAATCATAGAACGTTCAAGGCTACTTTTTCCCCATTGATTCCTCATAAAACCAGTAACCTTTTTATGCCATCTGTGTCTGCATTAAATAAATTGAAATAATCAATTTTCCATAATAATGACCCCTCGCAAGCTTGTTAGACAAGTATATCTCTCTCTCTCTCTCTCTCTCTCTCTCTCTATATATATATATATATATATATATATATATATATATATATATATATATATATATATATATATATATATTCTCTTAAACTTACTTTAATTTCACATGTAATTATGTATTGTATACATTAGCATGTTGATGAGTTTATATATATATGTGTGTGTGTGTGTGTGTGTGTAAACTCATCAACATGCTCATGTATACAATACATAATTACATGTGAAACTAGAGTAGGGTTAAGAGAAATTCATTTAAACCATTTCACAGCCCATTTTTTATCATGGACAACTAGCCCATTTTTTTTTATATTACTATCCACTTACTCGAGGACATAGAAAACATTGACTAGTGTCAATTAAAACAAGGATTAGATAACTCCCTTCATATAAGCAAAACACGCATTATTCAATGAAATTATTGCTTCCAAAACTCCTCCCCTTCCCTCTTCCTTTCATTTTGTTGTTAATAATATTTTCCAATCAAATTCCATCGATGTGCATTTCATTTGTGCATGTTGTCAATTTTTGGCACATTGCCCAACATCAACATGTTATTGTCCATACCAATCATGCACTACCCCTTTTCGACCTTCCTAATTTCCATCATGCATTGGTGTTTCTCAAGTCGTATTATCTCTCAAGTTTTTCTCATCTCTCTTACCAGAGTTTCATGGATTTCATGCCACACCCAACAAGTTTCCTCAGACCCAAGCCTAACATTCAAAATGAAAATTTTACAAGGGAAGGTGAGGAAAACCAATACAAAGAGGGTAATCAAAACCACAATCACAAAAGAAATTTTTTGACATAAAAACATGGCCATACACAAATATACAATAAAATAACGTAAATCCATGAAGTAAATAAATTAAATCCATAGAACATAAAAATAAAATAATCCTCAAAATATATTTAATCCTCATGGTTCTAGCATTCATGGCACTTCTAGCCATCACACAAGTGTACATATGTATATACACCAAAACCAATTCAATAATTATTTACAATGCTCTCAATAACCTTGAAGTCTTACATTTCCCAATAGTTCACAGGGAATATTTTCATTAAACATGTGCACATATCAATGAGCTCGAGGGAATCCCCCTCCTCCTTCTCGACATCCCTCATTGCGGGTTTGTGTCGTTGTGACTCATAGGGGTTATTTCCTTTCTTTTTCTATCTGTGGGGACAATATTTTCTTAGATTATTTCTCTACAATACTAATAGGGAATTATCCTCTTCTCCTTTTCAGCCTCACGGGGCCTCTTCATACCAATGTGCCTTTCCCTTTTTAAGGATTGAGTTTGATATGTCAACTCTTGCAAATGATTTTGCATTTCGAAACTCCACTCAACTATTTATTGTTGTTTCCTAACGATATCTCTAATTTCTTCTTTGCAAATCTTTAGTTGGACCTTCAAGATCCTGAGCTCAGCCGTCAAGTCATTCAAGTTTCTTGCTCCTTAATGGGATTAGTCCATCTCATGTTGCCACTACGTAATTTTATGTTCTTCTAGTACATACACACAGTTGTTAGTGTATTAATGGAATACTATAAATAAATATATCACCTTCCATTTTTCCATGCTATTCCAAGCACAATACTTGTAGTTGTTCACATATCCTCAAATTGTTGTCGGTCATATGTCTCAAACCAAGACACCATTAACAATTGCATTAGATTTATTTTAAAATTCAGAACTACATATACATTCACGTCATTAAGTTTAGTTTCCTTCTCGTATAGGTTTGTATAATTTAGTCATTAATCAATTCCATCGACAATAATTTTAATCCAACCATTATTATCATTTTTCAAAGTTAGTTTTCATTCTAAAACCTATAATAGCTAGTGTGTTTAGCCTCTTTACTAAATCCATTTATTATTTCAACTGTAACATCAATGGTTAGTTCATTAGAAAACACCATGTCACGCCATTATTTTCCATCTTGTGATATATATATATATATATATATCATGGTTTTGCATGCAATCAAGTCATGACCATTCCATTACAATGCTACGCCAAACATTCATTTTCATAAGAAAAAATAAATATGAAATCCATGATCATAGTGCCATAGTTAGCACCTTCATAAGAAACACATGTATTTCCCCAAAATCCCTCGTACCATAGGATAATTCACATGCCCACTCCTCCAAAGTGTGTAATAACCCACCACTTGAACAATAATGCACAACCCATGTAGGTAATCTTGCATAACTACATACATAACAATCACCCGTGGTCACTGGAACAAACCATCTAGGCCTTCAAGTTCCAAAAAAAAAACACATGTAGTGCCATGCTACATAATTAAATCGCAAGGTAAGCATATCGACCATACATGTAATCAATCAATCACGGACCAAATTTTAACACCCAAATATTTGTTTGAAATATAAATACATTTATTATAATGTAAAAATGTTGTTTATTTCGATTGCATCTTTTTATTAATATACTTCACCTAGTTTCAATGTTTTCTAAAACAGGGACACATAGCTAAAGAAATTGAATTTTCTCAAGAGCATCAATCACTTGAAAATCTTAAGTATTAATAGATAATAACATATGATTGATGATACTAAAAAATATTGGGCGACCACTAAGCCTTGGGGTTTGGGGTCTATAGAGAAAATCAACATAAGCATGGTAATATTTTGATTCATTTACTCTAACTTCCATTGATTTCATTAACCATATTGCAATAGTATTCTTCATGACCTACTAAGTCTTTATAACAACTTCATAAATTCAGAAATAACATATAGTATTTTTAGAGCTATATATTGATAAATCCAAGGGTTCTACAGTAAGGTCTAACCATATTTCTCTTTCATCCTCTGCCCTCATTTGAAGCTCCTTCATTTCCTCTTGAATGGTGGATGCACACAAGGGTTCATATTCTTGGTCATTGACACTTTAGACCCTTACACAGTAATAAAAGGTTGATATAAAGATTACCATAACCAACTTAGAGTTTATTTCCACACTCTTAAATAAGTTCCCCTTAGCAAGGTGGCCTTCTTCATTTCTTTAGGCATGGTTATATTATTTTTAGGGGCCACTCTTAACTAAATCTCCCCCCCCCACACCTCACCTTCTATATTTTGCACATTATGTTTCAAGATGTGAGGGGGATTCTTCCATGTCAAACCATTATCCAACTCACACATTGTCTCTCCTACCTATATTTATACCATGATTGGAAGTAAAATTCACTAGTATTTGAGAATATACAATGATCCATTTCTAGACCCAACCATGAGAGGGCTATGAAATACGAGAAAAATTTTCCACAGTGAATAGTTTCCACTTTTCATAATTTCTTTTGCATATGAAACTTAGTGCATGTTCTCCCCCTCCTAGGATTCTCAAGCAATTTTTTACGAGAGATGTGATGTTAAGTCCTTCCTATTCCAATAATGTTCAATCACTTATATTGTACACCATCTACCTTGCCTTTCCACAATGTACATATAGGGGATATGTCTAATCATTATCCATGCTCCCTTAGAATCATTTTCCTTTCATGTCCCTTCATCATTATTAATGAACCTAGAAATGGTAGTTGCATTGTTAGGTGTCCATGTCCTTGCTAATTGGAGTTGTCATATAGTTGTGCACACATCCATCATCACTATCTGTCATCCTGTAATATATATATATATATATATATATATATATATATATATATATATATATATATCTGTGTGTGTGTCTCTCTCTCTCTCTCTCTCTCTCTATATATATATATATATATATATATCATATTTATAAATGTATCATGGTGATGCATGCAATCAACTCATGACCCATTCCATTACAAATGCTGACACCCAACATTCATTTGCACAAGAAACTAATCAAAGGAAGCATGATAATAGTGCCACAATTAGCACCTTCACAAGAAACACATGGATTTCCCCAAAATCCCTCCTATCATAGGAACATTCACATATCCACCCTCCCAAGTGTGTAAGAATGCACCACTTTAATAATTATTCAAAACCCATGCAAGTAGTCCTACATAACTATAGACATAACAAGAACACATGGTCACAACAATCGACCATCGAGACCTTCAAGATGAAAAAGAAAAATACATGTAGTACCATGCTCCATAGTTAAATAACAAGGTAAGCATATCAACCATACATGCAATCAGTCATACCATATACCAACTCAGGTGGTGTTTTTGCTACACGAATGTACCAAAACACATTTCTTTAGCAGCTGGTTGCTATATGCATAAGAACATAGAGAAGAATGATGTTATTGTTAGTGAACAACATAAACAATGTAAAAACTCATAGGGTAAGATAAGCATACCAACACAGAATTAAACTAGAGAATACACAAGATACAAATGCTCAAATGGAGCAACAACCCAATAAGACAAATGTATAATTATCCCTTTATTAGGTGTTGATGGTATGAAGAATACAATGCTAAAATATATTGAAGTGAGTCCTTTGAGTTATGGAGCTAAAATACTAAGAACAAGGGGGGATCCTTTCCTCAAGTTCCATATAAGTATCTCCTCCCTCTCTCAAAAGGATGGCGATCACTATCGTATGGTGAAGCTCTCACTTAGACTAAGATGTTGGATGGCCAACATGTGAGTCACTCCAATCCTTCTGCTACTACACTTGCAAGTTGGTTTTCTATGGAGAAATTTGGCTAGCATAATAATGTGTCTCATTTTTCTCTTCCCATGGTTAGTTTATATATAAGTTTTTTGAACTCCCTTTCCTCTCTTGGCCCAAGATTGATAATGACCCAAGAGTGGGGAAGATATTACTTTGTGGACCGCATGCATCCTCAAGGTGGTTCGAATTTGGATGTCCTTGAATGTACTGCATAGATAATCATCCTTGTGGGAAGTAGCCATGGTCCCGGATGATGACTTTTCATTATCTTTCAGGGACCGCGTGACTATCGAAGGGATAGGTGCCTTGTTCGCCAAAAAAAAAAAAAACCATTTTTTGCTAGTGTGATGTCTGCCAATTTCCTGACTGGACCTTAGAAATTTTTAAAATTTTCCTTTCCTAATGTATTTATTCTCTGAAAATCTTTAATTGTAACTTCTTATGGACACTTTTATAATTTCTTGTGCTTGTAAGATTTTGTAGTGTTAACAATTTCCCCCTAATGTATGAGGTATAGGAAGAACTGTATAGCTGAAATACATTACGTTTTATTTTCTATGTGATCCTTTTGGGAGGGAGAGAGGGAGTAGCTTTTTGTGGAAATAATTAGGGAGACCGCTTGTTTGAAGTAAAAAATACACCATGCTCTATGGGTAACCTTCACGAGACAAAAAGAAAAATATTTCTACTATGAAAGCATGTCCCATGCTCGTGATAATGGCTAGCTAACAAAATATAATGGATATTATTTTTTTCATGTTACATTGTGGTAGGTGACCTGCTACCAGTTGATGACAACTACTGCTAACACCCTCAAGGGAATTTTTTTTGTGCTTAGAAAATATGAATGTGGCACCCCCATGCGTTAGTTAGGTAAGGAATATATGAAGGAAATGGTTAGTGCAAGCATGGGTCTTTAGTTCGTGGGGATATCACCATGTGAGAATTTTTGAAAGAGATGCTCATTTTCTTCAACTAGTTCTAACAGAGTGCAATAGTTGTTAAGTACGATACCATCTTGACATGAAAACTTTGTTGATGTTGAATGTGAAGAGGATCGATGACATCAATGAGCGATGTTAACTCCCACTGTACCACCTAAGGAGGGCCCCTATTAATGGTGGGGGGCTTATCCAAGGTATTACATCCTTCCTGGATAATGGTTGTTAGAGACGTCAGGAAGGAAGCATTGATTCATAAAAAATAAGTACTGGTACAGGAGACTAGTATTTTTGATGAAAATATGGCTTGATGTGATTGGTTAAAAAGACATGATGGAGAGAGATGGTTGAAATTGGTGATCATGGTTAACTGGCCCGAGGTCGGAGCTGTAAATGCAAGTGGTGAAATTCATAACAACTTCTTATGGGGAAATCCTTGGGATCGGTAGGACATCCAGAGTAGGTGTATGTTTTCTATGACTAACATGGTTGGGTGTGGTAAATAATGTGAATCTCCAACCAAGGGTGATTAGGGATTGATACTAGGTAAGAAATGTAAATGGATGGGTGGTAGTTTTCCCCTAAAATAATCTTTGTACAATTTCCAAAAGAATATGGAAGTGGTTTGGATGTACAAGGACAGAGACAGGTGCCCCATTAACATCAATGATCTTGCATAGTGATGTGAGGATGGTGTTTTTCTAAGGGTGGGGGGCCCATTTGTTGGTCTTGGTGCAAGAGTGATGAGGCGAATGAAAACTGTCACAGATGGGCTATCCTTATGAGGCTGTGATAGGCCAAATGTGAAATGTGGTAATGTGTTATGGGTGATCTTCTTGTAGCCAATGGTGGCCCAGGAATATGGTTTTCACATGCGATGAGTAAAACTAACTGATGTATGTTCATGGATGTACGAACATGAAATGGTTTTTGGGCCGGATTTTGTGGCCATGGCTCCAGATATTGACGTATGGTCTACATGAGTTTTGGATTCCATGAAAGGTGTGGCTCTACCGACCGACAAGGGTGTTTATCATGTGCATGTTGGGGTGATGATAAACATGGTTGGGTGAATGAAACCTATGGTTTTATTCTCATGAGGAAATCATATCATGATATGCAAATATTTTTAGGGAAGCCTATCATGCTAAGGATAGAATGATACTTTCTCTTGTACTTTTTTTTGTCTCGGACATATAGTGATTTGGCGTGCTACAACATATCTAGCCAATACCCCAAGTAAAAGAATTATTTCATACAAATATTTTGAAATAAATTCAATTTAAAGAAATAAGAGAAAGTGCACCTGAAATGTAGTATGGAGGGGGTGGGCGTTGGGCCCAAAAATGAATTTATATGAAACCTGTATTTATGAGGTCAAGATTGAACATGATGAAGTGTTGATCACTATGTTTCTCGCGGTTTTGTGATTGGATACTTTTAGCTCCAGTTATGGGCTTTTGAAAATGGTGAAAAGGGTGATACATAGGCTAATATGGCCCATTTTAAAGTCATTTTCTCTTTCTGAGTGTCCGAGGTCATAGCAGAACCATCCTCTAGATATTTTATTGTAGTTGCGGTCAGCCAGAGCACTTGGGATTCACGTGGATGGAGTCAGGTAGGAGCTAAAACCTCTTGTTACTTATTTTTGTCATTTTTATGTATGTGTGGGCCATACAAGTGTGATATTGAATGGATTTTATGTCAATTTCTGGGCAGTACCATGCGGGTGATCCAATATGGCGCATGTGGTCTCTACGCAAAGGGTTTCCCTTTGCACGAAGACCCCGTGGTTAGAAAATTGTTAGCGCATTTTGCCACACGCCTGTGTTTGGCACCTGCACGATTTTAGCATGGAGAGATGGATGTAAGGCATAGGGATGTCATTTTTGAATGAATATTATGGTCTTTGTGTAAAAATTGACATTTTTGGTGTTTCCTTGGTGGCAGGATGTTGTGGAGAGAGTGGGATTGGCTTGATTTACGCATGACAATATCCAAAAACCTATGTGCTTGAGAGACATTGGCTTGATATGGATTGCTCAAGTTCTTGGAAAGCAACATATTCAAATCTAAAGATGCATTTTTATGCTACCTAGTCTAATGTTGGAATAGGTGACGGTGTGTTATGGTCTTGCATCAGAGAGATGTGATGATCCAACCTGAGACCAATATCTACTTTTTGATGGGTTCGCTCGTGGGGAGCATTCCTACATCCACTCCCCCTCTTGGGGGAGTGAGAATTTATTATTGGGTTGAGGAGAAAGGGCATTGTGGGCCTAACCCCATTACACGAGGTTGTGTTCAAGCGAGCTCTATTACTGATTTGGTTGAGTGAACCACTCTATATATGATAGTTCACCTATCTAGGTGTACATCAACCCACTAAGTATCAGGGCCGCATATTGTAATGCTGCGTCAACTACAGGCTGGTCATTTCTTTGATTGGGCTCGTTATGTTTATCAGGGCATGGTCACTCAGCTGACCAAAGCACAGAGTGGTTTAGTGAAGACCTTTGAGTATGTGAGCATTCTTTGCAGCATCATGTATGAGTGGGTCGCGACGGAGGCAGACAGCTATTGCGACACGACGATTGAGGCATGGTTCGAGTCAAACCCACATCTATTCCTCAAGTTTCTGTATTCAGGGATGGATTTCCAAGGGGATCTAGATATTGGTATCCCTCCTCACTATGCATGGGGACCAACATGTATGACCTTTTATGTTTTTTCTGCATTTAAGAGTTCTATTTTTGGTATATATATATATATATATATATATATATATATATATATATATATGTATGTATATATTTGTCTTTGATTGTTGACACTGATACTATTTTTGATTTCCTTTGCAGATGTGGGACCGACAGGGCATCCTACTGCTCGCTTGGTAGGCCATTAGCCTAGGAGGAGGGATCCACCTGGGATGGTTCAGGCCCAACTAGAGGGTCAGGTTGGTGTTGGAGGTCCCTTAAGGGAGGGTAGCAGCACTGCAACTGCTGGTAGGGATGTTTCCCTCTTGACGTGTCCAGAGGCACGGGTGGCTGTTGTTGAGGAGCTACTGGAGGTTGTCAATATTCGAGTATTGGTGGTAGAGGCCACAGGGGTAGATGCCTAGGGTCGGTTGTCACCTACTGAGGACCAAGTGATGGATGCTAGCATTGAAAATTAAACAAGAAATACATGTCTAATTTAATTTTCCCTTAATTAAATTGGACAATAAAATGTAATCTTTTCTCATAATCACTTGTAATAGTTGACTGAATGTGATAAAATTAGTTAGCTCATGAATTTTCAGTTGAGGGTGGTTGGTGAGGCATGCAGAGTGATTCTATTAGTTATGGAGTTCAAGTTACAGTTATTTCATTAGTTTAATGCATGAGAAATCAGTTAACTCAATTTATCGAATGAAATTCAATTGGAATAGTTGTAATTGTTTGTTGTACTAGTGAGAGATCAAGTGAATTAAATCATATTTAATTCACATGCAGGGATTTTCCATGCAACTAATGATTTACTATTGATAGTTGCATGCATGTTAGTTCCAGTGGAGACCCAGTTGAGACAAAGGTTAAAGGGATGTTAAATATTACTTGAATTACTAGTAGGCTTCTCGCATGCAGTAAACCAACCATAGAATTTCCCATGAACATTGCGTAGTTTTTTAAGGCTAAATTTCCTAAAGAATTGGGATTTCATTCCACATGAATTGCACAAGCAAGGCAGGCTAAGCAGAGGCTGAAAATTGGCTAAGTGTTGGTCGATTTTGTCTGGATCAGTGTGGGACAGTTGTGAGAGTGCAGGAGACTCTTGTGAGAAGAGTTCATTGTAATTGTTTCATGATTCCTTGGTGAATACAAAATAGAAGATAGAGGGGTTTTGAGCAGCAATATTTCCCCGTGAAAATATCTATGTTGTGGTTTGATTTGCTTCTTTCTTTACTTGTTGTGATTGGCAATCGTGTTTATTTTCTGTAATTGATTTGTAGAAGGACTTAGTATCTTGCTTTAGCATATTGCATGATCATATTGAATCCATTGATATACACATCTTTTGTATAATTTATGCATGGTATCGGAGCACATGAAACAATTTGTGGAGAAGAAATTGAGTTTGTGTTCAATAGCATTCGAATTTGCAAAAGTATTCTTTGGTGTGACAATCAGATCAAGATCAATATGGCTTTCAATGGCTTGAGATTGGAATATGCACTCGAGGGCAGTTCCAATTATATTGCGTGGAAAGATAAGATGGGGGCAGTTCTGGAGGACAACGGGTTGAAAGAATTCATTGATAATGACATTCCAAAACCCACGGCAGAAGATGCCTCTCTTCTTGATGCTTAGCAAAAGAAGGTCTCAAAGGCGAGGATGATCTTATTGAAAGGACTATGAGACTACATTGTCTCAAGTCTCCATGGTAAAGCAACTCCATATTCAATGTGGAAGACTTTGAAAGACCTGTTTCAGAGTAGAAGAAACCACATAAAACTAGCACTGAAGAATAAGCTCAGAAAAATAAAAATGGATAAAGGAAAAACTATTCCGAAATATTTAACCAAGTTTTTCCAATGTCGAGATGAGCTTGGGAGCGTCAGAATTACTGTAGCAGAGGATGACTTGGTGAGACTAGCTCTTCTAGGCCTTCCCAAGAGTTGGCATAGTTATCAGGACTCTATCAATGGGAGGGAGAAGCTTCCAGATTGAGAGCGACTTTGGTTATATTTGGTGCAAGAATAATTTAGGCGGAATACCAGGGATGGATCTTCATCTAAGACAGATGATGAATAGAATTGTGCCTTGGATGGTAAGGCAAAGAAAGGGAAGGAAAAGAAATCCTATTCCAAATCTGAGGCTGGAAAAGATGGCAAGAAGCATGACATGTCCAGAGTGAAGTGTTTTCAATGTCACAAGCATGGACAATATGCCACTAATTGTCCACAAAAGAAGAAGAACAGGAAGGCTTCAAGATCTACAATTGGTGAGGCTTTGGCCTCACAGTTTGAGTTGGACTTCTCACTCATTACATGCATGGTGTCAAGTGCAACGGGATCAGTGTGGTACTTGGATGGTGGTGCATCTTTCCACATGACCGAAGACAAAGTACTTTTCAGTAGTTTGGAGGAGAGGGACCTCCATATGCATATCGAAATGGTGATGACAGTTGGTATAGTGATACCGGGATTGGTACAGTTACCTTCCAGATACATTCAAGTAAACCCTTCTTGTTAAAAGAAGAAAAGCATGGACCAAGCTTGAAAAATAATTTAGTTTCAGTCACAATGTTGGAGGATAGAGGCTATGACGTAGTTTTCAGTGAAGGGAAAACTTTCCTTCGAAACAGAGCCACAGGAAAAACCAAGAAGATTTGGATTAGTGTGAAGAATCTCTATAAACTTGATGTAGATGGTTGTGCACCATTGATGGGTGAGGCAGAAAATGTGGTGATCTAGGATGAGGGTGAGTTATGGCATAGGATATTAGGCCATTTACACCACGGAGCCTTGAAGTTCATGCAGTAGATTTCTACAGGTCTTCTAAAGGGTACTATTGTGCAGATAGACACATGCAAGGGATGTACCATGGGGAAGTATGCAAAGGCCACTTTTCATGAGAAGGAGAGATAAGCAGTAGAAATACTAGAGAGAGTTCACTCAGACGTGTGTGGACCATTCTCTACAACTTCGACAACAAAGAACAAGTATTATGTGATATTTGTTGATGATTTTTATAGAAATTGTTGGATCTATTTCATGCAGAAGAAAGATCAGACGTTCTCGAAATTTTGTGAGTTAAAAGCATTGGTGGAGAAAGATAGGGGGAATCATGTGAAGGCTCTGAGGAGTGACAATGGTGGTGAGTACATATTTAATGAATTCAAGAAATTTTGTAGCAAACAAGGAACTCAAAGAGAGTTCATTGTGCCTCATAACCCTCAACAGAATGGGGTTGCAAAAAGAAACAACAAAACAATTGTGGGTGTGACACGAGCGATGTTTCATGATCAGGGCCTATCGTTGCATCTATGGGTGGAAGCATGCAACACAACGGTATTTGTGCAAAATCATAGTCCTCATTGGATACTTGGCATGAGTACACTAGAGGGGGATTTTTCTAGTAAGAAACCTGATGTTTCATATTTTAAAATTTTTGGCTCATTTGTCTATTGCCATGTGACCAAATATTCCAGGAAGAAGCTTGAACCAACATCTGAGATTGGGATATTTGTGGGATACACTAATACTCCCCACAACTATTGGGTGTATTTTCCAAAAAATAGGATGACTATTGTGAGATGGGATATAAAATTTGATGAGGAGAAAGACATGTGGTTGTCCCTTGAGAGGGAGATGGATTTGCATGTAGATGAGGAACTCTTGGTTCCAAAGAATGAACCTCATGATGTGGGTCATCCACATGCAGAGGATCATGGAGTGGTAGGAAGCACTCATGTAGAGCCATCCACTAGAAATGATAGAAGGCACACCACAAAAGATGATAGATTGAGACTTGATGCGGTAGAGCATGTAGGAGCACCTACTTCACTACGCAGACAGAGATAGTCTCCAGACAGATTTACTGGATACATGGCTGTTATGAGCAAGTGTATTGTGACAGAACCATACTCCTTTGAGGAAGCGGTGCAACAACCAATTTGGGTTGATGCTATGGTTGAGTATGACTCCATCGTCAAGAACAGTACATGGGAAGCTGTCCCAAGACCAGTCGAAAAATTAGTGGTTGTATCTAGATGGATCTATAAGGTTAAGCAGGCGGAATATGGGAGTGTGGAGAAGTACAAGGCTAGATTTGTAGCCTGGAGATTCTCACAAGTTGAGGGGATTGACTATGAGGAGACTTTTGCACTAGTTCCAAGGTACTCATCGATTAGATCTATCCTTGCACTCTCAGCACAGATGAGGTGGCAAATACATCAGATGGATGTGAAAACTTTGTTTCTCAATGGATTTATTGAGGAAGAAGTGTAAATAGAGAAGCCATAAGGTTTTGAGATCTTTGATCGTGAGTCACATGTGTGCTGACTCAAGAGAGCACTGTATGGGCTAAAGCAAGCACCTCGTGCCTGGTACACTAGAATTGACAACTATTTCACTAGGTTGGGCTTCACCAAAAGTGAAGTGGATGCGAACCTGTACCAGATTCTGGTTGATGGTAAGCTCTTGATTATCATACTTTATGTTGATGATCTATTTTTTACGGGTGATGAGCAGCTGATAACTTCTTGCAAAGAGGATCTTGCAAGAGAGTTATAAATGAAGGACATGGGACTCCTTCACTATTTCCTTGGTTTCAAAATATGGCAGTGGGATGTTGAGCTATTTGTTTCTCAAGGAAATTATGCCAAAGAGATTCTGAGTAAGTTTCACATGGAGAGTTCTAAGCCCATGGAGAATCCTCTTCGAGGAAACTCGAGGAAGGAGGATGCTACTTCAGGTGAGGTAGTGGATGCTACTGTTTACAGGCAGCTTGTGGGAACTTCACTGATGTAATTCTTGAACACCAGACTAGACATTTTCTACGCAGTTAACCACCTAAGTCAAGCTATGGTTAAGGCAACCGAGCTCTTTTGGAATGCGGGGAAGCATGTATTGAGATATCTTAGGGGCACTACAGAGTATGGATTATGGTGCAAATGGATAGAGGGAGTGAATCTTCAAGGCTTCACCGGTGCAGATTGGGCAGGAAGTCCATCAGATAGAAAGAGCACGTTAAGAGGAATCTTCAGCATAGGATCAAAAGTAGTTTCTTGGTACAGTAGGAAGCAGAGATTTTTGGCACTTAGTTCAGCCAAGGCAAAGTACATGGCATCCAGTCAGGCTGCATGTGAGGCCATCTGGATGAGGAATATTTTGGTTGGTTTGTTTGGTCATCATATGGATCCGATAGTGATACATTGTGATAACTAAAGTTGCATTAAACTCTTGGTTAATGTGATATTCCATGATAGGTCCAAGCATATAGAAATTCGGCACCACCATCTAAAAGATTGTGTTCAGAGGTGCATTATGTTACTTTAGTACATTCCCAAGGAAGATCAGGATGCAGATATTCTGGCGAAGGCACTCGCCAGGAGAAAATTCGAATAGCATAGTGGCAGGATTGGGGTAGCTAAAAATCCCTTTCTTGTTGAGAGGGAGTGTTGAAAAGTCAACAAGAAATGTGTGTCTAATTTAATTTTCCCTTAATTAAATTGGACAATAAAATTTAATCGTATCTCATAATCACTTGTAATAGCTAACTGTGTGATAAACTCACTTAGCTCATGAATTTCGAGTTGAGGGTGGTTGGTGAGGCATGCTGAGTGATTCTATTAGTTATGGAGCTCTAGTTGTAGTTAGTGTATTATTTTAATGCATGAGAAATCAGTTAACTCAATTTATTGAGTTAAAGTCAGTTGAACTAGTTGTAACTGGTTTTTGCACTAGTGAGAGATCAAGTGAATTAAATCAAATTTAATTAACATGCAATGATCTGCCATGCAACTGATGATTTACTATTAATAGTTGCATGCATGTCAGTTCCAGTGGAGACCCAGTTGAGACAAAGGTTAAACTGGATGTTAACTATCAGTTGTATTATTAGTAGGCTGCCCGCATGTAGTAAAACAACCATAAGATTTCCCATGAGCATTGCGCAGTTTTGGAAGGCTGAATTTCCTAAAGAATAGGGATTTCATTCAACATGAATTGCGCAAGAAAGGAAAGCTAAGAAGAGGTTGAAAATTGGCTAAGTTTTGGTCAATTTTGTCCGGATCTGTGTGAGACAGTTGTGAGAGTGCAAGAGACTCTTGTGGGAAGAATGCATTGTAATTGTTTCATGATTCCTTGGTGAATATACAATAGAAGATAGAGGGGTTTTGAGCAGTAAGCTTTCTCTGGGAAAATATATGTGTTGTGGTTTGCTTTTCTTCTTTCTTTACTTGTGATTTTATATCTTGTTTATTTTCCAGAATTGATTTTTCGGACTCAATATCTTGCTTTATCATATCGCATGATCGGATTGAATCCATTGATATACATATTTGTTTTATAATTTCTACAGCTACAGCGTTGGTTGAGGTGGAAAATGCTCATGCACTGGATTTGGCATATTCATGGAGTCGGCTAGAGATCCTGACTTAGGGTTTACTGACCAGGGGTTTTGAAAACTTGGGTGATATATGGTTGGAAATAGTGATGGCCTAGGAGAGGGCGCATCACCCGACTTTGCATCGAGTTTCACTTGCTGCCGCAACTGCTACTCCTATACTTGCACCGGGTGCTCACGTAGGTCCAGAGGACCCACTAGGTGGGGCTCAACCCTAGAGATATTGTATGATTAAGGAAAGCACCCATTATGAGGATTCTTCCCTTTGTTTGTGATATGTATATTTTTTTACTGACATGATAGTCAGTAACTTGTTTTTGTATACTGGGACACATATTTTTTTATGTATATATGCAAGATGTATTTTTGCGACTCTTATGATGTGTATATGGTTATTTTTATATGTTTTTACATGTTTACGATGGATTTTATGTACTTATGATGGATGCTATGCTTATGATGGGATTTTTCTTTATGGCTAATGGTTTAGAGAAGATGCGTTCCAGTCTAGGATATGGTTATCTATGCGATCGACTACCTGATTTTGATCTCTTGGTATATGTGTAAATGTAATGTGATCAAAGTGGTAGACCAACTGTCGTGCATGCAGGTACTTCCTAATTAGGCGTGAATCCCATACTTGAAAGTTTTGGTTTCACTATGATACCACTAACTAGGAATCAAGAAAGACATGTAAATGGTTGATGCCTTGGTTGGAAGCGTCACTCAATAGTGTGATGACTACATCATATTTTTCTTGATTTTTGTGGCCAAACTGATACATACTCCATTAGCAAGGAATGGTGATTGTTCAAGAGAGTATATGGTCCATGCGGTTGCGACTAAATTTTGTGACCATCGAGAAGCTCCATCAATGAATCCAAAATAGTATATGGGCGAATAATCCATATATCACACAAGAGCATTGTTTTTAGAACATGTCAATGATGATTGTGATCATCATAAAAAATTTATGTTACATTATATTTTAACTCTAGGGTACTGAGGCTTTTTTCCTTATGGGTGAAATTTCTTGAGGTAGAGCCCATTGACGAGATTGATTAGGAACGTACCGTTGGGCCCAAAAAAATGTATTCTCCTTCGAGGAGACAATTTTTGATGATGTAATCATCCTTTCATAATGTTTCTAACTTCCTCGGTACTAAGGCTTCCTTTGAAACATCATAGCGAAGGGCTAGCTCCCCCTTGGAAAATGAGCGAGGGGTGAAGTTGTGGTCGAATGATGCTTTCACTCTTTTCTTGTGAACCTTGTTGTGCTGAAGATATTCGGCGTCGAATTTTTTCGACGAGTTATAATTGTACCAACCACTACTCTAAAGGTTGAGTATCAATTAGAAGTTCGATGGTTTTGTGCAAGTTTAGGATTTCACACTCAATGGGCAGTACAACCTCCACTCTGTATACCAACCGAAAATGTGTAAAGGCTATTAAGGACTTGAATGTTATGTGGTATTCCCATAAGGCTGAAAACACCATATGGGTCTAGTTGGTTTATGGTTGTTTACCATGCGCTGTAACATTGTTTTGAGTACTTTGTTAACAACTTCTACCTGGCCATTAGACTAGGGGTAGTATGGTGATGCAAACTCATGTGTGAAACCAAGGTGATTGGATAGCTCCTGGAATATTCCATTCATGAAATGATTTCCATGGTCAGAGACTAACTCCTTGGGTACACTGAACCATGCTATGATATGGTGGAATAAAAACCATGTTGCAATTTCTATGGTGTTATCGTATGTGGGCATGGATTATGCCCACTTGGTGAAGTAGTTGACGGCTACTATGATGTATTTGTGGTTTCCAGATGACGTGGGGTTGAAAGTCATGAATTTGATGCCCCATTTTCAAAAGGGGCTTGTTATAATGACCAGGTGTAGGGGAGCTGGAGGGGATCTTGCATTGTGATTGTACCGTTGTAATCGCTCACACTGGTTGAATGCTTATATGCAATCATGGAATACAATGGGCCAAAAATAACTAGCATGTAAGATTTTTTTGGCATTGGCAATCCCGGAGAGATGGTCGTCATAAGCCCCACTATGGCATTCATTTAGGGCCTTCTCAGCTTGGTCTTGAGAAAGGCATCGGCATAAAATGGTGTCAACACACTTTCAATAAAGGGCGTCCCCCATTAGAAGGTACCAAGGGTCCTGATGGCATATGCACCTTCGGTCACCATGGGTGAGTTGAGGTTTGAAATTTTTGGTTTGCAGAAAAAAAATAACGGCATTGTACCAAGGGTCCTCTGTCGTTATTAAGAACAAATTTTCATGAGGTAATGAGTCATTAATGGGGGATCCTTGGGTCTCATTTGGGAGATCAGTGATGAACTCGGCTAGGATGAGTTATTTCTTTCTCTTGGGGGAGCTAAATTATAGGTCAAATTCTTGTAGTATAACTATCCATCAGGCGTACTTATGGTTCATCATACGGTGGGTTAGAAAATATCGCTTGGGGTTGATAGTTGCTATGACTATTGTGGTCCTTAGGATGATGTAATGTCAAAGTTTTTTTACTTTGTGTACTAGCGCTAGGGCTATTTTTTATTTTGGCTCATACCTCAAGGTCGGCTCAGCTAGGTTCTTGCTGATGTAATAAATTACATGCTCTTTTTTGTTGGGTTCGTTTTGGACTAACACCCTAGATATGGTTTTATCTAATGAAAATAGGTATAAGGTGTAGTCTTTGTCGTAATTGGGTGGGTTGTGTTAGGGTCCTATAACAATAGGATTCATAATTTTGAATTGACTTTGATTAGTCTTGTAAATATGCACATACTTTGCTTTCTGCAAATTGTTTTCCAATATTAGAAAATTAAAAAATGTAAAGAGGGTAAAACTCCTAAAAGTAAAATCAAAGGACTTGAAAGAAAAAATATCAGAAAGAATATAAAAATGGACCCCAAAACAAAAAAGAGATAAAATAAAACATGAAAGTGATGCAAATCCAAATGCCACTACTATTTAATTTTACTGCAAAATAAAGATTATGTGCAGCTTGTTCAGAATGCCATAATCCATGATAAGTCAAATAGCTTAATCTTGACTTTTTCATGCCTTAAATTTCATGTTGTTAGATAGAGAATAAAGATCTAGCCAAACAGTTTAATCTTGGAAGATCAGTAGTTAGGTAGAGAATAATAAGGAGCTCAAAAAATTAATCTGAGCTCTTCGAAGAAATAAGGATAGAATTAGTTAGTTTTATGTTTTAAAAAGAAAAATGAATAAGGGTTTGCAAGCTCAAATGCACCCATGTAAAAGAAAAAAAAATGTTAGGGTAGTTGATGGGTAGGCACAAACAGTTTTCACAAGGCATGGATATCAGCAATTAGTCATCTCAAATAACTAATATCCCAAAATCTCCTTCCCTTTGTTGAAAACCCTAATGCCACTTGCAAAAAAGGAATTTTCCCTTGTAAAATTACCCCTTCCCCTTCATTTTTACTCTTTCCCCTTATTTCACTCATTTTAATCTCATTTCCCTCTATTAATTTCCCTTTTAGACTAAACCCACTTATTCTAAAGCTTTGAATGAATTGGTCCCTACTTCAAGCACCTTTCCCTAATATCATTCTAACCCCCCTTCCTAATATATTAATAATCTTCCTCTATCCTATTTCCCAACTTCTTATAATAATTCACATCTCTTTATGTATTAAACTCCCGCATATATTATATCACAAACCCCCTTAGCATATAAACCCTTCCACATCTATATTTCCTGTAATCATATTAATTCTCCACTTCATAAAAATATTCCTTCACATATAATTCTCGGGCCCCACCTCCTATACCCACTTATCAATTTTCAAACACCCGACAACCGTTGGATCTCCGTTCCTCAGATCCAATGGCCAATGAGCCTTTTCTCACCTGCGATAGCCCAATCTATAACATTCCAAAAGCTTTTGAAATAAGTGGTTTTCATTACTTCGCTCCTCGTTATGTGGCGCCTCCACAATCCATCACATCATTCAAAAGAAAACCACTTACCATCTTTCGTCTATGCGAAAACCACCAAGTGGAATTCTTGCCCACCCTAATTAAAACCCCTCTGCAAACCAAACTTAATCCACATGCCTCCCATATTCCTCCAAAGCCATATTTCATCCCTACAACCTGTGTTCTATTAATGATTGTTTATGTTTTGTAGGTTATTAGCAAAAGGAGAATTTGGATAAGCAATTGATACTAGTTCAAATTGTTTAATATAGATTCTCGGGATTTAAGTGGAAGTTTCATACACAAAATAAAAATCAAGTTAAAGCCTACAATGCAACACAAAAAGAAATCATTTACTCCAAGAGAGACAAATTTGCATAAATGGTCATAACAGAAGATAAAAATATTTACAAATAGCAGGAGAAAATTCACATTTTTACATGAATTCAAACTAATCTTTTAGTAAAATCTAATTTTACTAAAAGACATAAAATCATGATGAAAATAAAAGTCAGAGGATGAAGTTTACAAAGACAGTGTAAAAATGAAATGTAGAATCACGAGATAAGGCACATACAACCAGCGTAAAGATAGACCAGAAGAAGAAGACAAATGAAATAAAAAAACATATAAGAAAAAAATTTCACATATGAAAGATTTTTTTGCTTCTAACATCCTCATATACAAAAACCTCTCTTACTTTTCTAACATACATTATGGTTTTGGAAATTTTAAACAATATTTGAAAGCACCTTTTACATAAAATTCCTGTTTAGTCATCATTTTGTAGAGAAGATTGTGTCCAATCCAAGATGATTTTTTCAAAAATAGATGATATTTATGTTACTAAGAGGCCAATATACAATAACCTATCTCACATTTTACATAGATATTCCAGAATGTGAAATAAATTTACATCTTCACAACTTAATGTTCAGATTGTGCGAAATCCTGTTTTAGACATATTTTTTTAGAGTATAGCGTGAACAGCTGGAACTGCATTTTTGGAAAAAGAGAGAGGTTTATGTCGCTAACATATTTTTATACAATAACCTCTTTCACATTTTACATATATATCTCATATTGATACATACAAAGGTTTCACTGGACCCCAATTTTGCAGAATTTTTGGAGCAAAATGCACAAAGGAAGGAGATAGTTAGTGACTTGGAAGCCTCATCATCAACTAACAGTTGATATCAAATTAGAATTTCTCTTATTTTTCACCATCAATCCATAAATATAGTGCCAAAAATATTCATTAGTTTTGAGTGTCCTTTATTTAAGTTCTATTTATGTAATACAATTTGAGATATTTGTAAACCAATCTTGATATTTTTTCAAGATATTCTAGTTTAGAATTTGTATAAATACTTCATCATTTGAAGTATTGAGGGTGGATGAATTGCTGAAAATATATATAGCTATACTATTCTGAAGCTAAGGGTGATTTTAACAATTTCAAGTCAGCAGATTGGATCAAAGCAAAAAAGCATCATAGTATAGGATTCATGTGTTGGGCCACTACAATGATGTATTTTCACTTGTTTTTCATCAATACTTGAATGTTATTCTAAATCTAAATGATAAATTAGGAATTTTTATTTCAGAATATTTTGAAAGCACTCTGTTTTGGATGATTATCATTTCTATGTTTTCCACTGATATCTAGACTAAGGAACCCTTAATTGCTCCCTAGTTTCGATTGACCTCTTCCTTTTCACTCATAATATAGATTTAAGAACGCTTAATTGCTATTTTATCCTGATCAAAACCATTTTCACCATCAGCCTTGAAGATCTTAAGTGAATCAACTATCTTGCCATGTAAACATTTCCCTTTAGAACTTGATCCTAATCTGACTGCTTGACACATTGACTCCATTTTCCCAATGGGATATAAACCTATAAATATCCATCTAAGTAAGTGATTTCACCACCAAACCAAATCAAAACCCAAAACCAATTTACCCTATATAACTAGCCTAAAATCAAATACAATTAACAAAGATAAATCATATAGAGAGAGCCCTCTCTGAGCATTAGGAATGCTAAATCCTAAGGCTTAAAAGTAGGTTTGTGGTCACCTCGGTGAGTTCTTTCTTTAACCTTGAGAAATTTCTGAGTGGTAATAGGTTGATCAAGGGGGCTAAATACAAGGTTTTTTTTAGTGTCTGAAATGACTTTTGAGCCTGATCATCCCATTTGAATAGAATGTCTTGACGAAGAAGACACAATAATCCATGTGCGCAAGTGGCATAGTCGAGGACAAAATGACATAAGAAGTTGGCTTTTCCCTGCATAATTTGAACTTTCTTTAGTGTTTTGGGTGGTATTACAGATTCTTTTATTGCCTCAACCTTGATGGGGTTGACTCTGATTCCTTGTTGGGATATTATGAATCCTAAGACACTGCTTGCATTAACGCAAAAGACCCACTTCAGAGGGTTCAAGTGTAGGTTGTATTCTCAACATCGTTGGAATACGAAATGAAAATATTCCAAATGGTCAGCTTGCTTCTTCGATCGTGCAGTGAGGTCATCTAAGTAGGCAGGATGAGATGAGCTAGGTCATGGAAGATATAGTTCATGGCCTGCTGAAAGGTGCCTCTAGCATTTTTAAGGTTGAATTACATAACTTGGTATGCAAATGTGCCCCAAGGGGTAGTGAATGTAATATTGTACCGATCTGTATGTCATATTTGAATTTGATTATACCCTCATAATCCATTCATGAAGGATCAGGCTTAATGACAGGCGCAAGCATAAATGACTTGGTTGATGAAAGAAGTGAGGTAGTTATCTTTGGGACAAGTTGTATTTAGGTCTTGAAAATCGGTACAAACTCGAATGGTGCCATGTTTCTTCATGATGGGTGTTAGAAACCCAAGACGTGTAAGTGATTGGATAGATGAATCAAGCTTTATGAAGCCTTTCTATCTCTTTTTTGATCACTTCCACTTTAGATGGGTGTAATTGACACTGTTAATTATTGTTTTTGGTGGACGGGTGACATGTCAAGCCACGTTTCAATGTGATGCACCACGATGGTGGGGCTTAACCCTGGAGTTTTTGAATAATCCCAAGAAAATATATACCTATACTCTTGTAATAGGTTTGTGTACGTTATTACTTCTTCTGGGGAGCATTCTCCCCCACGATATTTATTCGGTTTTTCCTAGTTTTTTCGAGATATTCACCTTAATAGTTAGTGAAATATTTGACATATTTCCTTCCTAAAATGCATTGGGTGTTGGGATGGGGTTCTTGAACCAATATACCTTCCTTGATGGCATGACATATTTTTATTCAATTGCGTAGACATGTTGGGCTTTTGTGCTACTAGGCACGAACACTTTTTTAGGAAGAAAAAATGAGTGGTGATGCATAGCATCCCACGACAATCTAGTTCCATCACGGCCTCTAATATATTCTCATCAAAGTGAAACAATATTTCTAAGGTGGAATTTTTTGGTGTGAGGTTGTGAGGAATATATTAGGGCCTAGTAGAGCTGGTCGACATACATGAATATGATTCTGTGGTTTGTGTGATAGAACAAGATGAGGTTGATAGGGTGCAGACAAGGTGGGTCTGCACCATTGAAGGTACTACTACCATTACAATAGTCGTAGCGGTTTCGACACCAAGGAATGATGAGCAAACAGCACGATTCATGGTTCCCATGGATGATGAGATGAATCATATATGGTTTTGTGTGTCGTCAGCATTAAATGGTAGAAGGATTTATCTAATTTTTTTTTTATTTATGCCATAGGATATTCATGCTCTCTTAGCAACGTACGAGGGGTACATGTATCTTCCTTTATTTGAATATTTTGTCGAATGCAAAGGTGACAAAATTTTCGTAACATAGGGCATTCCATTGTATCATGATCTTGGCTCATGCAAATGGTGCACGGATTAAAATTACTCATCGAGTATATTTATGAGATCCAGTACTACTCATCATGTTTAATGATGATAATGGGGGATGGTTACGAGAATATACATTTATGTGTTTCTTCCATCTCCTAGTCTTGGAGTTTTTTTCATTTAGCTCTCTTGGGAGTTTTTGTTCTAACACTACTCTAGCCACTTTTAACCTTGATAGGTATTGACAATTGATTTAGTGGTGAAATTGTGAGCAAATCTGACAAGAGAAACGTGTGATCTTCTATTGATTAGAGAGATTAATGTAAGGCATGGGTGTGACCATGTGAAGACTACCAGTGAACTTATTAATCTCCTGAAATTTATTGACAATGTGGTTGTTTTTATCACATATGGAACATGAGATGTTTGATTGACTTCTTACCTTGTTGGGGCGAGGGGTTGCCTTTGTATTCTTAGGTGGATGGTGACAACGAGGAGTAGGCCTCACTGTTACTGACTGCCTATGTTGTGGTAACTCGAAACCGAATACATCTGGATTATTGGTGATGAATGAGTGCATGATGTCTAGCATTAGTCAAAATTGGGGGACATAGGGGCAATGCCGAGTGTGGTGGTTATCTTGGAATATTAAAGAAGGCTAATGTTATTTTATTTTCCAATCCCTTTTGACCACTGGGGTGATTAGGTATCATTTTTGGAATGATACTAAATCTGGGCACTGAGTGATTAAATGGTCATGTTCATCACACAATATGCAGAATGGTACTGGGTGCAGAGGGGGGTTGGGGGTGGGAAGTTACCATTTTGGTGGATGCCTCTCTTCAGATATGTAGAGGATGGACCTAGTCGCTTCATTCTCCTAGGTTGTGGAACTTTCTATGGACTTTCGATCCGATCTGTCCAAGTCTATGAGATTTGTTATGGCCAGGCGTATCGAATCTTACGCTAAATTGAATCATGGAATGTAGGTACAATGGCGTAGATGGTGGTTATCCTAACATATCTGACAAAAATATTGATCAATTTGTAACCATATGAAGTACACCGAATTGACCGGGTACCATATTTGAAACAAATCCAAAGTTTCACATTGCGCAATCAAATGATCACGTTCATCGCATAATGCACAAAGATAGACTTGAGGCTCAGGATGCTTATGGGGGAGAGGTGGTTGTTCTGGTGACCATATCTCTTTTGATATATATAATATTGTTCTCGCTACTTGATTCCTTTGAGTAGTAGTGTTTTCCATGTATTTTGTGTCCGAGTTTTCCAAGTCATGATTTTTAGAGATGAAACGTCGCATGAAATCGAACATTGATCAGAGGCTATGGAGGTGGGGACAATGATACACGTGATGGTTACTCCAAAAGATGTGATATGTGTGTCTTTTGTGCTGAGATAAATTGCTTTGCGAAAAGTGTGGTATTGGGTACCAACGGTTGGAAGCCCTTAATTCGTGGCACTGCACAATCAAGTGATCAGGTTCATCGCTCAAAGCACAAACTTAGACATGCAGTGTGGCCTTTGTTTGCCTTCTTTGAGCAGTTGGGTCGTATGAGTACGAGCATGACATAGGATCTTCTCATACGTACTAGATGGTTTTGGACCCATCTTCCTCCATTTGTATGGATGTCGTAAAGGGTTATCCTTGATTGGATTTTTCTAGGGTTTGTAATGCATCCCTATATCGAGTCATCTCCAGGAAATGATGGGTGTAATGCTTGAGTTCGTTGCATATGGTGCACACATGGTTGGTGCGTAATGTTTTCCCTTGAGTATTCGTGAACTTTTCCCTTTAAAGGGTGTCATAGGTCGCAACATTTCTTTTGGTATGTAGAAGAGGTTTTAACTTATCTATTTTTGGGAAAATGTGAGTATGATGGCCTATAATATTGCACAATGCACAAGGTTATAAAGCCCTATCAATCCTAGGGGCGTTGGATTGTTTCCATTTCTTATTATCCCTTGTGTTAATACTAGTCAGTGTTGCTACAGTGGCTTCTTTGGCTATTATGGCCTCTTGGGGTGTAATAGGATTTATGCCTACAGAGGTAATACCTGGGCTTCCTAACGCGATTGGGGGAGCCAAATACCATACTGATATTACTAAAGCCGTATTTAGAAATATAATATTTTCCATGACTTTTCTCAAAACAAAACCAGGTGGGGGATACAAAAGAGGGGTTTGGGAGATAGCATAAGGTAGGAATGTCGAACCCGTGGCATCGGTATCTGTGCTACTGGTTTCTGGTTCCAAGATGGTTTTAGTGTTTGATGAGGTCATCATGCACACTGCTACCTCCATTCTTTCTGGGGCTTCCCCTAGTATGATAGGGGTTATCCTGGGTGTGATCCTAGGATAGAAGATGGTTTGAATTGTCCTGGGAAAAATTTTGTATACCTTGTGAGTGGTTCCATGGTCGTGTCTACATATGGTAGTACGACATCTATATTGGTGATCTGTTTCTTTTCATAGTATGTGAGTTGGTGGGTGGTGATGATCCTATCATCATGAGGGAATATCATCACCCTAAAAACATAGGAAGTGACTATGGTCATATCATACATGTAACTCTTCCCGAGGAGGATATTGTAGTGTAATTATGTGCCTCAGACCTCAATGTCTATGAGGATTGTTTTGTTGGTGAGGTTCACTAGTACATTTTAATAAATACCTACGGGGGCTGATGGGTGCTCATCATATACTCTAAGCATGATTTCAGATGGTTTAAGTTCAGGTTATCCTAACTTTTTCCAAACTATTTTGGACATGATGCATGTGGATTCTCCTTCATCACAATGCACCGTTGCATGGTGATATTTTTAACTAAACTGGTATATGGAAAGCAACTAGAGAAGGAAACCTAGGTTTTTCCTTGTCTAGATCGAAAACCATTAGGCGAGAATCAGATGGGTCGATTGTGCCTAAAGTGGAAAGTAAGGCCTTCTATTGTGTTGGGCATGATTTTAGGACTTCCAATGCTGACATGGCTACTAGAGATTGAGCCAAGTCATCCACTATACTATATTTATGACCAAATTTGGAATTATGTCTTATGAACCTAGTTGGTCCTTTGACCGTTCTTGGAAGGGGCTCAATAGATACTTTGGTGATGGTTAACGACACATCAGGTGCACTCGTACTTGTACCCGATGGTTTGGTATTCGGGGTAGTGTCATAGTTCCTATTTTGTGTTTGAAAGAAAAATACTTCTCCAACCATATAGAGTTCGTGGTTCTTTCCTCTAATATAATTTTGGGGTTGTTTTTGTTGTTGGGTGTTAACCACTCCCTGATGGGGGAAAGGTTCATGCATCATTGTAGGCTGCTAGTTTTGTCCCCCTTGTCCTCGGTTACCCTGGAGTTTTTTCAGCTAAGGAATTTTGAGACAGTGGTCAGTATAATGACCATACTCCCAAAATATAGTGCAAGAATTTTTTGTGCATAGATTGGGTCTCTTGTTTTTCTCTTGGGAGTTATTACTTGGCTCCTAGTTCAGATTTTGTTTGGAGTTGCCCCCAGCCTGAGATCGCGGGGGGCGTTGTTGATTACTGCCCCATATCCAAAATCTCCCTTTTTCTTGTTTTTTGGATTCTTCTTTGTAGCATTTGGAGGATTATTTTTATTCTCCTCACCACAAGATTCCCGCTACTGAGCCTAGGAAGGTTGCACTAGATTCATCGATGCATTTTTTTGCATCGGTGTTATATTCTGTGTGGGGAAAGGGGAGTATTGGTTCCCCTGTCCCTGATTGGTGTATGAATGATGGGTTGACTCTCTTGTATCATCATTTCTAGATAAGTATTGGTTCCCCTATGAGGGAGGATATGGGCCGCCCTGTTGTTGATGGTATGGCATTGCCCTATTCGTCAAGTTCGGTAAAGATGCAGGATAAGTTTGATGGTACCCGAGTTGTGATACGTTCTGTGTAGAATTGTAAGAGTGTCCTAGGTATTGATAATGACCATTTGGTTTACCTTGGGATAAGGACCCTATCAAGCCATCATTGGTTTTCAATGTGCTTGGTAGCTCCCTATAAGTTTGCAGGCGTAGGGAATTTCACAACACATTATAGATATATCCCAATTGGGTGTAAATGATTTTAAGTTGTTGGGATTTTCTAATGGAATATTCCTCTAAGAGTTTTCAAAAATAAGTCCAACAAAAATCTGTCGTCATGTTTGGATTTGCACAAACTATGACATCTCTACCATTCATGGAGATGGTCTGATATATGAATGACTGGTGTTTTTATGATATATGTAAGAAGCTCCATTCCTAAGTCATGGTGAATTGAAAGTTGGAAATAAGTAAGGAATGTAGTAGCGAGGGCACTAAAGGTTCTGTGCAATGCATATGGCTACTCGACATACATTTCATCGCAGGCCCTATTAGGGTGTGTTGAAATAGTCTAAATTGAATGGTATCCTCAGTGATACTATTCGATGAACACCACAGGTGGAAATTCATTATATGATTTTTGGGGTCTTCCGCTTGCTTCCCTTAAAATTTTGGTATATCAGGAGGGAACTTCATGAGCATGAAGGGCCAGTTAAATCCATGTGTAATGGGGTCATTTGTTAGCTTTTATAGATATTGAAGATTTAGTGATGCTAAGAA
The DNA here is from genome assembly GCA_034641835.2 of Pinus albicaulis. NCBI lineage: Eukaryota > Viridiplantae > Streptophyta > Pinopsida > Pinales > Pinaceae > Pinus > Pinus albicaulis. The sequence continues at coordinate 1,057,704,733 of CM076579.1, forward strand.
GGGTAATTTTGTATTGACTGCCATCATATGATGTTGAGAAACAGGTATTTGAATGTGATGTTTTAGGGTAGGTGCCTAGGGAATGTTACCCTGTGGTGTTCCATGATGGATATTTTGTTGAATCTCTAGAGGGGTAGCGATCCTTTGACCTCGAGGGATCGTAGGAGGATTTGAGTGTGGTGAATTTGTTGGGGTTCCCACTGGTGTGGTGGTTGGTGACCCTTGGGGGTTTCCAATCAAATATGCCCCAATAAAGGATGATATGATAATGGTGGTAGCATGATGTCCTCTACACCTAAAAGGTGGGAGGCCTGACACTCCTCCTTTCAATGGGGGGAGGTTTAATAAACACCTAGATTGACGGTGTCCCGTTGGGTCCCCTATGATGTTGATTAGTGTACTCTTGTTGGTATTTGTGATTTTGGAGGCAGGATGATTTCTATCAAAGCAATAATATAATCATATTCATAAAATAAAGAGAAAAATGAAAAGGTAATTTTTCTCTTTAACTTTAAAATATGTTATCAATCAAGCAAAATATGAGGTTTTCGTTTTTTTTCTTGCGTATGATACCAAAATCCTATACAGACCTAATCATCCTTACAATTTAAATGTAAATAGCCCTTGTGAAGATATATTATAATGGGTATTGGGGATAACATCCCGAAAGAACTAGCGACATCTTCCTGCAGTTAAATAATTGACCAAGGTAATGGTATGAGGATCGAGTACTACCCGCACCATCACCTATAGGGAAGGATGCCCTAGTTTTTTCCACTAAGTACCGTCGTACCACGTGAAAATTAGAGCCCTGAGCTTATTGGTAATTGATTACCTTTACCGAGCACTAGATGGGTTGGGTAGCCCCAAAGAGTGCCACATGCATTGGTCCTAAGCTTAACCCCCTATGAAATGGGTCTCTATAATGCTCCTGTATTCGTTTCGTGGGCTAATAGATGGATTTAAAGCTCCCTAAAATGTCAACATTTATTTTTGAAAATGTATTATGACCATGACGGCTTATTGGATGCCTACCCACATTGTTCCTAACCTGAACTATAATTTCTTTTTCCGCCCTTGTGGGGAGAATTTAATGAGTTCAAATTATTGTTATTTTTAAGGAGTCTCATTTTTTATTTAGGATATGATTTTGTGAAGCAAACATATGATAAGAACAAAGGTCCAAAAACACTAGGTTCCTTTTGGTTTGAAACTCACCAATGATTCGTGTGCATTTTGAAGTGAACAATCAAGAGTGTGATGAGATTTGGATATTCTATGATCCTTTACATTCCTTTTCTAATTACACTATGTGTGATTGTTCCTTTCAAAAAATTGAAATGATGCGTGGATTATGAGTCGTTTACACTTTGCCTAATTAGACTATGTTGAACTATAGGGAGATGGTTGTTTAGTTTGTCTTGGGAAAGTTTTCATATGCTTTTCCAAGCTCACTAAGAGGTGGAAAGGATAACAGAGATTACTCGCTTTCGTTATCGACACTTTGACCTTAGTCCCGAATCTAATGCAAAAAAATGAAGCAGCTTATCTAGTAAAAGATATGTGGATTTATGGGCCACTTATTTTTTGACTAATTAAGTTATGTGTTATGTATTTCTATGAGAAAATAACTTTTTTTGAAAGCATGCATGGATTAGGGCCACTTTCATTTCTCCTACTTAAATTATTTGCAATTTGAAAATATTAACTAAAATCAAAAAACTCATAATTTCCTTACCAATTGAGATTCAGTGCAGCAACTAACTAGCCTAAGAGTAGTAAAATGTAGAACATAGTGATGGAAATTTATTATGGATTTCCAATCACCTTACAAATGGAAAAAATATGCCAAATTTTTGCTTGTTGGTCTGCCACGCTGGTTATCTTCCCATAGGCACGGAGTGCACATATGTCAGATCATAATGTGCATTGTCATGCAAAAATAACAAAATTTCACTCTCTTGTCTTTGGAACAGTCTCTAAATGTGATGACAAACTCACAGAGAATGAAAGGATGGTTTGTAGCAAACTTTGAGTAGGCATAATGACTTGCAAAAGACAACCATTAACTTAAGAAGAGGAATTTGGTGGAGTCGCTATTCCTGTGGTGGTGTTATTGCTACAAGGATGTACCAAAATGCACCTATTTACTAGTTGGTTGTTATTTGCAAAATAATACAAAGAATAATGATGTTACTATAAGTGAAAAGTATAAAAAAATGTAAACAAAACTCATAGGGTAAGTTAAGCATACAACACTATGAACTAAAACAAAAAATACACAAGATACAAATGCTCAAATGGAGAAACAACCCAATAAGACAAATGGATAATTATACCTTTATTAGGTGTTGGTGGTATGAAGAATACAATTCTAAACTCCCTTGAAGTGATTCCTTTGAGCTATTGAGCTCAAATATTCAAAACAAGGGGGGCTCCTTTTCTCAAGTTCCCTACAAGTATCTCCTCCCTTTCTCAAAAGGATGTCGATCGTTGTCATATGGTGAAGCTCTCTCTTAGACTGAGATGTTGGATAGCCAACATGTGAGTCATTCCAATTATTCTGCTACTACACTTGCAATCTAGGTTGCTATGGAGAAATTTGGCCAGCATAACAACGTGTCTCCTTTTTCTCTTCCTATGGCTAGTTTATATAGAAAATTTTGAACTTATCTTCCCTCCCTTGGCCCAAGATTGATAGTGACCGAAAATTGGGGAGGATATCCTCAAGGTAGCTTGATTTTGGTTTTCCTTGACCGTACTAGACAAAGAATCATCCTTTTCAAGTGTTTCAAGTGGTCCCGGATGGTGACTTTTCATCATCTTCAGGATCGCATGGCTATTGAAGGGATAGGCATGTTGTGTGAAAAAACCTTTTATTCTAGTGCATTATCAACCAATTTCCTTACTAGACCTTAGAAATTTTAAAATTTTTCCTTTCCTAATGTATTTCTTCTCTGAAAATATTTAATTGTACCTTTTTCTTGACATTTTTCTAATGTCTTTTGCTTGTACAATTTTCCGGTGTTCACACTAACTTTTAACACCTAAAATTTCATTTATGTTTGACCACTAAGTTGTGGGATTGACCGGAACCAACCTGGTGCCTTAATATGGGAATTTGAATGATAACCTCTCAACTGGGCCTCTCTATTTTTTATTTCTCCAGAGTCATCTAAGAACATGACAGTCTAATAAATGATAATCTCCTGCTGGTTCTGCTTCTCCAAGCAGTCGAATATATGTGATCTCCTTGGTGAAGTCCTGGTGATCTGGGCGTATGTCGATTTATAAGGGGCGGCTTATGGTTCCAAGTGGTGGAGGGGGGTATATAGGATGTTGATCGAAGGTCTTGTGAATTGAAAGATCCCGCCTGATAGGAGATTACAAATTGGCTTCTATGATGATACTATATCTCATTATTGAGAAGGATGGAAAAGACCCTACCCACCACGCCTAGCAAACACTGACTCAATAACAAGTTAGGGCTTACTGTTAATTAGGGTAGTACTAATGGTAAACAAGCAGAAGCTTCTATGGTTACAACTGCTTTTTTTTTAAATTCAATATGCAACCCCCCTTGATCGATTAACTCTATAACGGAGTACCAAATTATTCCCAAGGGCTTGGAAAGAACCTAATTTTTATCTTTCCTATGATAGAGCCCATCCAGTCCAAGTCTTGAACCGAGATTCTCTTATACCACTCTGTAACCCATCCAATCTTAATTCCTACACCAACTAAGGTTAGAAGGAGGCAATTATTCTGATGACCCAATCCCAAGGTCTCGTTATGGAAATAGGGTCTAAAATTTTTGACCATTTTCTATTTTCTCAAAACTTTAATGAATAAAATCATTGTGTTCCTCTCATCAAAACGATTTTGATGATATAATGTTTTCTGAGTTTGGACTCTAGAATTTCAAGTTATGATTCTCTAAAGTTTCACTAATTTAAAAGAGTCATCTCTCTTTTCTGCCACATGGCACCCATGTGGGTCCCTTGTGGTGCCTACATAGCATGCCACTACTATGCCACATGGCATACCACTATACCTAACCTTATTCCACTTCCAATATATATATATATATATATATATATATTATTACAAAAACGTATAAATATATAAATATATATATATATATATATATATATATATATATATATATATATAAATATATATATATTCATACAAACCACCACCATCTGATGTCCCTCGCTAGTCTGCTTAATCCAACAGTATGCGGGACCTTTGGTTTCCCTCATTGAAATATTGACTATCAATTAACTAATATCTATGATCCTCGATGGGGATTACCCCTCCCCTTTCTAACATCACAAGGGAGAAACCATACCAACCATTGATCCAACACATCAATTATTCTTCATATGTCTTGCTCCCAACTTCCACTGCAATGGGTACATGAGGATTTTCCCCAACTCGGATGTTGGCTTGACTTCCTATTGGGAAACTATGCGGCTTCTGCCCTAAATGACCCATCCCTTAACCTAGGTATTTTGCCCAACTAAACTGACTAGAAGGTCTCACTGACTACCTTGCAGCACTTTGTTAGTCAATTGTAGATCATTCTGAGACTCAGCCTCTCCTCCTGGCCTCTCCACCACAATTTGATGGCCCCATACCGACTTCAAGCACTTTTTATTGGCTTTTGACACACTGAAATTTAATGAATTTCTTCCTAGATATACAAGTGTCACCCCTGCGATTAGATTACTAAATAAAAGAGACCAAGACACATAACTAACACCTTAGTTCCCCCATCAACAATATCACATGGAACTTAACTATTTTATGAGTTCTTTTATGAGTCTTAAATATTATTAATCATACACTGTCAATTTAATTATCGATCGAGCTAGTAAAATTATGTGACCCTCACTATTGTATTCATGGATGACAAGATTTCTCACTTATTAATATGACCTAAGATAAATGCATGGGAATGGATTTCTCATCAAAAAGGTCCTACTTGACTTAATTTAGCTGAACAACCCTTCAGTTACCTAATCAGCTTCTATAGATAAGCTCATTATGGCTTCAAAGTTATTAAAGTTGTATTTTATTTTAATTTATAATTCCACAACAATAAGTTATTTTATGACTTTTTAAAATGAAACTAACACCAATCCCATTAATTTTAAATCAACATAAAACGATTTAAAATATTTTGCATGACCTCTATCCTAACACGCATTATCCATTCATATATAGAAAATCAAATAAATGCAATTATTCAATATATACCACAATTATATTCACTTATATGCACAAAAGGCGAAATATAGGGTCATTCAACTTTCATTCAACAACTACCAACACAATTCAATTCAAAGAAAACGAAATGACTATGGCATGTGACCGTGCCTTGGGCTGGCCCAACCCAAAGCTTTGTCCATGCCTATATTCTTCTAACTAATTAGCATAGAACAATGAAAATAAACGAGCATTTAACGCATACGAGAGCAGAGTATAGATGTAAAGTTGGAACCTTTCTCGATATCACAAACAATAGACTTGGTATTGTAAACTCAGAGATTAACAACAATGGTATCAATAGTTGTGCTCTAAGTGCTTTAATCAATATATAAAGTTTACAAATAACATATCAATCACACAAATAGTTTAACTCGTGTTCATCCTAATTAATTACAGCCACATATCGAATTTAGTCATGGCTCAAACTGGTTATGCTAACTTTATCCTCAAGGGATACGAACTGTTGGATAGTTCGATAGGCTTCCAAAACCTGAACTCGGTGTCTGAAACAACTAATTTTCCATGAGCCTATGGCTGATTGAGAACTAGCATCTTGGTTGTATTTGAATTTAGCATTGTGGTTGTAACATCCCAGAATGCTCGCTATCTATTGGGATCCTAAGGAACTTCGCTCATCACCATATAACAACCTCCTAAAAATAACATTGATCTCATGCAAAAATTCTCCAGGAGGTCTAACAACTAAACTATCTAATAACGATATCCCTTTCAAACTATAACCATTACTTTTTGGCATTATAAGTTGCACTTGGCTGATACATAATTAATTCCACGGGCATATCCACTTGGAATATGATCTTGACTATGAATTCATCTACCAACGGTTAACTGTACCCAACATCTGTGTACTTTGGTCAATATGAGAATGTATAAAATTCTTACGATATAAAACCGAGGTATTCAAAACCATATGTGATCCTGTAATCAAACACTTATATTATAATTTAAATTAGTAGCACGAACATTTTTATGGCAAATCAAACCTCTATATATATATATATATATAATTAATGTAACTATATCTTATTCAACCCAAACACACCTATGTACTAATTTAGATTAACCTTTTAGTTATTTAGTTCCGAACGAAAGATACACGTCTATTTTAATAATAGACATGAGTATACCTCCGATGGAAATATAGGATTTGGATAGAGTTAGGAGTAACATATGATACGGTTTATACGAAAAAATAATTTCTTAGGAGAAAAAGGTCGCCATAGGAGGAAACTGACACCAGTTCCTTCAATTGCGTCATAATTACATAATGATGTTATTATCAGTCGAACACCCAATGTGTACACATAGCTATCCACATTACCTTCACAAATTTCACCCAATCTCACAAATACATTTGTGTATTTATTTATCTATCTGAACTAAAAATATTTGGTAATCATATTCACACAATATATTGTGGAATTCTACCTTTCCATCAAGCATGCATATAATAAATTTAGCACATGTTTTATCAATAATATAATAGTTGACTAGTGCAACAACATGTGCAGGAGTTTTGGTATTGTACAGGGATGCTTTTCTTCTTCATGTGGATTAGGGATTATATTCAAGTGCCTCGGTCTCCTCGTCATGTGTGCACGATGTATACAAGCGAGCCTGATATACTTTTTTGTTTCTTTTATCAGTTATCTTTTTTCTTTGACAACATGAATATGATGCTGCATATTTTCTCTGCTGGCTTTGTTCATTGTATACAGGGATGATCTCGTGGATATGTTTTTATACTATCCGTTATGTTGTTGCCATGAACATCGAATTACTTCTCTTCAGAAGTGTATTCTGGATGTATTTGGTATATGGGGATTTCTCGTTGTTTTTTATAACAGCTTGAGAATGTATTGATGATCATGTACTGTCATATATTTTTATTAATATATACAGCGTTTTTTTCCTTCTGAAAAAGATGCTCGAATCGATATGAACTATCATACCTTCACCCATTGTTTCACACACCAACAACACAATTGTAAACATGCTATGCACACAACATTAAAATAAATGTTTTTTTTTTATGTATATGTTGCATGAAAATATTAATTCAAAGCCATAGGAACAAGGAAATCATTTAATGGGATTTTTTCATTTTAATCATAGGAAACCTTGCATTTTTCATGCAAACATCACTAATCAACTCAATAGTATAAACCTAAATTTCATGGCACATATTACATGTGAGGAAAATTATCATGAATTAAAACTAAATTTGGGAAATTGAGAGTGGGACTTCAACTCTCCACCAAACCAAAGATACACTACAACCACTATCACTTGTAGTTTTCACCCCCAAGCCAAATTCCAAAGCTTGAGTTTGAGTGATCTTGAGCACTTTTAACCAACAAAACAACTAAAACAGGATGCTACAAGGTCACACTGCCTTCATCCACCAGCTACGCACTTCATCAATCACATTGTTTAGGAATATTCACATTCATGCCAATATTTCACAATATCGAGAACTTAGCTCACTTTCAAGAGAAGTGAGCCACAATATGGAAGTTTCAACTGTGGATAAACTACTAATAGGTGGAACAAATCACCTCTCCAGGTGGTTCATCATTGAGATAAACACCAGAACTTCAACCCACAAGGAAAATCATGTTGGTTCATTAGTCTCACATGCGCCTGAGTGATTTTTCCCCAATACAATAGTTTCTTCAATCCCAAGCTTCTAGTGGTTTCTTCAACCCTCAGGCAAGCCTCCTCTCTTTTTAGCATTTCACCCAATGAGCCTCTCTAAGAGTATTCCTCAACTAGTTTTTAAATATCTCCAATTCTTACCAATAGTAACTTGAGATGCTATCTTATCTACGCTCTTTCATAACTTCTGCACACTCCAAGTAGCTTGCTCATTCTCTGCAAGCTTATTGTCCCTACATGCATGAGAGTGAATGTATGGAAAAAATGGATGATGAAAGGATGGATGAATCCATGAACGACTTCTTGTTCTCCTTTCCTTTACCAATTAAATTAATTGCCCATTTCTCACCATTATTGCACAAAAGTCAACTGCTTGATAGCGCAACCCATGTCATTTTCTTGCTTATGGTTGGAGCTAAAAGACACTTGGAAATTTCCTTATTTCTTCAATTAAGTTTATGGCATGGTCAACCCCATTAAAATTCACTCAACCAACCAAGGAATGATATTTAAAACAACCTTTCCCTCAAGAAATATCCTTCCTCAATTAATGAAATTTGTATCCCTCTCTTAGCCATTTAATAATTATAATTATTTACAATGAAATAAATATTAATCAGGGTATCACAGTCCGCTCCCCAATAAGAGAATTATTAACTAGAGGATGTCATAGTTATTACGAATATCCATGATCAAAACTCAATTTCCTAAAGCCTACTATTTCCCATTCCCATATTGTATATCCAATTTATGGCCTCCTTCTCCCACCTTCTCAACTTCAATGAACATTTCAAATGTATTACCATTTTTTTGTCGTTCAAATGTCGTCCCACTAATTTTGCAAGAAATTATTACAAAAATCTATTTTGTTATCAATTTAATTTATTTGAAAATTAACATTACACTTAAATTAACATATATAAATTTTTTATATATTTCTCTTGTAAATAAAATAAAACAAAATAAATTTATTTAATTCTAGTATTTTTATATATTTTTTCTTCGTAAATAAATTATAATAAATGTTAAAATATTACCATTACTTCCGAATTAAGCAGACTTGCTTGTTTTCCCATTAAAATCCTATTGAAAAGGGTGCATGTAATATCTAAAATAAAAAACATTTTTTCAAGTGAGATAACTTTGTTAAAAGGATTTGTGTAATGTTAAGAAATGGGCATATATATAGTTCCCAATATTTCAAGTGAGATGATTTTGTCAAAAGGATTGGTGTAATTTTAAGAAATGGATATATATACGTATATAGTGCATGGTTTTCAAAAATTGCGGTTTTTTATTTTTATTTTTGATTTTCTTTCAACTTAATTATAAATTTTAATCCTGAAAACATAAATAGAATTGAACTTATAATCTGTCAATAATATAATTGTTTTAATGACATAGACTTAATCAACTAAATTCATTCTTTGAGATTTATATATAATTAATTTTAAATAATTATATAATATTGATAAAAAGAAAATATAATATTATAAAAAATAGAAATTCATAAAAAGAGATTAGTAAAATTTATATAGTGTAATGAAAAATGGAAAAAAAAAGCATTAAAATAATATTCAAAGTAACTTTGTAGGATTAATGAAGGAAACTTTTATGCCATGACGAATTGGAAATCAAGGAGGATAAAATTACTAATGAAAAATATATTTAGCTTCCTCGGAAATAAGGTGAGATGTATTGATTTTCGTTCTACAAAGGACAAAGTGCTTAAAGACGACGATATTACCTTTATAAAGAAAAGAAAAACTCTAGGAAAAAGATCAAATATGAAAAATCCAAAAATTGCTTATAATATTAGAAGTTATAACCATTTTCGCATATTTGATGAAAACCATTTTCACATATTTCATAGCACGTTTTCATCAAGGATCAAATCTGAAAAGCCAAATATGTAAGTTATAATTTTTTTAACATCGTTCGTGCATTTTTTTTCGGATAGAAAAAAAAAAAATTAACTAAAAAAGTTTTTAATTATTTAGGTGCATTTTCAATATATTTATTGATTGTTTTGATGAGAATTGTGATATGAAGAGGAGAACCTTAATCTTGAAAATCTATATCTTAATATTAAAAATATCAAAATCAAGCTTGGGTGGTAAGTAATGGTGTTATCATTAATATTTTTTTGGATTGGTTTTAACTTCTAGGAAATCATAGTGTTTTGAGTATTATTATTTTCTATTTTTGGAATTACTACTTAATTTTATTTACTTATATTTGATTGGTTTTTTAGATTACATTGGTGAAGGGGAATAAACTTGTTGTTTTTTCGCTGATTTATAATCATTTTGGGTTTGTTTTTGAATTTTTTTTTTGCATAAATTACATTTGCATAAGTTAGAATTCTCATTTTCAGAATATGAGCAAAAATTGTGCATAGATTACATTTGCATAGTTTATAAGTAAATTGTGCATATAATACAACTACATAGTTTATATTCTAGAAAAGTCAACCATAGATTTAGATCAGTATATTTGATTGTTTTTTTTAGGAAAATCACTTATCTTTACAGTTTTGGGTTTTGATTTTTTGTAGGTTTATTGATCTATCAAAAACATATTCTTTCGCTTTTGTCATTGGTTGTGTGAATCCCTTTTCTTTCAATGAATCTCATCACATATTCATTTATGCATGTTGTAAAGAGTTATTTCATTGATTGAAAGTATAGTGTCTCTCATTGAAAGATAGTTCTGATTTGAATTTGCATGTTTTTTATGCTTGTTTTAAAACATAAAAATAAAAATAAAACTTTGCCTGGAATTGATTGTCATTAGTATTTTTCTTGTTGAAAATTAGTGCATTAGGGAATTTGTTATATTTTCTCTTATTTATCATTTTTTGCATTGTTGGATGTGAATGGAACCTCTCTCATTACTTTAGTTAGGATTTATCGAAGTGAAAATATTACATTATCATGTTCGATTGCATTCAGTTTTGGGTCAGGTCATACCACCACTGGTTTCATATCCATTTACCTACTGAGTAAATAACAACTTAATAACACCAAGTTAATTAAAAATAATCTAGAATTTTTGAATTTTTAGGGCTCATTCCACCAACATAGATCAAGTTAGTGCTTTGGAATAGGAAAGTAAGAAAACTTTCCAAAGGAATAAACAAACAATAGAATCTTGCGATAGGGAGTAAATTAAATTAGTACAGTTTTGCACGGGGAAGCTCTTTTTATACAAGAGTTGGCCACAAGGTCATATTGGACTCGATGAAGTAATTGTACCTACTTCATTGGTAAATATAGAATATTGCATGCATTACAAATAGTGTTGAAAGTTACTTTGGGTCACCTGTAAGTAAACCTTGGATTTACCATGTCGAGGAGCTTTCAAGGGGATTGAGCTTAGTTGCTTTTCCCTTGCATGTATGTTGTACCTACGACTGTCCCCCGAGGTTAAATTTTGATAGTTGGTAACTTTAGTGACCATAATCTTAGGGCTTTTCTCCCAGGTGATAGTAGAGGGAAGGTCTCTACTGTACTTGGAACAAACATTGACTAGACTCACTTGGACATTTTGGAGGGTAATATTCACTTGAGATGGCATAAGTGGAGTTACTTGCACCATATTGTTTCATTAAGTAGGTTGTTAGGGTAACTTGTTCCATCCATTCTATCTATATATACTTTTCAACTTGATTTCTGGGACATTGGATTTCATCACCAACTAGTGATTTCATTGTGAAAAGGTTCTTTGTGTGGTTCAACTCCTATATTTTTAGCGTGTATTATTTGTTTGTTTTTAAGAGACCTTAGGTGTGGATTGTGAATTTGGATTGTTAATATTGTTAAAATTTTAACTAAAATTCACTTAAGTTGAATCTAATGGAAATAGTTCTGGAATTTACCAACCAAGTAACCCCTCTTAACGATAATCCTAGTCCTTTTCCTTTCTTTGGAAATGTTGGTCCTCCTTATATGGATTGGAATTACTTGGATTTACCATAGGTTTACTGATATGGTTAGTTTCAAATTTTTTGACCTCAAATACTCAAATTTTTCCACCTCAACTAAGGTCACCATCTCAGCATCACCAACCTCATGTTGACCCTTTACCTTCTTAACCCAACATGTCTTCCTCCCTTTCTTCTTCTTCACTTGGTAAAATCCTTGATCCTAGTAACCAGGTGGGTAAGAAAGATAAGAAAGGGAATAAGAAAAAGAAGTAAGATAAGAAATAAGTCAACCATGTTGGGTGTGGAGCCTGATTATCTTATTTATTTTGTATCAAAGCGTTGGACCCCTGTACCTTAATGGGGCGGCAACACCACCCGTAATTTAATGCTGCATGGGGGGTCTGGGGGGGAGACTGTGACTTTATGGAGCCCCCCCTAGTAGGGAGTTTCGGGGGCAGTGCCGCCGAAGCTAAAAATATATGTAAAATTTCCTTGTAAAAGTATAGTAATTTCTATTCAATCTAGGTCGTTCATTAGGCAGATGACCTGATGGTAGAAGTTATGTTTAGTTTAGGGTTTTTTTCCCTAGAAGGAAACCCCTCACTTGTATGAGGGTATTTTATTGCGGCTGTGCATGGTATGTGTATTGTTAGAGTGAGAAATAGATAGGGAGACTGTGAGAGAGAACAAAGGATATTACAACGGATCTGTTGTAGGTTGTGTCTCTTCATTTTGCTGGATAATAGAAAGGAAGGACTGGCTGTTCGGGGTGGACGTAGCCCAAACTGGGTGAACCACGTATATCTTTGTCTCTCTGGTTTTTTTTTTTTTGGTTGTGTTTTCCACATATTTTATTTGTTTCATTACTCTGTAATATATAATTTTCTAACAAACCAACCAATCATGGTTGTAAGTATTGGTAATGTTGAGGAAAGCACCAACATGCATCGAAAGCCCAAATACCCTTGCAATATTTGTAAGGATGACTACTTCCTTATCAATTGTGTTGGTATTCCTAAGGTGTTTGAAGTATGGTCAGAAATTTCTTATCAACTTACTATCGATCCATCAACCAGTGATTGTCCGTTTTCTGGGTAAAATGGTAAAGTTAGGTTTCCTTGTAGGTTATGCAAAGGTATTCATCATAATCACCTTTTCCCTCATATGGATGAAGCCTCAAAATTTTTGTAAAACCTTATTGTTCCACAACAATAACTTCCAACTGGTTAACATAAATTTTCTCCCAACCTACCATTAGTGGACGAAGTGATTGATCTAATTCCAAATACAATCAATCCCACTCTTCCATTGGAGAGTAAAATACATATCACTCAGGTTGATGAACCATTAGTTGATCAAGTGATTGATCGATTCCATCTTCGGTTGATCACACTCTCCCTATAAAGAGTGAAGTTCATACCACTCAGGTTCTTTTTGTTACATCATGGTCTTCTACACAAGGGGGCATTTCATCTATTTCCACAAAACCCCCTCCAAGCAATGAGGTTATTTCCTTTTATTGGAGTAGATGGAAAAGCCTCGTATTCCTTCTTCCATCCCTTTCCAAATAATTTTGAAGGCTTATGGTAAGAATCTGTGTCCCACAAATGTAGATGAAGGTGATTCTGTTAGTAGTTTATCCTCAACCGCTTGGTAAGATTTGGGTTCCCCTCAGCTTGTGCTTGTTACACATAATCTGCTAGCTTTTAACATAACCATTAGTGAACCTTTAGGGATCCTTCCTAAGTTTACTATTACCTTGGAAGGTAAAATTTTATGTATTCATATTATGGTAGTTCAAGGCCCATTGGATTTCAATTTAATCCTTGGACGAGACTACGTCTATGCCATGAAATATTCCGTATCGACACTCTTTCACGTGATGTCTTTCCCTCACAATGGAAATATTGTGACTGTTGACCATCTTTTTTTCATTGGTATTGGTTCAACTACCAGTCATTGAATATCCTTGGATGTTACTTATATGGAAGTGGTACCCACCCCACCATGGGTCAATTATGTGGCAACCGACCCCATTTTTTCATTTATCAATATAAGCGAGCCTATCACTGTTTTCTCGACTTCTTTTTACTTAGATATGGTAATTAACATGGTGACCTTTATGGGGGTATTTTAACTCAATTTTATTATCCCTATTAATTCCCTTGACATGTGTTCCCTCTAGAGAATTGTTCTTCCTTCAAATGAAGACCTCTTGGAACCCATGATCAAGGTGTGTGTAATATCCCAAAATCGGAACTGCTAGCAAGGCATGCCTGAAAAACGCATTTTTCAGGAATGGCTGCTACAGCTCTTGAAATCAGCCATTTTCCTTATATCTGAGTATCTAAGACCTAAATCCAAGAGGAGATCGGAAAAAAATCTCTCTAGGTGGGCTAAACAGATCTCCCACACCTAGGAAAGCTTGAAAACTGCCCAAAGAAGGGACTGTAGCAATACAAAAGAACATTGCCCAGAAAATAATGCAGTTCTTGATAGAAATAGCAATAGGCCAATATGAAAGCTTAAAAATAGCTTATACAATGATAAATCATATTTATAGTATAGCCGAATCAATGTACAGGAGAAAGAAAGAGAATTTTATGGAGAAAAACCCTCTAAAAGAGGTGCTCCAACAATGTATTCCACTACAAAGCCTTGACAACGTTATTTTTATGAGGAAATAACAGTTGTAGATTAAAAATTAGATCTAGGAAAGATCTGTGTACAAAATATTAGATCTATATCAGATCTGTACACTAGACTGTCTCTATTTTACATCCCCCTTTGGGTTTTCAGCAATACATGAAGCACAAATAGTAGATCTGAGACCTACTACAGCAGATCTGCAGAATACTTCAGAAATTATGAAGTAGATGGATCAACGAATAGATCAGATCTGAAACATACATGGATTAGATGGCTAATCCATGGATCACCACAGTGCAAGGAAGGCTCCTTTACACCAGATATCTCTCCACCAAATAGTTTCCAAACACCCTGCAACTCTTCACCTGCAAAATAACACAGTATAGGGAGATAAAATATGTTGTAGGCTTGATGTAGACTTTGGCCTGATGCCAAGTTGTAGATCTGAAGCTCAAGACAGCTAATACACTCTTGCCAATGGGATAGAAATCTTTCCCACTGAAAAGAGGAACTAGTATGGTCTAGATCTGAATATATCTAGCCTCCACTTGCTGCTGCTCACAAGGACAGCCAAACCCTCAAGAGGATCTGAGTTGTAGTTGGAAGAAGAAGCTTGGCCAAATGCTTGATAGTGGACCAAGAAATGCAAGACTCTTCCAAGAGGCCTCTCAAGGAAAGAGGTGGGATTCCCAATCAGGAACACCTAGTGCTAAACAACACTATTCTCAGATAAATAGCCAGAGAATGAGAAGTGTCTAAACAGACAAATCCTTTCAATACAATATGTTCAACAACCTCTCTCATGTTGCTCTCCTCTTTCATTTATAGGATGAAAGCCTTGCAAAACCCTAAACCATCTCAAAGTTTTAGCTCCTTTCACATTGGAACCCTCCAACTAGATCTGCATTGTTCATCTAGGTACATTGCATCTGGACAACGCTGTAGATTTCGTCTTGTTGACCCAGTCAATTTTCACAATCCCTTTTTACATATGACGGAGTTTTATTAAAGCAGCCCAAATTTAGCCTTGTTCACATGGGCACTGATTTATTTTTCTATTTAAGCACTTTAATTTGTCCTACTTTACAATTTTATTCTTGTAACAAGAAAATGAAAAAAAAGGAATATTCCTATTAGCTTGGGCTAATTAGGAATATTACAGTGTGTCCCTTGGCATGTGTTCCTTCCATTTGGAAGCCATGATCAAGGTGCATATGAGGATGGTTCTTTTACTCTATCAACCTTGTTAAAAAATAAAATAGGTCCAATGAGGATGGTTCTTTTACTGTGTAAAACTCGTTAAAAAATGAAACAGGGATCCATGATGTAATATTCCTAAATTAGCATGCAACTAATTGGAATACTCATTTTTCTCCAAACACATAGTTAGATGAATAAATGGGTAGGGAGACCCAAAAATATTTTTAGCAGTAATAAAATCCCTCTTAATGGGGAAAGGGATCATATTCACAACTGGATAAAACACCTTCATGTGTGAACTAAGGGTAATGCATGTTGACAAAGTCAAGTCTGACTAAGTCAACAAAGATACTATGGAGCATGTGGAACATTAATGAAGATAACTCAGTGGGAATGTGGATCAACTTAGATAGTTAGAATAAAGCCACCTTAAGTGTGGAAGAAGACATCGCATGAGGATCTAGTCAAGGTTGACCAAATCCAATAGCGTTGTTATGGAGGAGTGGCATCAATGATGGGACAACGCAGTTTTGGAGGGATATTCATTGCATGAAGATGGAAACCCTAATGAGTGGTACCCAAGGTGAGAAGGCTCACATTGTTTATAAGGAAGAGGATGGCAACCATATGGGGTTAGCTTATGATTATGATTTTCTGAATGTATGGTGTGTTTATACATATTTCTTTCTCTTGCTGTTTAGCTGAGATAGAGTGTTGTTTAGCACAAGGTGTTCCTGATCGGGAATCCCACCTCTTCCATTGAGTAGATCTTGGAGGAGTCTTGCACCATATTGTCCAATATCTAGCTGAAGGCCAAGCTTCATCTTCCTTTGACAGCGTAGATCTTGTTGAGGGTTTTTCTGTTTCAATAAGTTGTAGCAAGTGGAGACTAGATCTTCATATCTAGGCCATTTCAGTGCTCATTTTTAGTGGAGGAGGTTTCTACTCCATTGGGAGGACAATATTGAAAGCATTGAGCTTCATTTTCATATCTTGGCTGCAAGACAATTGTATTTTGATCCCTACAGCATAGAAGAGATCCAGATTTGTGTAATTTATGAAGGAGAAGTTGCAGGGTGATTCAGTGCACCATTTGGAGAGCTGATTTTCTGAGTGTTGGGGATCTACACTTCACTTTGGAGATCTATTGGAGGAGGATATTATTTTGCATATATCAGATCAGCCACACTTTCTATATCTATAATTTTTAGTAGATCTATGTTCTTAGATCTCATATCTACACTGACCACATGTTCTTTGAAAACCCTGAGGGTTCATTAGAGGAGCCTATATAGTGCATGGATTTGATATAGATTTGACGTTTTATGAACATAGTAGCTCTAGATCTGATGTACAACTTATTTCTATTGCAGCTGTAGTAAAATAATGTTGTCAAGGTATTTCCAACTTTATTCATGGTTGCAACCCCTCTTTTTGTATGCTTTTTGAGCAATAATGGCTTGGGAGGCTTTTTTAACTAAGCTACCATGATTTGTTTCATATCTCCTTTTGTATATGATTTTTATATTGTATAAATGAATGGATCCATGGGCTACATTTAACTGCTATTGCATATCTTTCTGAAAAATGCATTTTTACTGCATGTATTTCTGCATTTCCCCATTTGGGAATGTTACAGTGGTATCAGAGCATCATCTTGGCTCAGCCTATGAGTTTTCAGCCAATATGCTATAATAAGAAGAAGAGAAGGAGAAGAGATTAGAATTATGGGAGGAATGAGTTTCATCTCATCTCTTTTCATATCTAAGAAGGACCTCACCAAGGCGGTCAAGCAAAGAAAAATGGAGAGAAGAAGTGAAACCACATTAGGGTTTTAAGATGAGGAAGGTCCATGTACTTCCTATCAGCAAACAAAAGATCTAGTATTGCATAGAGCTCCAAAGAAACATACTATGGCCTTTTATTTTGAAGATAAGAAGCATAGAGATGAAGAACACTTAGATCATGAGATTCTAAGTGAGTATCTTGTAGAATATAAGTCTCAACCTAGAGCTTTCAAGGAGAATCTAACTCTCCCACAGTTCATTCAGCTCAAAGAAGAAAGGAGACCTTGCAGCAATAGAAGGAAGAAGGGCAATAGATTTCTATTGTCTACCTTTGATGGGTCATCCTCATGCACATCAAGAGCTTAGGGAATGAGGGTGGATGCATTTTTCCTGCTACATCTAGTAGTAGAGAAAGAAGTTGTTGATATTACAGCACTGCACCTTGAAGGTGAGGCAAACATTTGGTGGTTCATCCATTTGAGTCATGCAAAGTTGACTGCATATATTTCACTCAAAGGTTGATAAAAAATTTTGACAAGAATAAATCAGAGGAGAAGAAGCCTTCACCACCACTTATTGCAGGAGCACTTACATCAAGAGAAAAGAGACTTGCACCTTTACAAAGTAGTCTTGTTCTCTTGACATCTAGAGTCCCATGCACTATTCTCGAGATGCATGAGGAGGAGGAGACTTGTACCAACACTGATGAAGCCATAGAGGAGCAACCATCATTATCAGTAGTTGTGGAAGCCATCACACCGGAGGAAGGAACCCTTGTAGTAGTACAAGATGTTCCCAATTTTTACCAAGGTATGCACATGTTTCCATTTCCTATTATTTCAACACATCATATGGAGGATGGTGGGAATATGCCATTGCATGACCAAGGGTCAAAAAATATTGCTGATTTGGAGTAGAAAACTTTCACTATGCTGGGCAGCCTTGATTTTTTCAAGGAGGAGATGTAATTTCATCCTAGAGTACCATTGTTGAGCTACACACAACTCTTGGTATTGGAGTGTAGATTTTTAGAGGATGGGATGAGTATTGTCCTGAACCATGCCATGCAGAACTATATGTTCAGCATAGAGTATGATCTAAAGACAATAGATGCACCATCATGGAGACCAGTAGCACTGTCATTGAGCAGCAGTGATGATTTGGGGGCCCAACCATTGTTGGAGCATTCCAATGACCTTCCCATATGTATGACAGAGGATGGGAATATAGTTGTTGAGGGACATATTATTATGGATAAAATCTCTCATGGTTGTGATGGATATTCCTTGATGAACCTTTCACATCATGATGGGAGGTTTTTCCTACCACCTATTTGGATCCTTATGGGGTCAATTTGGTCGTTGATGAGTGGTCTTAATTTGGAGATCTCTAGGATATTTCATTTCAGCATCCCATGAAATGCAAAGACAGCAATATGATTTGGGAGGATGGTGTTCTCCATTGGAGGAATTCCACTTTTTCACATGATGATAGACACTCACCATGGGTTGGATGGGTGATATTGATGAGAAAGAGGTTGGAAATACACTTGCAAATTTATGATACTGGGCAACAGGAGGAAAGACTACGTTGGTTACTCTTAAAAGAGTTTGGTCATCATATGACACATTCTATTTCAAATATTTGGGTGGTGGATGGACTTTGGCATGACACTTACATCATAAGGCAGCAAGGATTTTTGATGTATTGGGGTGATGTGATATATTTCATATCACTATTATGTTGTTGCTCCATGATTTATGTGATGGTGGTGTGGGGAGGCAACACCATTTGTTGTTTCTTTGGTTTTTATTGAGAGAGTATGGGTTGATCTTCTCCCATACTTTTCACGATGTTGTAGGAGTAAGAGATGGCACTACCATGGTGCAAAGGGGCTACACCTTAACCTTGGAGGATCGGGAGGTACTTCCACTTTGGGGGTAATATCCCACATATAGCAGCATTATGATTGATGACTTTGGCACGAGGGATGTCAAAGGAAAAGACTGCAACATGTGGGGAGCTTAACATTTTAGATCTTCAGCATTGTCTCTAAGGAGGATTGATCCATATTGGAGGTCTCAACTTTTGGTAGAGTAATCCAAGGATCTTGGTGCTTGCATGATTCTTGATGACCCGAAGGGAGATGATAGATACATGGTGGATGATGGGATCATTTATTCTTATGGTAGAGTCTTCTTGAATAGAGCTTCTGAGCTCAAGGAGAAGCTATTACATGCAACACATGTGGGCTTTCTTTCCATGCACTTTGATGCATATCATTCCTTGATGGAGGAGTTCACTTGGGAGGGCATCCAACAGGATGTATATTAGCATATGGAGAGATGCATATCTTGGATGATGATGGAGAGGTTGTCACAACCACTTCCCTACTCATTGAGAGTGAGGGAGAACTTTCAGTTGAGCCATTTCAGCTCAATGACCACAGTACATGATAGAGGATGTACATTTATGCACTATGACTTGTACTCCTTTACTTTTTATGAGCAACATATTGTACAAAGGAGAATATTTCCTTCTTGTATATTTTATTGTGATGTACTCGAGGCCATTTGCAACATTGACATTGGCCATTCTATGGGTGGTTTGTGGGAGATGCCACATGATTTTTTGTGTGCACCATTGACATCAAACTTTTCTTCTATGATCCCATCTTGTAGGATGATTGTGGTAGAAAACAAGTGGATCAAAGGACACTTGTTATAATTTGTTTTGAGGCAGGCAGGGGATGCGCTGCACTGGTTCCACATGTGGAACTATGATCCACATCCTAGTTGTCATATGGAAACTTGTTTTTATTTGTTTTTTCTTCCATGTATTGATGATGTTCTTGTTCTAATGGGAAGCTTTGTTGGGAGGATGGCACAAGAGTTGGAGGTGTCCATTGGGAGTATGATTCTCTATACTTCATATGTTGCATGTTTCAGGAGAAACAATGGGAAAACTATGATTTCCACACTACACCTCTTGTCTTCATGTGGGAGGAGCCATTTGGATACCTTGAGTGCTTGGGAGAAGCACTTCATGGATGATTTGATTGGTGGGGTAACTTGGGTAATTCTTGGATACTGTAATATTTCAGCCCAATATCAACAGCAGCCCCATGCACACCATAAGTGGAGAGAGAAACAACATGGGATGGACATTTTAATCCCACATATTCACTATGCAACCCAACTTATTTGCAGGAGCCTAAGGTGGAGGAGATGTTTAAGGAGTTACCATGTTGGAGGGTGACCCACTTTTTGTGGATGATAGCTTGGGGATGGAGGCTTCACATGGGGATGATGATTCCCAATACATTTCATATTCCATGTGTCAAGAAAGCCTCTACACCACATATCGTTGTTACCATGAATATCCCACTTTTTCATGATGAGAGCCAATTGGATTTTTCACCAAAGGCATGCTTTTACACATGGCAGGAAAAACTTGAGAACACATTGATGAGAAAGAATCTTGTTGTTTGGAGGAACTTATCACTTGAGGATGCTACAGGAGGAAGAAGAGAGGCTCTTCAGTTCTATCCTTTCAGTTGCTTGAGGACAAGCAACATTTGGGAGGTGAGGACTGTAATATTCCTAAATTAGCATGCAGCTAATTGGAATACTAATTTTTCTCCAAACACATAGTTGGATGAATAAATGGGTAGGGAGACCCATAAATATTTTTAGCAGCAATAAAATCCCTCTTAATGGGGAAAGGGATCATATTCACCGCTAGATAAAACACCTTCATGTGTGAGCAAATGCTAATGCATGTGGACAAAGTCAAGTCTGACCAAGTCAACAAAGCTAGTATGGAGGATGTGGAACATTAATGAAGATAACTCAGTGGGAATATGGATCAGCTTAGATAGTTATAATAAAGCCACCTTGAGTGTGGAAGAATACATTACATGAAGATCTAGTCAATCTTGACCAAATCCAACAGCGTTGTTATGGAGGAGTGGCATTGATGATGGGACAATGCAGTTTTGGAGGGAGAATCATTGCATGAAGATGGAAACCCTAATGAGTGGGACCCAAGGTGAGAAGGCTCACATTGTTTATAAGGAAGATGATGGAAGCCATATGGGGTTAGCTTATGATTACGATTTTCAGAATATATGTTTTGTTTACACATATTTCTTTCTCTTTTTGTTTAGCTGAGATAGAGTGTTGTTTAGCACAGGGTGTTCCTGATCGGGAATCCCACCTCTTCCATTGAGTAGCTCTTGGAGGAGTCTTGCACCATATTGTCCATTATCTGGCTGAAGGCCAAGCTTCATCTTCCTTTAACAGTGTATATCTTATTGAGGTTTTGTCTGTTTCAGTAAGTTGCAGCAAGTGGAGACTAGATCTTTAGATCTAGGCCATTTCAGTTCTCATTTTCAGTGGAGGAGGTTTCTACTCCATTGGGAGGAAAATATTGAAGGAATTGAGCTTAATTTTCATATCTTCGCTGTAGGCCAACTCTATTTTTGTCCTTAAAACAAAGAAGAGATCTAGATCTGCGTAATTTCTGAAGGATAAGTTGCAAGGTGATTCAGTGCACCATTTGGAGAGTTGACTTTCTGAGTGTTGGGGATCTGCCCTTCACTTTGGAGATCTATTTGAGGAGGCTATTATTTTTCATATATTAGATCAAACACACTTTCTAGACCTTTAATTTTCAGTATATCTATAGTCTTATACCTCATATCTACACTTTGTACATGGTGTTTTGCTGAAAACCCCAAGGGGGTTCATTAGAGGAGCCTATATAGCACATGGATTTGATATAGATCTAACGTTTTATGCACATAGAAACTATAAATCTGATGTAAAACTTATTTCTATTGCAGGAGTAATAAAATAATGTGGTCAGGGTATTTCCAGCTTTATTCATGGTTGCAGCCCCTCTTTTTGCATGATTTTTGAGCAATAATGGCTTGGGAGGCTTGTTTAACTAAGCTACCATGATTTGTTTCAGATATCCTTTTGTATATGGCTGTTATATTGTATATATGAATGGATCCATGGGATGTATTTAAATTTTATTGCATATATTTCTAAAAAATGCATTTTTACTACATGTATTGCTGCATTTCCCCATTTGGGAATATTAAACATGAGCATAGTTTTTTTCCGGTGCCAGGCTCGTTAAAAAATGAAAAAAATCCTCTCCAAATTTAGTTGAGTCTTTTACTAGATCTCGTAAATGTTTAAATGTTAAGTCAAGTCTTTCATATGATCTCGTAAATGAACCTTAATTCCATCCAGCTATTAGTAACCAGTAGTCTACTTAGGTGAATGAAATGAAGCTTGCAAGGCATGTGCCCTTGCAAGTTATGCTTGGGGAAATTGAAACTAATCTCAAGCACAGTTTTATTATGTTTCAAGCTCGCTTAAAAATGAAACAAACCTATCTCAAGCATAATTTTATTATGTTTCAATCTTGTGTAAAAATGAAACAAACCTGTCTCAAGCACAATTTTCCTACATTTCAAGATTATGTAAAAATGAAACCACTCTGAGACATATTTTTTCTCTATTTCAAGCTTGTATAAAAATTAAACTTATCTCGAGTTTGTTTCGATTATTATTTTCAATACTCATTAAAATTCATGAAAATACCGAGCTTCGTTTGCTATCTTTTCATGCTCATAAAATGCACATGAAAATGTCAAGATCTTTTTTTCTTTTCTTGCTCGTTAATTAAATTGAAAGTTGGTAATATGAGTACACTATTATCACTTTTTAGACTCGTTAAAGCTTACAAAAAATCGAGATATAGAGTGATATTTTAAGCCCTTTTCAAACTCTCTAAACATGAAAATATTGTCGAGTACTTGACTATTCGAACTCGTAAACATAAATGAGCAGTTTTCTATTCAATATAAGTTTACCCCTTTTCTGGATTGAACTACACTTTTTACGAAAAAGGTATACGTTGACTAAGCATGGTCAATAGAGTTCTCTCCTGCATTATTTTCTCCTAACTCCCTAAAACTGAAAAAAACTAAGCTTCACTTTCTCTGGGCTCATTAAATTTTACATTGAAAGCACAACATGATTTTTATTTTTGTATCTTTTCAAACTATTTAAACATGAAAACAAAATCGAGTTACCCCTTCGTTGCACTCGTAAAATTTAAACAATGTAGGACTCGTTAATCATGATGAGACTAAACCACTCCTTCTTAGGGTTCATTAAAAGTACTACAGAGGAATCATCGGAAGGATGACATTATATGACAAACATATGTTATGATCCTCCTTAAGCTTGTGTAAAAATAAGGAGTTACTTTCTAGTAATGGTGGGGGGGGAATTGGGAAACAACATTCCTTTTTGTATTTCATTAAAGGAATTATGTCGCTCTTGAACATGAAACTTCGTCACATTTATGTCTAGGTTGGGAAATCCATTTTTCTCATCGGTAATCAAACCTCATTGAAATTCTCCAATTGGTTTTGGGTATTATTGTTGACTCAAATGCTTCCAATTTTAAGTGTCGTGTCACCAATATGTTCAAGATAATTCCAACCTCAGTCAAAATTATCTTACTAATCATAACCTTCAATCATGTTCGTCATCCTTGAGTCAATCATGAATTACTCCAAATTATTCTTCAAAACTTGACATGAGTTTCGTGTCGTAGGCCCTCCTGCAATAGATCGCTTCCTATCGAATTCAACTCACTATCTATAAAGTTGATCTAGAAACCCTCTTCAGTACCTTGAGGCTTGCATTCCCTAATGGTAGGTTTCTCGCCTTCAATGACATGTTCCCATAATTAACCTTTTATTGAATGATTCTATGAGTGTTTGAATTCAAGAAATATTTTCACTTCATATATTGTACTGGAATTAACTTCAGGACCATTTTCATTATTGGTGGTTTCTCTCGCACTTGTTAATGGTTCACATAATTGAATAGTAATCAATTGGTTTCTACCATGTTCAACTTCAAGATATTTACTCCCATGGTTAGATTCATACATTGAGAGATGGAGATCAATACCGTGGATCTAGTTTAATCCATGCAGGATGCGTGGAGTTATTAAATATTCATGATTGTAAACATAGATCCATTGATGGTTGCATCCATAATATTTCTTCCGTTGACATGGATCTTCAAATGTATTTCCATAATGATTCTTTGAGATATTTGTGCTCTGAGTATGGGAATTCCTACCTTGGTGATGTTCATATAAAATCATGATACGATAATCCTTGATTGTTTCTTTCAGGTCCTCAAAAAATTGGTTTATGATCCGAACCTTTGACATGATAAAGCACTTCAGTCATCAAACATATTTTTTGGATTTGCACTTTAGGGGGGGAATTTATTACACTAAATTTTTTCACCATGACTTTCGATTCAGATATCTCTCCATATAATGGAGTGTCTCAAGTGAATCTCCTATGAATCTTGAAGTAAAACAATACCAGTGACAAAAGGAATTTTGGGTTACACTACTTAACAACCCTTTTTGAGCATTTGTGTAGTCTTCCTGAACAAAACCTGTGCATGCACAGTTTATTCCACTATAAACTGCACAGATTTGCATAGTTTCTTCCACTATAAACTACGCAAGTCTGTTCACATAGGTAAAAATAAAAAAATAAATCTCTAGAAGCTTTGGTTGAGGAATCTTATCCAAATTAAAAACCTCAAAACACTTGATGGGCCTCTAAATTGGAAATAAATTAAGGCCCATCTAACCTTTCTTAGGCACATAAAATATATATTAAATCTCTCCTTCTACACTTAATAAAGTTTTTCTAATCTATAATATTCTCTTAGGAAGGTTTAGAGATAATTGCATATTTGTGCCTAATATTATTTATTTTTGAAGAATATTGTGAGAATATTGGGAAGATTATGAAGATTTGGAGAAGGAGATAATTTAGGGAATTTCTCCCTACTTGTTGTTTAGCAACTCCATTTTCTTTTCTTGTAGGGATGTACTTGGACTGATTCAATAATGAAGATTGACACCATTTTTAGATTCTAAGGATTGTTTTATTCCATATGACTCTAAGTATCCTTGGGCTTGGCCATCCCAGGAGCCTCAGAGCCATCTTGCACAATTTATTTATGTTCTAGTCACTTCTTATTCACATGCATCTAATATTTATGTTTTGCATATTTCTGAATTTAGTATTGTTTCTTTTCCTGTTGTAGGATTGAGTTAAATGATTGAAGTGATTTCTTTTTCAGACTTTTTACAGGTTCAAAAGCATTACTCATCCTTGGAATAACTTTTTAAGGTCATCTTAATCATTAACCTACTTGGATTTGGTTACTAGTTCATGAATATAAGATTTCTTCAAATGCCTTGTAGCGAAATAGTAGTAAATTTTTGCTATTTTTTTATAATGGGTTAATGAGACTCATTTGATTTGATTCCACCTGTATTAGGTCATAATAATTTTAAATTTAATAACAAAATTTACCTCGTTGAATTCTCACTTGATTAGGTTAGTCATTTGATAGACTAACTAGCTCACTAGTTCTTGAATTTTAAGTAATTTTAAGTTATTTTTAAGCACATATGAACAAGGGTATTTTGGAGTGATTCCACTTGGAATGGAGACCTAATACATCATAATTAATAAAAAAATTGTCCCATCCCATTTTAATTTGATTTATTTATTCATTTGGTGAGTTATTTCCAAAACAGAACTTCCTGTAGCAAAAACAGAACATCTTGTAGCACTCTCGTAGCAGATGTAAAATCAACTACATTTTCTCCAAAAGCTTGGTTTTTTTCTCTTAGGCTTGAATCATGACCCCTAGGATCTAAATCCATGATTTCAGAAGAATAAACACCAATTAGGACATTTATTTTCGCAAAGTAGATTACGCATTTTTATTTGAATTCATGCTCTTAGAATTTCAATTACAAAGTGTTGTTCTTTCCTAGGATTAATTTCTTTTCAAAGCAACACTTCCATTTCTGAAATTAGTTTAAGTTTTTATTTCATGGCATTCACTCCATTACATCACATCAACAAAATAATGACACATTTTATGCTGCACATATAGTGTCAATACCTCTTAAGTTTGTATGAACCTCGGGTTCATAAATAAATTTGGTAGCCTTGGAAGTTGCAACACTATTGTTGCAATACCGAGGCTTGTCACTCTTTGGCATCGTTTTTAGGGAGGTGTCAAAGTATGCCTTGTTTTCTTCCCTAGTTGATTCGTTTCTTTTCTTCTGTTTGCATTAGGCATATTTCATTTCAAATTACATTGCATTAGCACTCTTATTCAAAAACCAAAATTATTTAAAAATACTTCTCCAACCCCAACGCCACCACCCCCCACCCCCCCTCCCATTTGATCACATGATGCAGTAAGAACCACATCACCATCCACTTTTGCAAGTAGAAGAAGAAGAGGTGGCATAAAAGGTAGAATAAATGGATGGAGATGATAAGAATGAAGAAGATCCTCTTCAATTTACCATTCAATATAATGATGTCAGTGTGCATATGAATAGCATCCCTCCATATTTCCTTCCCAACTTCCATGGTATGAGGTTAGAGGATCCAGAAACCTTTATCTTTGAATTTTAAATACTTTGTAGATCTTATGGATACTTATCACACACTCAAAAAATTAGATTGTTTCCTGCAAAATTGAATTATAGAGTTCTTAAATGGTTCATGAGTTTAGGTACTAATATTTAAATAAGATCATGGAATGATATGCAAAAGATATTTCTAGAAAAACATAAAGATAATGATCTTAAAGAAGAAATTTTGAGAATGAATCAAGAAGATGATAGCCTTGAGGATCTAATAGAGAGGTTCATGTATAATGTTAAGAGGGAAAAATTGCATCATTTAGGATTTGACACACTAAAAACCATCTTAATTAGAATAATTAGGGATGATTGGATTGATATCCATGATATCATGATTAAAGGAGATGTATACCAATTATCATTTGAGTACATCTATGAAACATGCTAGTGCATATCAAGAGGAAGGGCTATAGTAAGTAAATTAGCATCAACATTGGTAAGTAAAGATGAACTTGGAAATTTTCCTAAAACTTTAAAACAGAAATTATTAGAAATCTAAGTGAACAAGTAGAAATGTTAAGAATGAAAAATGAGAAAAATGAAGATGTTGATATTTTTGTTATCCATGTAGAATCATATGCTACTAAATATTTTCCATCATTACCAAGGTCGAAGGAATTGTACCAAGAGGAAAATGGAGCAAGTCAACCACCAAAGAAGATATCCTATGTATCTCCAAGTATACCATGGGAGCTTATTCAACGTGATATGGTGCAAGGATCTAATTCACAATTTCAAGCTTATTCACATCCATATCAATGTAATTGGAACACACTCTTTCCTTGGAAACATTGGCCATCTCAACCCCAAAACCAATCTTGGAAACAAGGTTGGAAAGAACCTTATGGGATAAATCCACATTATCGTCAATATTTTCCTCAATATTCTCCATACTTAAATCCATTCTATCCCTACCATCCACCTCCACCAAAACCAAAACCTCAACCACATCCATCTCATAGATCCACTCCCACTCAAATACATGTACCACCATTTCTAAACCCATACAAAGAAGTAACTCAACCCACTTACAATGTTGAGGTACAACACTTCAAAACATCTCCTCTTGATCTAAATAGTATCCATCTTAGCTTAGGAAGAGTACTGCAAAAAAAATGATTCTGTTGATGTCATTGAAGGAAAAAATTCAGAAAAAAGAAGATTCAAATGAGAGGACCAGAGAATCATGGGCCACACTTGATGAAAAGAAGACATCTGAATCAGATATTGAGAAACTTCCCTCATGTTTACCATAATATCCTCCATGTGTTTATGAGAATAATTAGAAAAAAGAGGGAGATTTGAATTTCATGGTAGAAGAAGACATGAAGAATGATCCTGATGAGAAAGAAAACCAAGGGCATCAAAGCTATATTGAAATATGGTTCCAGAAAATCATTAACTTGTAGCAACACACTATTCTTCAACGGTACTTGATACAATCTCAGTCAAAGAAATTCATCTCTCATATACAGTTACATGTCAAATCATGTATTTAAAGTGTACACATGATTTTATTTGTCATCTTGATGTGCACATGGCTCCATTGGAAGTATTCCTATACTTGAAAGAGATTTTGTTTTTTCAAGTAGAGTAGGATAGAGAAAAAATGGAAAAAGAGAAAAAAGAATAAAAGAATAAAATCTCATGTGAAAACCTATTGTGATGTGCCTGATATTGGTTCACTAATTGGAAACCTCCATGACGTGGTTAATGGGTTGAAAAAATAGAAAATAAGAGAAAAATAAAATATCCTAGGTGAAAACCTCCTTTGAGGTGCCTAGGCAGACCTACTAGTTGAAAACCTCATTGAGGCAGCTAGTAGGCTTAAAGAAAAAAAATAAAAAAGTGAAAAAATGAAAAGAAAAAAATGTGTTTGTTCCATGTATCTCTCTCCAATGAATGCAGGTTCTCTCCAACATTTTCAAGTAAAAAAAAAAAATTTTGCACCAAAAGGAAAAGTTGGTCAAAAACCTAGTCAAAGGAAGTTAAACTTGGACTTCCTACTCCTTTTCTCACATGCTCCAAAAGGACCAAGGTCCTTCCAATCCATCACCATCATCCATTTCCAACATCCACCCATCATTTCCAAGCTTTTCTCATTCATTTTCCTCGTTTCCCTAAAATGCTATAGGAAACTATGTTTTTTCTACAGGAAACTCCTCTTGTTTAGCAGAAAATTTCTTTCATTATATCTTGAAAACCATGCATCCATTTTCCAATAGGTTTCATGGGGAGATGAATATGGATGATGATAATACACTCAAGAAATTTCAACAATTTATGGTGCACAATTTGTGAGATATCAACCTCCCTCACCTACAGTCATTTTAAAATTTTACGATTCATGCATCCAATGGAAAATATTTTCTATGGGGAGGTGCATATGTATGATATTAAAATGCTTAAAAAATTTCAGTTCAATCTATTCTACCATTTGAGAGCTATGGCTAAAACAAGTCTACTACAAGGGGTTGTCCTGAACTGCTACAGGAAGCTCTGTAATTTCTACAAGAAGCTACAGCAAGCTACATGCAGGTGAATCAAGGACAAGAAATAGTCACAAAGGGCTTTGGTGTGTAAAAAATAAATTAGGAGAGCCTTCACATCATTTCCTCACTCCTCCATCTCAAGCACATGGATTTTTTTACTTAAACCCTAGACTTTGTCACTTTTGTAACAAAAACAAATTCTGCAAAAACACAGATTTCCTTCACATGATTCTTACAAGTCCACAATAAATCTTAACCGTGCCACACTCTCCCTCATCGCCCCATGCATATTTGAAGTCAAAAAAATACAAATAAGGCCTTTTACAAGAAGGAAACATGTTCCTCTAATGAACTTGTGTAATCACCAAAAAGCATTATAAGTTGTTTTATCAATCATCCAAGAAGACATGAAAAATTGTGAGGTGAATATGAAGAGGCTATGGCATTCCAAGGAGGAATTTCACCAAAAAAAACAACCTATACACCAGAGATACACCTACAAACATACAAAAAAGGTATCAGTAAAGAATGCAAGCATCAAGCAAAATCATCAACTACAACACTCACATCATGAGCATCTCAACAACAACATTTTATCTAGGGATGTGAAGCAACAACAAAAACAACAAAAAAAACCCTAGAATATGTCCATATTCAAGGATATCAACAGTAAGACCTCCGATAAACTATCACATGCAGCTTCAGGATCATTAGTAGCAGTTTCAGACCACCAAAGGCAGCTTCAACAGTCATATCAACAACCTCAATATCACTTGCAAAAACACAAGGTTAAGGCTCAGGTATGAAACTCTCTAACCTCACCCTTTGAATCTATTATAGCTTAAGAAAACATTAAAAGTGTGAGAAGGAAAGGTTTTTTTATAGCTAAAATCAAAGCAGAGAAACCTTAGCCTTATCTAGCAGTCGACTTCACTTTTCCACCAAGACTAACGAACATGTGGGAGAGGAACAAGACAAAAGTGAAGAGGACTTGATAAAGTGGATTGTAAGTATTTAGAAAAGGAGTACCAACGAGTAACTGAGGGTGAACAGAAAAATTACTCTGAGTTTATTTTGCATGCAATGAAAAAAAAAAAAAAAATTGAAAAAAGAGAAAAAATTGAAAAATAAAAATAAAAAAAAATAAAAAATAAAAGGTGGACCCACCACCTCTTAGCATGCAAATATTACCTACTACAGACGAAATAGAGCTGGTACAAGCAAAAAATTTTCTATAGGAAATTTCTACAATAAAAGCATATTTTCTATAGGAAAGACAAATTTGCTACACGAAGCTAATGGAGGGATGCAAGAAAAATATTTTTATACTAGGGTATTGGACAATGATTAATTAATAGCTAAAAGGTACAATGAAACACAATAGAGCTGCAAAGTATTTTCTACCAACATGGTAAATTATCCAAGGGAGAAAGGTATTCAACTCATTAATTTGATGATCACATCATTCCTTTCTTTTGTTGCAGTTTATTGACCATCATTTCTTCCTCTGTGAGAAGAAAGAGCTCTTTGTGAAGTGTTTTCAATTCCAGAATTTAATGAAGAGAATATAGATTGTTAGTTAAGGGTTTTCGTAAGAATTTGATGGATAATATGATGTGTCATGACTAAGAATTTGTATTATTAGTAAGAGGCTTGGACTTCAATGAGAATGACATTGGTAATGAGGTAATGGATGCCAAGAAATCCTTGTTTTCACAAGGAT
Organism: Pinus albicaulis; assembly: GCA_034641835.2. Classification (NCBI taxonomy): domain Eukaryota; kingdom Viridiplantae; phylum Streptophyta; class Pinopsida; order Pinales; family Pinaceae; genus Pinus; species Pinus albicaulis. The sequence continues at coordinate 1,057,736,047 of CM076579.1, forward strand.
AAGTGCCATAGGAATAATAAGAAGACAAACCCAAAGAAAGGTGTTTCCCTCACAAATAGAAACCATTACAATTGAATAGCAGTAGTAAGAAGCGCAGTAGGAGGAGCAACATATGGACCAATAAATAGAGAATGACCAGACCACTTATACATGAAGAACCACAGGGTAAGGAGGATGAATAGGTTGCTCAGAGGATAAGCAACAATTTCAGTAGGGGGGAATGATGGGCCTCTAAATTAGACATAACTTAAGGCCGATATAACCTTTCTTAGGAACATAAAATATATATTAAATCTATCCTTCTACACTTATTAATTTGTTTTTAAGCTTTAATATGTTCTTAGGAAGGATTAGAGACAATTTCATATTTGTACCTAATATTATTTGTTTTTGAAGAAAAGTGTGTGAATATTGGGCAGATTATGAAGATTTGGAGAAGGAGATAATTTAGGGACTTTATCTTTACTACTCGAGGATCAATATTGGACAATAAATGAAAAGATATCATGAAATTATAAAGAAAATATGGAGTGATTTTGGAACTCCAATGATTGAAAAAATCTAGGAATATGTTCTCGATCATTTAATGTAGATTCCTAGTGTTGAGAACCAGATCCACTATCTGAGGGATTTTGAAGGGGGCAAATTCCTCCTTTCAAGGAGAATGCTTCCTCATCATTTTGTATAAGTGCCAATTAGAATTGACCTCTATAGGCATGTATTTTTTAGTCTTATTGTGGAGAAAACTTCACTACAAGGAAAAAATCCTCTAGCAGATGTTTTTGAGGAACCCCACAAAAAAATACCCCATACATCGTTTCTAGCAGCGGTTTCTAGAGGAGGTTGGCAGGCAGAGGGTTTTTCGGATGGTTTCCTCTCGGTGCGCTTATCATTACAAGTCGCCTCGGTGCACTCGAACCACGAAAGCCTCAGTGCGGACCAAAAAATTGGCACACCGGACATCATGCACTCTGTACACACACGCCTGGTATGTCTTATTATTCTATAGCATAGGTGTGTCACAGATATTCCGCGTTGTTGTATTATAAAACACAGCGCCAAAACTGAGATGGCCCGGTGCGATAGAAAGAAACCGCACCGGTCCATCATAATACATCGCGCCAAAACACAAATTGACCGGTGCATTTGTAAGAAATAGAACCGGTGCACCTACAAACAACGCGCACCGGTAAAGGGTTATATTAAAAAAAACATTATGGCAAAATAACCCAGATTTTTCAATTTTCCAGTGCTTCTAAGCTCTCAATTATCGGTGCACGCCCTACCATAGAATGCACCGGTGCGCACAAGGCATTGGCACACCAGACAGCTTGCGCGACGTACACACACATCCGAGGCCTCCTATTTCTGTAATGCACCAGTGCTTCACCACTCTTCCATGCCAGTGCATCATAAAACACCGCGCCAAAACAGAAACACATCGGTGCATTCTTACCAAAGAGCACCGGTGCGCCTATAAAAAATGCCCACTGGTAAAGGGTTATATTAGAAAATTATGGCAAAATAACTCAGATTTTTCAGTTTTCCAGTGTTTCTAAGCTCTCAATTACCGGTGCGCGACCTCCCATAGAATGCACAGGTGTGCACAAGACATTGGCACACCGAACAACTGACATGACGTACACACACATCCGGGGCCTCCTATTACTATAACGGACCAGTGCTTCACCACTCTTCCACGTCGGTGCATCATAAAACACCACACCAAAATAGAAACGCGCTAGTGAATTCTTACCCAAGAGCACCAGTGTGCCGATAAACTGCACGCACTGGAATAACGTTACATAAAAAAAAATTAAGGCCAAAAAATCGGTGCTTTATGGATTTTCCGCCCCGATGCCTCATCAAAATTTCGCGCTGAAACTAAAACATCCCAGTGCGGTGTTATGGAACTACCCCGGTGCATTATAAACAACACGCCAATTTGACACAACCCAGTGTGGTTGTAGGTAACCGTACCAGTGCGCCTATAAAACCCCGCACACTGGAACAGGGTTAAATAAAAAAAAAAATACGGCAAAAAAAATTCATTTTTAACTTTTCTCATTGCTCCAGAGCTCTCAAGCACCGGCACCATTTCCCTTTATCTAAGCCGCCCTGACATCGGTGCTCTCATTGCACCCATTGCACACACTACTGCTCTGCATTGGCCACCAATCTCCAACTTGCATTTTAAAAAACGGTGGGCAGATTTTCTTTTGCAAAGTTTACATCCAATATGCCTCCTCGACGATGAAATGTATAGGTATTTTTCTATTTTTTCCATAATTAATCCTTTTAACGGATTAGAAAATGAAATAACCTTAAAAATAACCATTAAAAAAAAAAAAATTGTCGCGCAGTGCGCCGAATCTGTTCGACTTGCACTGGATAGCGGTGCTGCTTGTAAAATTTACAGGCCACACCGCTACCAGTGCTAATGATATCTGCACCATTTCTAGGGCGGTACCGAAAGGCGCCTCGAATAATTTTAAAATAAAACAATTAAAATAAAAGGCAGTGCGCTTATTTATCCAGGCACACCATTGACCATGGAAATCACAATGCGGTGCGTTGATGGAATTATCTTCCCTGGTGTATGTCAGCACACCACATTTTGGATTTCAAGAAGGTCAACGATGCGGCTGAGTAAAATACCGCACCGTCATCTATGTAATTGTCATGAAGTCAGTGCGCTGACATGACTATACACATCAGGGTGTATATTTTAGTCAGCGCACTGCTATTTTGAACTTTGATAAAGTTAACGGTGATTTAAAAATAGATAGTTGCACCGAATCCGGTGCATTTTATTTCATTAGGGACACCAGGACCATTTCTCTATATTCTTAAGACGCACCATGACCGGTGTGTGACTACTTTTATGGCACACTGACTTGTCTGTTTGTTTTTTTTCAAAAATATATATATATTTATATTCCTAAATACATGTCTGTTTTAATAAAAAAAAATTATTTAGTATGGCAATGATTCAGAGAGAAGAGGAGGAATAGCAACAACAACAGGCTGAACAGTATGACATGATTTTCCAATGGGAGGCCTGAGAGAGGGAGAGAGATGGATACGCTCACCCTATTACTGCAGATACCTAGGAGATCCTTAGGCAAGTAGGCCTCCTCAAGTTCTATGAGGAGGCTACTTCCCCAAAGGTGCACAGTGTGTTTTTGAGATATCTTATCCGCAGGTGGAATTCCCACCAACAGGCTTTCTAGGTTGGTCCTAACCAGTGGTACACACCCAATGAGGAGGATATTTATTTTATTACAGGACTATTGAGGAGAGGGGTGGATTTTCCCTCATTCCCAGACGTGCCAGCTAGTTGTGCAGCAGGGAGTCAGTTAGTTTACTCCCAGAGATACATTGGAGAACATGTACGTTCTCCTTCAGAGCTTCAGGTACCTGGAGGTCAGTTATGTATAGGTGCTTTTGGTAGATAGGAAGTGCAGTTCCTCTCCCTTATAATTTCGACCATTTCACACAACATCAGTGACGGGCAATGCATTAGTTTCTCACTTTTATATTATGTTGATTATTTAGTACAACAACCACGACTCGTTAGGTGGTCTGCCATTTTTTTGCAGCAGTTTTGTACAGCCTTAGATAGATGTCGTGTTCATGCACAAGGGTGGGTCAACTGCCCTTTTGCTTCAGAGTTTTTCTGTTTATCTTTTAAGAGGTTTCTAGAGATGAGACCTAGTTTTTTTCAACAGCCTCATAGGCCGATGTTTGAGGCCCGGATGCACATGTGGGGGAAGATGATGCCCAATAGGGGAGACACTTTGTTTCCAACCAGGATATCACATGATTCACTAGACTTACTAGCTAGTGTTAATGGGCTGTATCCCTTCATTTTGGTCCCATGTCCTTATGCTGGCTTAGATTGGCGAGGGTGTCCCAACATCCTCTTCACAGTTGATGAGCTGCTAGATGATAGAGGTAATATTACTATTTTTTTTATATTTATTCTAACATATTCTTAATTAACTTGTTTTTATTAAATTGTGTAATAAAATTGTCTAATTATTGTTGTGTACTTATATAAATTTTGCATACATTGGCTCTTTTGATGGCGAGGAGATGCCAGGTCCACCACATGATCCAAGTGTGGATCTTGATGATGACGATCAGGATATGGATGATGTGAAGCATGATCATGATGAGGATGAGGCTGGTGTAGCAGAGAGACATGCTCCTGCTCATCATGGTGCACCGGTGTTTCCTTTTTCTAGGTGTGGTCGACTTGAGACTAGATATAGGATGGAGTTGGCCAACCAACTCTGTGCATTGATTGTTGATGCGGGCATCAGGCCTACTCATTACAGAGACATACAGGTCAACGATAGGCTGTTACGGATGTGGAGAGGCATGCCACATGACATGTACGACTTGATGCGGCATGTCATAGGAGCTACGACAGCAGTATGCGACTCAAGAGGACTGTTCGTAGCTATAGGTGTAGTCGAGCCGCGACACGTGATGGACATAAGTCCGCGAGCAGCGACTCACATACATCTCATGATCGTTCACCTCGTGGCGTGCCTGATGAGCATGACACTCCATTGGAAGCATCTGACAGTCATCATGGAGATGAGGCTGGACCATCGGCCATGTCCAGTCAGCAACTTGCAGCTACATCCATCAGTACTAGTCATGATGATCATGAGCAGGCTGGACCATCGACCACTGAGGTTGTAGTATTCACTGAGCAGGCCTCCACTACTACTGCTCATTTTGATGTTGTACTACCACTAGCGGATGCATCCATCAGTACTAGTGATCATGATCATGATCAGGCTTGACCATCGACTGTCGATGCTGCACCCAACTTTACTAAGCGGGCATCCACTTGTAGTATTGTTATTGATGTTGTTATACTACCACTAGCACCTGATCCATGACATTTATATTACAGTTGTATATTTTTAACAATATATATATATATATATATATATATATATATATATATATATATATATATATATATATATATATATATATATATATATATATATCCGGGTCCATGTATTTTATGTTCATGTTGCAGTTGTACTTAATTTTCATGTTGGTGATCATCATGATGTGGCGCATATTGTTAAGTCATGTTAGGTATGTTCATTTAATGTTTAGCTTGTAGATAAATGTGTATATGTGATAGCATGAGTTATTTGACATATTGAGATGTATATTTGATGTTTGTGTTGTGATGATTTTACTATATAATGTTAATTTGATGTTTGAATGTGTATATTAGTCGAATATGATGTTTGTATGATGGTTATCATGATCGTGATGATGTTTATTAATTAATTTAATATTAAATTACCATGATATTTATTAAATATTATGTCGTGATTGTAATTGTAATTTAAATTTTAATTGTATGTAAAATTGTAAAATTGTAAAATTGTAAAATTGTACTTGTATTTGTACTTATTGTAATTTAAACTGTAATTGTATGTAAAATATTTATAAATGTAAAATTTTAAGTGTAATTGTAATATTTAATTTATTCTGAAATGATTGTAATTGTATATATGAAAAATTGTAAAATTGTAATTGTAATTGTAATTGTATGTAAAATTCTAAAATTGTAATTGTATTTGTAATTGTAATTTTAATTGAATTGTATGTAAAATATTTATAAAATTGTAAATGTAAATGTAATTCTATGTAAACTTGTAATTGTAATTGTAATTGTAATTTTAATTGAATTGTATGTAAAATATTTGTAAAATTGTAATTGTAATTGTAAATGTAATTCTATGTAAAATTGTAAATGTAATTGTATGTAAAATTAAAATTGTAATTGTAATTCTAATCGTAATTCATGTATGTGAAATTAATGTAAAATTGTAATTATAATTTTAATTCTAGATGTAATTATTGTACTTTTAATAGTAATTGTATGTAAAATATTTGTAAAATTTTAATTATATTAATGTGAAAATTTTAATTGTATTAATGTGAAATGATTTTATTAAAATATTTAAATTTGTAAATTTGCAAATAATTGTAAAATAACAAATCTAGAATAATATGAATTTTTGTAACATAATAAAGTTTAGAAAATAATGAAAATAAATTCATGTACTTTATAATTATCATTATTTTATTATGATCTTACATACAAAAAAAAAGGAACTTTATACAGTCCGATGCACTTATCATCCTAACACGCACTGGTGCGTCATATAAATAAGATGCACCAGTGTGTCACAACTCTTCCGCACCGGTAACGAATAAACGCAAATAAAAAAAAACACAACTCTATTTTATTTAAGTGAAAAAAAAAGCGGCAATTTGAAAAATGGGCGGAAAAATATTTTCGAAAATATAATTTCATAAAATAATTCTTTAAATACTAAACACTTTTCATTATTTCACTATTTTTGCTAACATTTTCAAGCAGATATTTGCAGGAGACAACCTGGAGCAATAGAGCAGGAGGACACTATGGAGCAACGAAATAAGTTCAAACAAAAGTATTCAGACAATCAGAAACCAAACCTTTGGTGATTCAAACCCCGTATCATAGAATTTGAAACCATCTCGTGATTAAATTTGATCATTTTTTTACTTTTTTCTGCAGTTTTTTACTTTTTTCTGCAGTTTATCCATTTTTACCCTAAACCCTTCATTTTTTTATTTTTTCCCTTTCTTCTCCCTGTTTCTGTGATTTCAGAATTAGGGCTTTTTATTTTAAATTGACGCCCAACCAACGGGATGACTTGCATAATCGAATCCTAATCCATTCGGCCATCACGTGAATTTTCGAAAAAATGGATTTTTCTCTATCAGTGTGCCCTGTGTACTATACTGCACCGGTGCTCTGTATTATACAGCGCACCGTGAAAGTATTGTAGTAAAAAAAAATAAAAACATTTTTTCTAAATCCATGCACCAAATCTAAAATAGGGCATTGGTGCTCCATTTAACTAGGAAAGCATTGTACACTGTATTACACCATTTTTGCGGTGCGTTTATAATACCCCACGCACCGTTAGGTCTATTACACTATTTCTTGTGGTGTGTTTACAATACCCAATGCACCGTACTGTGTATTATACTGTTTTGCAGTGCATTGTTAATATCCCCACACACCGGCAGCGATGCGGACATCGTGAAAGGCACACCAGTACCTTGAGATTTATTTTCTACTTGAAAAGTTGAGAATTTATTTATAAATACATTAATGAATGATATGGTACAAGCTTCAGATTGATAAATAAATGTCTGACAAGAGATCAAGTAACAAAACTACTGTTAACACATCAAGAAAAGAAAAAAAGACAAGTTCTTTGTAAATTATTTATAAAAATATTATTTTTGAACTATATGTAAGTTTACCTAATATGTATTTTTTATTGTGTATCATGCAGAGCCACAAAATGATGAAGCTCGATATGATTATTTATGATCTAGGACCATAGGAGCATAAAAGTTTAATGGAAAAATTGCAAAAAGATGAAACAGGTGAATGAAAAATACTATCGATCCAATATGATTTTATTTTTCTAATTATCATTAATAATATACTTAAAATTATTAGATAACATGTGTCAAACAGTCTACTAATTCACATATGTTTAATGTTGTACAGAGACCAACAACTCAGAAAAGGAATGTTGTTCTCAGAAAAGAAAAAAATAGAACATGCAAATGAAAATCAATTGCTCCTTAGCTCATCTAGAGTGGTGCTGGAAGTTAACGAAAAGCGAAAAACTTTTACAAAAGTTTGAGGGATCTAATGGAACAAATGTATAGACGATCTTTCCAACAACAACAATGTGCCTCAAATGTAATATGTAATCATTGAATTTTTCGATCATTAGGTACACTAAATAAACAATTTAGCATTAAATATTAATTTTCAAAAAATTTCTTGTAGAAAAGAAAAGAAAATGGAACCCATTCAACACATAGAACAAGACGACAAGGAAGAAAATGGTTGATCTCTAATTTTGTGAGTAATTGCTACTTCCTTATAACAACTTAACTAGATTTAAATTTTGTATTTTTTAAGTTGTTTTACAAAAATCGTCATTGTCGAATGTCTTCAAATAGGTGCTAACATACAAAGAAGAACCATCAGACGAATTGATTGAAATTGGGTTAAATATGGGTTATGATTATATGTTGGCATATCATAATTTAATTGTGAAATTTGTAAGCATCTATTGATCTTGTTTTACTTAGCTCCGTCTATAATTATAGAACAAAAACATCTTTTATATTACATATATGATTTGTTATGGGGTATAAAACTTGCAGGAAACAAAGTATGGAACTGTGCCAATAGATGAAATTTTGAAAGATGGCATGGTACATGGTTTTGAAAGAATGTTTATAATTTATGAGTCAATTGTTGCTATGGTATGTCATTTTTCTTTCCAATTTAAATTGATGTATATTATTTAATATTTCAATTTTCATTATTCTCACCAATGCATATACAATCATTTCAGTTTATTTTTATGTTTGTAGATGGAATGTGAAGAAGAAGAAAACAATCAACGCCATGAACAAAACATTCCTGAAAATAACCCAAGTCATGGAAGTAGCTCTAGCAGTGACAGAAGTTCAAGCGAAGAATGATGATCACTATGTTTGGATATCAAAGGAAGGCATTTTATTTTTTGAAATATATATGTCTGTGAAATCAGACATTTTTTTTAATGTAATGGACATAGTGTCCCAATTGAAAGACAAAGGGATACCAATAACTATCTCATTTTGTATGATAAAGATTGTCTTATATATATATATATATATATATATATATATATATATATATATATATATATATATATATATATATATATTTTGTTTTAATTTATTCTATTGAGTTCTCCATTGACGTTCTCAAATTCACTAATAAAAATTTAATTCATATGAATATTGTTATAAGATATATATATGTGTCGAATTTTAATAATAATGAATTTTAAAACCACAATAATTATAATATGATATAACAAATTAATCCAAACATCACATTAAAAGGATTAATAAAAATTTAATTAATATGAATATTGTTATAAGATGTGTCGACTTTCATGAATAAATGAATTTTAAAAATCACAATAATTGGACTATCACAAAGTCAATATTTCTAAAAATACAACATCAAAACCTAGTGTGTTAGTAATTGTACACCAAATAAAAGCATATACGCACCAGTGTCGTTATACGATCTATGGGCACCGCACAAATACCAATACCAGTTATCAATATCGATGCGTTCGTGTGATACTACGCACCGGGGCGTTTACGTATCTATAAGCACCAGTGAATTTTTATGATCTATGGGCACTGCACGAATACCGATACCAATTATAAATCTCGGTGCCTTTCTGTGATATGGCGCACCAGTGCGTTGATATGACCTATGGGCACCACACAAATCCCAAGACCAATTACAATGGCCCCGTGCGTTGTATGACCAACACTACGCCCAGTGTGGTTTTACACCTAAACGTCTCGGTGCGTTGGACTGACATAGCCCCGGGGCGCCATCAGCATGTACGCACCGGTGCGTTAAAGGCATAGTAGCGCACCGATGAAAAAACATTCGTAATAACCTCCGACCACCCTTTTTTTTTAGTTGTATGTTTCTCGTTAAAAGCCTCCGCCAAAGCCTCCATAACTCGTTGTGAAAACTAGCTCCAAAAAGAGAAGAAAAACAGATACAAATTTCAGAAATGTTTTCTACTTCGAGGGGGCAACCTCCAATACATTACATGAATGAACAATTCTTGGATGATACAAATTAAAAAACCTCCTTCCTATATATAGGAGTCCATGGGGCCATAATGTAATCCTAGTGGGGCAACAATGTAATCCTAGCTAACCTAACAATAATAATTTAAGGGCACAATAATTACAATATGGGGGTTAGAGGGGTACAATAATAACAATAAGGGGTTTACGCTAACAACAATAAGGGACTATACAAGTAATGTAGGGACCTAACATGCCCCTCTCCTTCAAAAGTGTTGTCCTCAATTCTTGAGTAGCTCTGGGTGCTTCTGTATAAAATTATTATCCTCCCATGTAGAATATTCAGTGGGTAAGTTCTTCCACTTGATGAGATACTCTAAAATTGATCAATTCCATAGCCGTCAAGTTCTTATTTCCATGACCACTTCAGGTTTCAATATGATTTTTCCTTCCTCATCAAGTTCTGGAAATATTGTTTGAACTGAAGATTCGTAACCTTATTTAAGCATGAAACATGGAAAATTGGGTGCCCTCGGGAAGATGCAGGAAGATCCAATTTGTATTCCATAGTAAAAATATTTTGCAACACCTTATAAGGACCATATTACTTTAGCGATAATTTATTATCCTTCTTATCTTGCTTCATGGACATTTGTTTGTATGTTTATAGCCATAAAAATACCCAGTCACCTACATAAAAACTTCTTTCACTATGATGTTGATCTGCTTGTTGTTTCCTTCAATTATGCACCAAATTTAGGTTATCCTTTAAGATTTGGAGAACTTTTTGTTGATTCTTGATGTGATATTCCATTGCTTGAACCTTAGAATTTCTTCTTAAAGATGATGTGATGGATGATAGATGATATCCATAAAGTGCCATAAATGGGGTCATTTTTTCTGCAGTATCAAAGGAAGTGTAATACCATCATTCAACTAGAGGTAACCACTTGACCCATTGTATTTTTTTATCAGATAAAAAAAATTAAAGATATACTTCCAAACATTTGTTCACTATCTTATTTTCCCATCGGATTGAGGATGATAAGATGAGCTATGAGCTAGTTGAGTACCCAAACAAGAAAATAATTATGACCAAAAATTTCCAGTAAAAATGGGATCTTTGTTGCTTAAAATAATCTTTGGGTTTCCATATAGCTTTTGAATTGTGTCCATAAATGTAGTAGCAATTGTACTTTCTTTAAATGGATGAGATAATGCAAAAAAGTGTGCATACTTGGTAATTCTATCAACTACCACCATGATGACACTTTTTCCTTCGGACTTAGGTAAACCTATGATAAAATCCATTGAAATCTCCTCCCAACGTTGACTTGGAATGGATAAAGATTGTAGAAGTCCCGGGGTCTTAATTGTCTCAACTTTATTCTGCTGGCAAACCAAACATTTCACCACAAACTTTTGAATATCAGATTGAAGGCCATCCCAAAAAAATTCTTTCTTCACCCTGTGGTAAGTTTTTAAAAATCCTAAGTGTACTCCTAAAGGAGAAGTGTGCAATTCCAGAAGAATATTTTGTTTTAGTTGGGAATTCTTACAAAGATATAAGCGATATTTATACCATAAGGAATCATTTTTCCAACTAAATGTATCAGATGTACTAGGATCTTGCTGCAACTTTTGAATGAGTGTCCACACTTCTTCGTCCTTTTTCCATTCATCTCTTGCTTCGGTTATCCAGTCTGGTTGGATAATATAAATGGCACAAATAAATGCTTCCACCTCTTCATTCTTTCCTAAGAGTGCATCTACAACAACATTTAGCTTCCATTTTTTGTAGATTACTTCAAAGTCATAACCCAACATCTTTGTGACCCATTTTTTTTGTTCTTCTTGAAGATATTCTTTGTTCCAAACAGTGTTTTAGACTGTAAAATCACTTTCGGTGATTTTACAATTTTATATGGATCACAGAAGCATAGATTCTAAAAAAAGTGTTTAAGACTATCATGATCAGTTTTTACCTTGAAGTGTCTTCCCATTAGGTAAGTTCTCCATTTCTTTAGTGCATGCAGTATTGCTAACATTTCCTTCTCATAAATAGGCTTTTGTAAATACTTTCCTTTGATTGGACGACTTTCAAAAGCAATGGGTCTTCCTTCCTGCATTAAAACTGCACCAATTCCATTTCCTGAGGCATCACATTCCACAATAAAGGTTTTTGTGAAGTCTGGTGTAGCTAAGACCGGTGCTGGGCACATTGCCTCTTTAAGACGTTCAAAGGCCTTAGTTGCTTCAGGAGTCCATGAAAATGCATCTTTCTTCAATAATGTTGTTAGAGGTGCTGCTATTCTTCCATAATCCTTAACAAACTTGCGATAATACCCTGTTAACCCGAGAAATCCTCGCAACTGTTTTATGGTTGTGGGACTTTCCATTCCTTAATGGCTTTAATTTTGTTAGGGTCTACTTTAACACCCTCGTGAGATACAATATGACCCAGATATTCCACCTCTTGTACTCCAAAGAAACATTTGATTTTTTTGCATATAATTGTTTCTCCTGCAATAGTTTGAGCACCCTGTCAACATGTTCAACATGATCCTTCCAAGACCTGCTGTAGATTAGTATATCATCAAAAAATACTAGCACAAATTTTCTAAGGAAGGGTTTGAAAATGGAATTCATCAACCCTTGAAATGTATAAGGTGCATTGATAAGGCCAAAAGGCATGAACAAAAATTCATAATGACCCTCATGAGTTTGAAATGTTGTTTTCAGAATATCTTCAGTCTTAATTCTAATTTGATGATACCCTGAACGAAGATCCAATTTGGTAAAATAAATTGCTCCATGTAATTCATCCAATAATTCATCAATCACAGGAATGGGAAATTTTTCTTTAATGGTGAGCTTATTGAGCTCCCTATAATCCAGACACATTCACCATGATCCATCCTTATTGTGTACCAATACTACAGGAGCAGAGAAAGATCTTTGACTAGGTTGAATTATACCCACCACTAACATTTCTGCATTAATACATTCAATTTTGCTCTTTTGGACATAAGGATATCTATAAGGCCTGATGTTTGGAGGAACACTTCCTGGAATCAAATGAATAGCATGATCATGATCACGAATAGGTGGGAGTCCTTTTGGAGTTTCAAAAACCTTGGAATGATTGTCCAAGACTTTTTGGAGATCTGCAGAAATAGATGATTTTGATGTTGGAACTTCTAGTGAGAATAATTGTGCAATTATGCCTCGTTGTTATTTCTTTAGAAGCTTTGTCATGACATTAGATCTTATTATCTTTCCCGTCTTCCCTGCAATACCCTGTAATTCGACTTCCTTTCCTTCTGAAAAAAATTTCAAGAAAAATTCTTGAAAATTAAAAGCTACCATACCCAAAGATTGTAACCATTGTACTCCTAGTAAAACATCAGCACCTCCCATAGGAATGGAAAGCATTGGACTATTCAATACATATTCCTCCATGGTTAGCTTAATATTATGGAATTTTCCAGAGCAATTTATAGTTCCTCCATATGCAACCATCACTTGACATTCTGGTGTTGGGTATAGGAAACAATTCAATTCCTTGGTTACCTTACAATGAATAAAATTATGGGTACTACCTGAATCAATCAACACTATTACCTTTTTCTTCTTGATATTTCCTTCTATATTGAGAGTTTGAGGAGTGGTAATTCCTGCCAATGCATTACACGATATGGTCGGACTCATTTCTTCCTCTTCTTGGGTTGGTTCCTGGTGTATATCCTCTTCTTGTTCATTTTCTTCTTCCTCTTCACAATCTATGTAAAATAATTTCTTCTCAACACATTTATGACCTTTAGTGTATTTTCTATCACAACTGTAGCAAAGCCCTTTTGCTCTTTTTTCTTCCAATTGTTGTGGTGTCAACCTTGTAGGTGATGGAAATCTAGGAGTAGCAACACTCACCTCTTTATAGAAGTGAGTGGTAGGCTTCCTTGTCGCCATAATTTTACATTCAATTTTTCTTGCCAACCTGAATGCCTTCTCCAATGAATCAGGTTCCAAAACGAAAACTTCATGTTGGATGTTATCCTTTAAAGTACCTATGAAGAGATGAATCCTGTGTTCCTTTGGAATATCAATTACCCTTATATTCAATTTTTGGAAGTCCTCAATGTGCTCCTCCATTAAACCCTTTGTTTTAGATTTATTAATTGGCTAAAGAAGGTGTTGCTCTTTGTATCCTCATAATGTGCTATGATTTCCTCCGTAAAAATTGACCAAGTGACAATTTTTTAACGGGAGAAAGCCATCGATGCCATACAAATGTATTTTGTTTTAAATGTAAAGTTGCAATGCGTACCTTTTGTGTGTTTTTCACATTATGGAGATCAAAATATTTCTCCATCTGTAGTATCCATCTTACAGGATCCTTTCCATAAAACTTCCTCATATCCATTTTTGGAATATGGTGGTTCTTCCCGCCAACATTAGATTTTATGAAATCACGATTAACATTTATTTTGTTCTCATCATGAGTTTCCTCTATTATCTTTTCACCATTAGGAAACATTTCTTGTATAAACTTTGTCAAACCTTCCATGTCTGCTTTTAGATCATTCTTCATGTTTTCCATTTTCTCATCAATCTTAGCTTCCATGTACTCATCCATCTTAGATTCCATGCCAGCTTCCATGCCATCTATCTTAGATTCCATTCCATTCCTCAAACCATCCATATTAGATACCATTCCTTTCTTCAAACCATCCACCTTAGTTTCCACGCCTTTCTTCAAAACTTCCATGTCATTTTTTGTTGCTCTTTGTGAGAGCGAAATTTGTTGCACTTGCTCTTGTAATTTTGATATGTCATGTTGCCATTCTTCATCTTCATGAGTCATAGTAGAGCTTTCTATAGGCTTAATGGGTGTTGAATTCTTTTTAGGGGCCATTTTAGAATCCAATACTGATATCTATTCTACAATATTCCCTTGGAATCAATTCAACTTGATTCTTCAAACAAGACTTATGCAATTCAGAAAAAAAATACACACCTTTTACTTACTTTTGAGGAGCTCTATATTGAAATTGAATTATCTCTATAATTGTGGAACCTCAATATTTGAAATTTATCCCTTTAGTAGCCCACTGAAGCTTCTTTCAAATGCCATAGGTATGATCTGATTTGGATTCTTCAAGGAAAATTTATGTCCAATCTCCCACAATAACCCAATTTTGGATTGGTTCAGTAGAGAGAACTTGTATGACTTGCCACATGTCACTTTTTCCTCCTTTGGCTCTGAAATTTATAGACCGAAAACTACATTATTTGTACGTGTAGCCACTTTTTACGGCATTCCAATCCGATGCTCAGAGAGATAGCTATGAATATTTTCCCACGATCACCTCTTTGAGATGAAATTTAGAAGCCTCAGAAAGCCCTAACTTCCATAGATCATATCTCTGAAAATTTTGCGAACCAATATCTAAAATTTTTCAACGATGTTTGTTACACTAAAAATTGTCATCCTAACATTTTTCTCTGTGTATGAGCTCATTATAACTCATACTTCTCCCTTTGAAAGTCTAACATATCAGTTCCTCATGTCAAGCCTTCAAAATCAGAGAAATGTTCCTAAAAATCTCCTAAACTTTGGTGTCGCACTTTCTCTCTATCTTGCCTATGGTCCCGCACCTAATGTTCAGCTCTCTTGCATACCTAAATGCAATTTATCTTCTTTAAAGGTACGAACCCCTGTAATATCAAAAATGCGCAAGTAAATTCCAAAAATCTCAATAAAAGTGAATTCTGGAAGCTTCTAGAATGGATCTTGCGGTGGCAGAACCGCTCTTGTGAGGTTCATGAATCCCTTACCCTATGGAGCTAACCCCTTGATGTGAGGAGCTTATCCCTTTGAAGGAGGATTCTATCCCTTCATAGTTGGAACAGAAAACCTCCTCTTTTCCACTATAAAAATGGGCATTGGGTAGCCTCAAAGGGAGGTCAAGCTTAAGAAGATTTGAGGTTAAGTGTTGTTGAGATTTAGACTCAGTTAATTAATACTTTTGTGAGGAAAGATTACATACCTCTATTCTTCTTGGTTGGAGGAGTGCAGAGCTTATCAAAGTAAAGGAGATTCCTGCTTCGGACCCCGGAAAGTCCTGTGCAACATCAAGGCTCAGGTTGTAAGGATTTTCTTCTTTTGAAATTAATACAAATATACTCATTTTTCTCCATAAGCTTTCAATCAATGGTTTATTTCATAGATTCCTTGATCACTATGATAAGCATGGTTTATGATGATTTATATACAGGTGTTATGTAATATTTTTCTTGTTTGTGACTGTAGGTTTACTAGGAAAACTCCTTCAAGCGCGCGAGGGACAACAACGACTTCAAACAAGCACTGGACAAACAGTAAGTCCTTAACACCTCCATAGAGCTTTTCATAGATTATATATGCTTAGAGAAAGATTAGTTTATTTGGCTGTTTGTTGCTAGATACTTTTAGTACTAGGGAGATCAGTCTTGTCCGCAAGAACGATTTATCCGGCCAACAAATTGGCGACTCCACTGGGGAAAGAAATTGTTGTTTTTGGTTCTCTTTTATTTTGATTTGAGGAAAAGTTTTTACTAGTTTTTGATTGATGGATATCTGCCTAGGTAGCTTATTTTTTCTCTATTTTTGAAAATTTTGAAATCTTTTAAGTTTTTCTTGAACTTTTCTGGGGACCGCACTTTGTTCTTTTTCACAGTGCAGGCAGTTTCGCACTTTCGTTAAGTAAACAGTGCGGGACCGCACCTGTTACTTCTGGGAGCCTGCGGAACCTGTTAAAATTTTGGAAAAAATCTAGATTTCTTCTTCTAGTTTAGTTTATATTTAATTTAGGATTCTTAGCATCTACCCAGGTCTGTATTTTTCTGACAAAAATCTCTTGTTTCTAAATTTCTTTCAGCAATTTTTCATCTCATCAATCTCCATTAAGTTAATTGGGTGTTTTGAGTCTCTTTTTTAAGAAATTCTTAATTTGATTTCCTTTGGTCATTACTTGGAGGTTTGTCTCAGTCTTTTCACAATTTTGCATCTTTCTGCTTTTGTTTTTGCAAAATTGTGTATGAGTGTTAATCGCCTTTGATTGTTTTTTGATCTTTGGAACTCTCACCTGATTTTCTTGACTTGCACTTGATTGATTCTTAGATTACATTAGAATCATATTTTGTTTGAGAATTCTCTTGCATAGATCACATTTACATAATTAGAATTCTCATTTTCAGAATATGAATGAAAAATGTGCATAGCTTACATTTGCATACTTTTCATGTGAATTGTGCATAGATTACAACTGCATAGTTTACATTCTGAAAAATCAATCATGGATTTAGATCAAGTTTCTTTGATTTGAATTTAGATGTTTTTATTATTGTTTTAAAAACACAAAAATATAAAAATTGTTTTGGGATTGATTTGCATTAGTTTTTCTTGATGAAATTAGTTCATTAGAGAATTTGTTATATTTTCTCTTAGTGATCAATTTTTTGCATTGTTTGAAGTGAATGGAAACTCTCTGCTTTCTTTAGTTAGGATTCATCGAATTGAAAAGATTACATTATCATATTCGATTGCATTAAATTTTGGTTTGGGTCATAACACCATTGGTTTCATATTCATTTACCCTTTTGAGTAATAACAGCCTAACTAACACAACGCTTAATTAAAATTCATCTAGTAATTTTTACATTTTTAGGGCTCTTTCCACCAATCTAGCTCAGGATTAGTGCTTAGGAATAGGTTGTAGTTAACTTTCCAAAGCAACTAAAACAAACAAGTAGATAAATCTTGCGATAGGAAATAAATCCAATTGTAATTGGTACAATCTGGGAAGCTTCTCTTAAAGGAGTTAATCATAAGATCATGTATGAACCTTTGAGACAATCAATTCTGTTTCATTGGGGAAGATAGAAGATTCTGCGCGCATTAAAAACGGTAAACCTCAGATTAACCATTGTTGAGAAGCCTTGGGTCACTTGTTGGTAAACCTCGGATTAACCATGTCGAGGAACCTTCAAGGGGATTGAGCTTTGTTACTCTTCCCTTGCGCGTGGGATCGGATCATAGACTGTTCCCCCAGTTGTATTTGTTACTATTGGTAACCTTAGTGTCCATAAGCCTAAGATTATTTCCTAAGGTGACGGTGAAGGAAATATCTCACTGTACCTAGAGTAGACGTCGACTAGACTCACTTGGACTCTCTGGGGGGTTCTCTTCACTCGAGATGGTTTTTTGAAGAAACTTGTGCCAGTCTGTTTCATTAAGCAGGTTGTCAGGGTAACTGTTCCAACCGCCCTTTCTGTATTAAATTCTACGATGTTGGATTTCATCACCAACTAGTGTTTTCAGTACGGGAAGTTATTGTTTGTGTGTGGTTTGACTCCTAGATTTGATAGCGCATGTTAGTTTGTTTGTTTTTACTTTTAGAGACCATAGGTGTGAATTGTGAATTGTTAATTTTAGTTTTAAATTGTTAATAAAATTCACTGAAGTTGAATATAATGGCAACTATTCCGGAATTTACCAACCAAGGAATCCCTCTTAATGAGAATCCTAGTACTTTTCCTTGCTTTGGAAATGTTGGTCCTCCTTATATGGCTTCTTTTTCATTACCTGGATTTACAATAGGTTTACTGATATGGTTATTTTCAACTTCGTTGGCCCCGAATACTCCAATTTTTCCACCTCAACCAGATGCTTCACCTCAACAGATTTCACCATCTCAACATCACCAACCTTTTGTTGACCATTTACCTTCTTCGCCTAATATTTCTTCCTCCATTTCTTCCTCTTCGCTTGGTAAAATCCTTAACGCTAGTAACCAGGTGACTAAGAAGAAGAAGAAAGGGAAGAAGAAGAAGAAGAAGAAGAAGCAAGATAAGAAAGAAGTCAACCAACCAACCATGGCTATAAGTGTTAGTTGTGCTGAGGAAACCTCCAACATGAATCATAAACCCAAATACCCTTGTAGGCTTTGTAAGGGTGACCACTTCCTTATCAATTGTCCCGGTATTCCAAAGGTCTTGGAAGTATAGTCAGAAAAATCTCATCAACTTTCTGTTGATCCATCAACCAGTGATAGTCAGGTTCCTGGGAAAAAGGGTAAAGTTAGGTTTCCTTGTAAGTTATGCAAAGGGAGTCATCAAACTCATATTTTCCCTCACATGGATGAAGCCTCAAAATTGTTGGAAAGCCTTACTATTCCACAGCAAGAATTTCCAACTGGTTACCGTAGAATTTCTCCCAACCTACCGTCAACTGATGGAGTGATTGATCTAATTTCAAGTACATTCAATCCCACTCTTCCATTGGAGAGGGAAACTCATATCACTCAGGTTGATGATCCATTAGTTGATCAAGTGGTCGATTCCATTTCACATTCGATCGATCCCATTCTCCCTGTAGAGAGTGAACTTCATACCACTCAGGTTCTTCTTGTTACATCAGATTCTTCTACTCCGGGGGGCATTTCACCTATTTCTACAAAACCCCCTCCAAGTACTGAGGTCTTTTCCTTTGATTGGAATAGAATGACAGAACCTCGTCTTCCTTCCTCCATCCCTTTCCAAATCATTGTGAAGGCTGGTCGTAGGGATATATGCCGCACACATGTGGATGAAGGTGCTTCTGTTAGTATTTTATCCTCAACTACTTGGAAAGCTTTGGGTTCCCCTCAGCTTGTCCCTATTATGCAGAATCTGAAAGCTTTTAACAGAACCATTAGTGAACCTTTAGGGATCCTTCCTAAGTTTTCTATTACTTTGGAAGGTAAAATTTTCTGTATTGATCTTATGGTAGTTCGAGGTCCCTTGGATTTTAATTTACTCCTTGGGCGAGACTATGTCTATGCAATGAAAGCTGTCGTATCGACACTCTTTCGCGTGATGTCTTTCCCTCACAATGGAAACATTATGACTGTAGACCAGCTTTCATTCGCTAGTCTTGATTCGACTACCAATTATCTGACACCCCTAAATGTTCCTGATTCTAAAGTAGTATCTACCCCGCCACGGGTTAATTATGTGGCAACTAGTCCCATGTTTTCAGTTACCGATGTAAGCGAGATTCTCACTGTTTTCTCATCTTCCTTTGACTTATATCCGGTAATTGACATGGAAAAATCTATGGGATTACTTGAACGCGATGTTCTTATCCCTTTTGAGCCCCTTGACATGCGTTCCTTCCAACGAATTGTTCTTCATCTAACGAAGACCTCTTGGAAGCCATGATCAAGGTGTGTCTATTGACATGTGTTTCTTATAGTTGGAAGCCATGATCAATGAGTGAGTCTGAGGATGGTTCCTATTACTGATTCAACCTCGTAAAAAAATGAATTAAGTATGAGGAAAGTTCCTTTTACTGTGTCAACCTCGTTAAAAATGAATCAATGTATCAGGAGGAAAATTTATTTTACTGAGTCAACCTCGTTAAAAAATGAATCAGGTATGAGGATAGTTCTTTTCCTGTGTCAACCTCATTAAAAAATGAATTAGTAGGTTATGTAGATATATTATAAATAAGTATTTTATGAGGATATTTTCTGTTATTGAGTCAACCTCGTTAAAAAATGAATCAGTTGGTCAGAGGATAGTTCCTGTTACTGAGTCAACCTCGTTAAAAAATGAATCAGGTATGAGGATAGTTCTTTTCCTGTGTCAACCTCATTAAAAAATGAATCAGTAGGCTATATAGGTAGATTGTGGAAAATAGATACGAGGATAGTTTCTTTTATGGTGTCAACCTCATTAAAAAATGAAACATGTAGAAGAGGAAAGTTCCTTTTACTGTGTCAACCTCGTTAAAAAATGAAACATGTTGCCATGAGAATAGTTCTTTTGCTGTGTCAAGCTCGTTAAAAAATGAAACAAATCTTCCCCTAATTGAGTTGAGTCTTTGACTAGATATCGTAAATGTTAAGTCATATATTTAGGTTAGTTATTTCAGTTTTTGCATAATTTTATAACAGTTTTAGGTCGGGTCTTTCATATGATCTCGTAAATGAACCTTCATTCCATCCAGCTATTAATTACCATCTGTGTACTTAGTTGAATGAAATGAAGTTGGGGGGGTATGCACTCTAGCAGTTACGCTTAGGGGGCATCAAGCACAGTTTTCTCTCTGTTTCAAGCTTGTGTAAAAATGAAACCACTCTGAAGCATAATTTTTCTCTGTTTCAAGCTTTTGTAAAAATGAAACCTATCTTGAGTCAATTTTGGTTATTTTCAAGACTCGTTAAACTCATGAAAATACCGAGATTATTTTGCTATCTTTTGTTCTCGTAAAACACATGAAAATGCTGAGTTATTTCCGTCTTTTCCTGCTCGTAAATTAAATTGAAAGCCGGCCACAGGAGTACATTTTTATCCCTTTTTCGAACTCGCTAAAACTTACGAAAAAGTGAAAACCATGAGTACATTTTTATCCCTTTTTCGAACTCGTTAAAATTTACAGAAAAATCGAAACTACTGAGTATACTTTTATCACTTTTTCAGACTCTTGAAAATTACGAAAAAGCGAAACCTTGGAGTACTCTTTTAAGCCCTTTTCAGACTCTCTAAAC
This sequence comes from Pinus albicaulis, assembly GCA_034641835.2. Taxonomy (NCBI): domain Eukaryota; kingdom Viridiplantae; phylum Streptophyta; class Pinopsida; order Pinales; family Pinaceae; genus Pinus; species Pinus albicaulis. Next base: position 1,057,757,361 of record CM076579.1, read on the forward strand.
ATGAAAAGATTGCCGAGCACTTGATTATTCAAACTCGTTAAAGTAAATGAATAATCGTCCCTTCAGTATAATTTTACCCCTTTTATGGACTGAAATGGACTATTTAATAAAAAGGTATACGTTGACTAATTACAGTCAATAGAGTTCTCTCCCGCATTATTTTATCCTTTTTCGGTCTTGAGAGACTGAATTTACGAAAAAGTACACCCATGGAGTCTTCTTAAGTTTTTTCTTCTGACTCCCTAAAATTGAAAAAAACCGAGTTTCTCCTATACTGGACTCATTAAAATTTAACAGTAAAGGACCTGTTCAATTTTAAATAGGAACGAACCACTCCTTCTTAGGGTTCGAATCTTAAACTAAGTTGGACTCATCCGAAGGATGAGCTTATAAACAAGCAAATTTTATCCTCCTCAAGCTTGTAAAAAATAAAGAGGTATTTGCCAGAAATGGTGGGGGAAAAGAGAGAAAAATGGGCGTGTTTGTTGTATTTTGATTTTTTGGAATTCAGTCAACCACTCTTGAACATGACACTTTTTGTTCACCTGGGTTGGGAAATCCTTTGCCTAACAGTTAATCAAACCACATTGAAAGTCTTCAGCCAGTTTCTGGGTATTAGCTTTGGGTCAATTGTCACCAAGCCATCTGCAGTGTCGTTATGTGTTCAAGAGGACAGTTCAAATAAACCATTCATTTGCGAAATATTTGTCTTCCATTTTGACCATCCCTGAGTTAGTCCTTGCCAATATATTTTCAAAACTTGATCTATGATTTCGTGTTGTGGGCTTGCCTACGACGGATCACTTTCTATCGACAACAACTCATTATCTAGGAAGTTGATCCAGAAATCGTCAGTACCTTGAAATCTGCATGCCTCAATGGCAGGTTTCTCGCCTTCGACGACAGGTTGCATCATTGACCTTCGATCGAATGATTCCGTGACATGTTCGAATTCAACTCATTCATTCACATTTCATGGATTGTACTGAGTACTTTGAGAGCCATTGACATTACTGGTGGTTTCTCTCACACTTGTTAACAGTTTACATCATTGACTGGTAATCAAGTGGTTTCTACCATGTTCGACTTCAACACATTTATTCACATGGATAGAATCGTACTAGTTCGAGATGCGTAAATCAAGACCCTGGATCTAGTTTCTACCATCCAGGCTGCGAGGAATTTTGTTATCAATTATACAGTGGACTATTTATAAATAGATGGTTGCGTCCATGCTGTGTCTACATATGTCTATACTGTTGATGTATTGAAAATCATTCCTGTATCAGAACAGTTTAGATTAGTTTCTAGTTAGTTTTGATCTGAGTATGGGAATGCCTACCTCAGCGATGATATGATTACATATATATATTTTGCATTGAATGTTTTTACAGGTTCCGACTGGGGTGTCCATAGGATGATCCTTGAAATGATAAAGTACTGCACTCTTCATATATGACAGTCTTCAGTTTCATCTATTCCAGACTTTGCACTTTAGGGGGCAATATTTTACACTAAAAATTTTCATCCTGACATTATGCTATGTGTATGAGCTCATTATTACTCATACTTCTCCCTTTGCAAGTCTAACATATCAGTTCCTCGTATCAAGCCTTGAAAATCAGAGAAAAGTTCCTAAAAATCTCATAAAATTTGGTGTCGCACTTTCTCTCTATCTTGCCTGCAGTCCCACACCTAATGTTCAGCTCTCTTGCGTACCTGAATGCACTTTATCTGTGTTGCGAGTGCGGACCCCTGTAAGATCAAAAAGGCGCAAGTAAATTCCAAAAATCTCAATAAAAGTGAATTCTAGAAGCTTCCAGAAAATATCTTGCGGTGATAGAACCGCTCTTATGAGGTGCATGTATCCCTTACCTTATGGAGCTAACCCCTTGATGTGAGGAGCTTATCCCTTTGAAGGAGGATTCTATCCCTTCATAGTTGGAACAGAAAAAACTCCTCTATTCTACTATAAAAAGAGGCATTGGGTAGCCTCAAATGGAGTTGAAGCTTTAGAATATTTGAAGTTAAGTGCTGTTGAGATTCAGACTCAGTTAATTAAGAATTTTGTGAGGAAATATTACATACCTCTATTCGTCTTGATTGAGGAGTGCAGAGCTTATTAAAGTAAAGGCGATTCCTGCTTCAGACCCTGGAAAGTCTTGTGCAACATCAAGGCTCAGGTTGTAAGGATTTTCTTCTTTTGAAATTAATACAAATATACTCATTTTTCTCAATAAGCTTTCAATCAATGGTTTATTTCATAGATTCCTTGATCACTATGATAAGCATGGTTTATGATGATTTCTATACAGGTACTATGTAATATTTTGCTATGAGAGATAGCTATGAATATTTTCCCATGATCACCTCTTTGAGATGAAATTTAGAAGCCTCAAAAATCCCTAACTTCCACAGATCATATCTCTGAAAATTTTGTGAACCACTATCTAAAATTTTTCAACGATGTTCCTCTAGATTGCAGCTTTGCACTCTAAAAATTTCAGCTTCTTAACCTTCGTATAAAAAAATTTATTACAAAAATACCACGATGACCTATTTAGGTTCAATTCAGGAGCCTACAAAATGACCTAACTTGCACAGATTATATCTCCAAAACTATTGTGAACCAAGCTCCAAAATTTTGCGACGATGTTCCTTAGGATTTTGGCTTCATACTGTAAAAATTTCAGTTTTTGAAGCTTCGTAGAAAAAAATTTATAGAGAAAATTCCACGATGACCTGTTTGGAGCAGTGAAACCCTAGAATCTCAAAGCTCTGATACCAAATGTTGTGAAACCAGCTCCAAAAAGAGAAGAAAAGAGATATCAATGCCTTAGAAATAAGGCACTTCGAGGGGGAAACCTCCAATACATTACATGAATGAAAAATTCTTGGATGATTCAAATTACAAAACCTCCTTTTTATATATAGGAGTCCATGGGGCCACAATGTAATCCTAGTGGGGCCATAGTGTAATCCTAGTCGGCCTAACAATAATAATTTAAAGGCACAATAATAACAATATGGGGGTTACAAGGGTACAATAATAACAATAAGGGGGTTACACTAACAACAATAAGGGACTACACTAGTAATATAGCAACCTAACATTAACCATAAACGAATGTTGTAGAAAATGTTTTTTTGACATTTTTGGCCAAGTTTATAACACTAAAAACCTCCTTTATAACCTCAGCTAGAGGGTCTTTTCCTTGTAGTGCTTGTTGTTAGCAGCTCCACTTTCTTTTCTTGCAGGGATGTACTTGGAATAATTCAATAATGAATATTGGTGCCATTTTTAGATTCTAAGGCTTGGTTTATTCCATAGGAATATGAGTGTCCTTTGGCTTGGCCAGCCCAGGAGCCTCAGATTCCTCTTGAACAATTTATTTATGTTCTTGTCACTTCTTATTCGCATGCATCTCTTATTTCTGTTTTGCATATTTTTGTATTTAGTATTGTTTATTTTCTTGCTATAGGATTGAGTTAAATGATTGAAGTGAGTTATTTTGTAGGTTTTTTATAGGTTAAAAATCATTATTCATCCTTGGAATAACATTGGAAGGTCGTCTTAATCATTATGCTACTTGGATTTGGTTACTAGTTCACGAATATAATATTTCTAGAAATGCCTTGTGGTGAAATAGTAGTAAATTTATGCTAGATTTTAGAATGGGTTGATGAGATTCATTTGACATGATTCCAATTGGATTAGGTCATAATAATGTTAAATTTAATAACAAAATTTACCTGATTGAATTTTCACTTGATTAGGTTAGGCATTTGATAGATTAACTAGCTCACTAATTCTTGAATTTCTAGATTCTAGAGTAGTAATTTTAAGTTATTTTTTAGCACATGTGAAAAAGGGTATTTTGGAGTGATTTCACTTGGAATGGAGACCTAAGGCATCATAATTAATAAAAAAAATTGTCCCATCCCATTTTCATTTGATTTACTTATTCATTCGGTGAGTTATTTCCAAAACATAACTTCTTGTAGCAAAAACAGAACATCTTGTAATGTTCTTGTAGGATGTGTAAACTCAACCAGATTTTCTTCTATTAGTGTCTATCAGTCCTGTCAATCACGAGTGATAAAATTATGCTCTTTCATATGGTTGATAGGGTCAAAGATTAAATTTTATAGTTCAAAAGGTTTTCAAATAAAAATTTGATCATTGGTTGGTGTGTATAGGTCATTATTACTCCCTTGATTCTCATGGTCAATAAATCTTATCATGGTCATGTCATTATTCTTTGGAAGAGTGTCTTGGTCATATTGGTCATCATTCAGGTTATCATTCCATATACTGTCATCATTAGTTCATATTATCAAATGTCATGTAAATAGGTCATGTCATCATCTAGGTCACCCTTAAAGGAAGTATTAATATGGAAAAGTGTTCTATAATGATATCTAAATGCATTTTGATCCTTATTAAAGATGTAATTATGTATAATAAGGTTTGAAGATGCAGTGCACCAGCAATCAAGTCAATTTGTGAAAAGACAAGGTGGGGCGACATCACCACCAAAGAGGAAAATCGACCTCCAACCATTAAAAATACCAACAAATCATTCATTTTCTCATTTCTCTTTCATGAGACATATCTCCACCATAGAATTACATCCCAACCCTCAGAGAAACCAAATTTCACCTTCAAAAGCCAAATTTTCTTGTTGCATTGCACTTTTCTAGCTGCGTGGCACTTTTTTCCAAGGTGTTGTGTTTTTCTCAAAGGAGCATAATATTCAATTTCCAAGGGTTTCTTCATCAGCTAGAAGTTCTAACTCATCAAAAACAAGTAATTTTCTTAAATTTTGCCCTCATCTACCTTTATTTAGCTTCAGATCATTCTTGAAAGCTTAGAAAATCACCCTCTTCTAGGGTTTGCTAGGATTTTGGTCTCATAGTGTTTTTGATACATTTGTTGTGAAAAACCCTAAAATTCATGCTTAAACATCCTCCCTCACCTTACATATACCTTCCTTGACACTTCACCTTATCCCTTTCCCTCATTTTCTTCATTTCCCTACAAACCCTAGCCTACACTACACTTTCCTATGCTAGGACTGTGTTTTGCATTTTTATAGCCTTTTATGTAACTCATTTCCTAAATTTTCACCTCCCTACATTCCTTAACATCTTTCCATACACCCTTAAATTTTCCAAAGAATTTATACACCCTCAAACTCCTTCATCTCCCTCCATTCCTAAAATTGCCCTAAATCCCCTGTTTTCCTAAACTAAACCCTAATTCCCTTTCCTAGTGAGCTAGGTTTTCACATGGATCTAGAGACCATAACCACTGATCAGAGGAAGAAAAAGGAGGGAAGATTACTAGATATGAACCCACCAAAGTCAAAGAAATCATGGAAACACCTTTGCTCAAGAAATATTTCCAAGATATGGGTTGCTTAGGGTTTACACTGCACACAAGGAAAGTTCTACTTCAAAATTAGTTTCTGAAGTAAGGAAGATGGATTTGACAAAAGTGAAAGAGATTTTTGTCCATAATAGAAAAAGTAACAAAAAACTCCTTTATTTTATTCACATGTGTTATTATTTGAGATAAATGCACAAATTACAATTGCTACATGAGGCTTTCTACACTTTTGGAAAGTTTGACTTAAAGTCACTTTTTCAGGGGTTTATAGCAGGGTTTTTTAGTGCTTGATGACTCCATTATGTAGTAGACATCCTTATCTTTCTAACAATACCAATTTAATCCAAAAACATCTCTATGAAGGCCTCCAAAAACCCTCTCAAAGACCATGTTGTGCTTCTACAATTTTAAGTGATCAACTTCAAACTTGGATTCAGAACAAATGGGAAAGTATTTCGGAACATAGGAGGAGTTTTTTATTCATAACATACCAAACAAAAAAAACCTATATTTTTTTTGCAAAATGTGTTATGGTTATATAGATATTTCTCCACCTTTGAGCCCTATTTTTGGAAACATTTTGGTCATTTTGGCAATTTTTGGAAATTCCTCACTGCCAAAAGCGCAACGCCTTGGTGCTGTGCTTTTCCGTGAGGGCTCAAAATCACAAAAAAATTATATTAGTGGATATATTATGACCTGCACATGTTAGATATCTAGTTTTTGTGCCATGTCAACTTTCTGGTTGGAATAAAAGTGCCAAAAACATGCTAAAACCCCACTTTATTCCATTGTTTTTACCCTCACACTACGTTTTTAGAGTGACCTTGAGTGAATCCATTTTTATCAGCCTTGGAGAGGCTAGTTTTCTTTCTTTAGGATTCTATGGAAAACTATAAATCCTAATATTTCCAGTGGTACCTTAATATCATCATTTTGAGCTCAGGAAGGCAGTCAAAAATGCCTTGCAAGACGGCATTGTGTTTTTCCGTGTTGGCAATACGCTTTACCATGGAGATCAATTTTTCGAGTTTATTGAGTCAAGTTTGGTTTTTCATAATGTAATTCCTCTTGTTTTTAGTTTACCTAATGTAGATGAATGTAATTAATCTTTTAAATTTCATTTTTTATGTAATTTTGAGTATCATTAATAATGTGTAGGTTAGTCAAAGGCTAAAAGGAGAGTTTGTTTTAACCTCCCTAGTCTTAGGTTTAGTTGGAGAAATTTGTGCAAACTAATCCTATCTTGAGGGATTAAACCCCTGAGAGAGGGGAACATGGTTTTGGTCTATATGTATATATTTTTCAGTCAGATTCAAGGTTGGACATCAGAGAGTAGAATACTTGGAGCTCTATGTACAGTTGATATTTGCAGAAATACAAGCTCAGTTGCAGCAATTATATAGGGATTCATGTGGTATGATTTTGTGCAATGTTTTTCTTTTGTAATTCACTTTTATGAATGATTATTTCATCTTATTTTTGTATCTATGCTTTGATTGATCTTCCTATAAGATGTTAAACAAAATTATTTAAGCTTATGCTATGTTTTGGTAGGAATTCAAGTTTATGTTGTTCATCTTCTGATAAATGAACTCATGCTTGTCATGCTCATTTTGATCCTTTGATTTTCCACCCTAAACTACAATTGGAAACCTTAAAATTCCATTGAACATACCTTTCATGCCCCTTTGTATCCCTAAAACTGAAATATTTTAGATCTAACCTAGTTTCCTTGACCTCTCCTCCTAATCGAGCTAAAACCCTAGAGCTCAATACCCAGCCTAATATATTTTTACCCTTTCTAGTCATATTTTGGCTGTAATATCATAGAGAGAGCCCTATATTATTTGGTAGGGCTAGCTACCAGATCCTAAGTGGTTCAAGGTTACCTCCTCCAGTTTCCATTCTCAGCCTTGGGAAACTATGGAGGATAACAACTCCCAAAGCTTGGGTGTTGTCTCTTAGGCTTGAATCATGACCCCTATGATCTAAATCCATGATTAAGGAAGAATAAAAACCACTTAGGACATTAATTTTTGCAAATTATATTAGGTCCTTTAATTTGAATTCATCCTTTTAGGATTTCAATTACAAATTGTTGTTCTTTCCTAGGATTAATTTCTTTTCAAGGAAACATTTCCATTCCTAAAATTAGTTTAGGCTTTTATTTTATGACATTCATTCCATTACATCAGATCAACAAAAGGAGGACACATTGTATGCTACACATATAGTGTCGATACCTCTTAATTTTATATGAACCCCGGGTTGATATTTAAAGTTGGTAGCCTTGGGAGTTGCAACATTCTTGTTGCAATACGGAGGCTCATCACCACTAAATACATGCGCTTAATACCTTGTTACATGGAACTAATCTCCTCCTCTCAAGCATCATGTCCCTTGAGAAGAGGAACTGGAAACCTCCTCATCCATCCTATAAATTGAGCATAGAACTAATGGAATGGGAGACTTGGATTTGGAAACTCATGTTGTTGGTTTTGGGTCTGAATATCTTGTCTTCAAGGGAAGGAAAGGAGACCATTCAAAGAGGCTTGTGACATCAAGGCAACCAGGTTGTAAGCTTGTTTTCCCTCTGAATTTAATACAAAGTTACATGTTATTTCCTAATTGCATCTATTTTGATGTTATTTGTGATATTCCTTGATCACTCACATGGTTTATAACTGATTATTGATTCAATTATATCTTATATGCTATATTAGGGATTCTAATTACCTTTTCTTTCATATTTGAGATGCTTTGATCCCTTTGAAAAAAAAAATCTATACAGATCTTTTTTTGTTAGGTCCCTATATTATTAGTATAGTCCCTTATTGTTGTTAGCGTAACCCCCTTATTGTTATGTTTGTACCCCTGTAACCCCAATATTTTTATTATTGTGGCCTTAAATTATTATTGTTAGGTAGGCTAGGATTATATTGTGACCCCATGGACTCCTATATATAGAAGGATGTTTTGGTCATTTATATCATCCAAGAATTGTTCATTTATGTAATGTATTAGAGTTTTCCCCCTCGAAGTGGTTGATTTCTAAGGCATTGATCTCTCTTTTCTTCTATTTTTGGAGTTGGTTTCATAAGAATTGTTATCAGAGCTTTGGATTCTAGGATTTTTCTGCTCCAAACAAGTCATCGTGGAATTTTTCCTATAACTTTTTTTCTACAAAGGTTTAGAAGCTGAAATTTTTACAAAGAAAATAAAAAAACCTGAGGAACTTCGTGTAACAATTTCAGATATTGGTTCGCAATATTTGAAAAGATATGATCTATGGAAGTTAGATTTATTTTAGGCTCCCAAATTTCACCTAAAACAGTTCATCTTGGAATTTGCGCTATAACTTGTTTTATGCGAAGTTTCAGAAGCTGAAATTTGTATAGAGCGAAGCCGAAATCCTAAGGAACTTCCTATACAAATTTCGTATGTTGGTTTGGAATATTTTTGGAGATAGGATCTGTGGAAGTTAGGGTTTTTTCAGGCCCTCGAATTTCATCTCAAAGAGGTGACTGTGGGAAAATCATCATAACTCTCTCTTTGGGCATTGGAATGGAATTCCATAAAAAGTGGCCACAAGTAAACAGACTGTAGTTTCTTGTATATCAATTTCAGAGCCAAAGGAGGAAACAATGGCACGTGGCACGTCGTACAAGTTCGCTCTACTTAACTAGTCCATAATTAGGTCATTGTGGGAGATTGGGCATAGCTTTTCCTTGAAGAATCCAAATCAGGTTAGACTTGTGGAATTCAAAAGAATATTCGGAGTGCTACTACATGGCATAATTTTAGATATTAAAGATCCAAAATCACATAGATAATTCAATTTCAATATTGAGCTCCTCAAAAGCAAGAAAAAGATATCAGTATTGGGTTCTAAAATGCCCCCTAAAAATAATTCAACACCCATTAAGCCTTTAGAAGACTCTACTATGGCTCATGAAGATGGAGAAATCCAACATGACATATCAAAATTACAAGAGCATCTACACCGAATTTCTCTCTCGCAAAGAGCAACAAAAAATGAAATGGATGTTTTAAAGAAAAGCGTGGAAGCTAAGACGGATGGTTTGAAGAAAGGCATGGAAGCTACGATGGATGGTTTGAAGAATGGCATGGAAGAAAAAATGGAAGTTTTGAAGGAATACATGGAATTTTTTAAGGAAGTTTTGTCAAGGTTGATACAAGAAATGATTCTTAATGGTGAAAATATAGTAGAGGAAACTCATGATGAGAACAAAATAAATGTTAATCGTGATTTCATAAACTCTAATGTTGGATTTAAGAGCCACCATATTCCAAAGATGGATATGAGGAAGTTTGATGGCAAGGATTCCATAACATGGATAGTATAGATGGAGCAATATTTTTATCTCAATAATATGCAAAACACACAAAAGGTATGCATTGCAATGTTACATTTAGAATAAAATACATTTGTATGGTATCGATGGCTTTTCTCTCGTAAAAAAATTGTCGCTTGGTCAATTTTTATGGAGGAAATGATAGAAAATTATGAGGATACAAATAGCAACACCTTATTTAGCCAATTGATAGATCTCAAACAAAAGGGTTCAGTGGGGAAGCACATTGAGGACTTCCAAAAATTATATATAAGGGTAACTGATATTCCAGAGGAACACGGGATTGAGGTCTTCATAGGGACTTTATAGGATAACATCCAACATGAAGTTTGCATTTGGGAACTTGATTCATTAGAGAAGGCATTCAGGTTGGCAAGAAAAATTGAATGTAAAATTATGGCGACAAGGAAGCCTACCACTCACACCTATAAAGATGGAAGTGTTGCTACTCCTTTACTTCCACAACCTACAAGCTGACACCACAAAAATTTTAAGAAAAAAGAGAAAAAGGGCTTTGCTACATTTGTGATAGCAAATACACTAAAGGTCAGAAGTGTGTTGAGAAGAAATTATGTTACATATATTGTGAAGAGGAAGAAGAAAATGAACAAGAAACTTCCAAAGAAGAGGATATACACCAGGTACCAACCCTAGAGGAAGAAGAAATGAGTTTTACCATATCGTGTAATGCATTGGAAGAAATTACCACTCCTAAAACTCTCAATATAGAAGGACATATCAATAAGAAAAAGGTAATAGTGTTGATTTGTTCGGGTGGTAGCCATAATTTTATTCATTGTAAGGTAGCCAAGGAATTGAATTGTTTTCTATAACCAGCACCAGAATGTGAAGTGATGATTGCAAATGGAGGAACTATAATTTCTCCCCAAAATTCCATAATATCAAGCTGACCATGGGGGAATATGTATTGAATATTCCAATGCTTTCCATTCCAATGCGAGGTGCTGATGTTGTACTAGGAGTACAATGGTTACAATCTTTGGGGACGGTAGCTTTTAATTTTAAAGAACTTTTCCAGAATTTTTTTTCTGAATGAAAGGAAATAAAATTATAGGGTATCGTAGGGAAGCCAGGAAAGATAGTAAACTCTAATGTCATGAAAAATCTTTTGAATAAATAACAATGAGGCGTAATTGCATAACTATTCTCACTAGAAGTTCCAACATTAAAATCGTATATTTCTCCAGATCTCCAAAAAGACTGGGACAATCATTCCAAGGTGTTTGAAACTCCCAAAGGACTCCCACCTATTCATGATCATGATCATGCTATTCATTTGATCACAGGAATTGTTCCTCCAAACATCAGGCCTTACATATATCCTTATGTCCAAAAGAGCGAAATTGAACGTATAATTGCAGAAATGTTAGAGGATGGTATAATTAAACCTAGTCAAAATTCTTTCTCTGCTCCAGTAGTATTGGTGCATAAGAAGGATGGATCATGGCGCATGTGTCCAGATTATAGGGAGCTGAATAAACTCACTATTAAAGATAAATTTACCATGGAGCAATTTATTTTACCAGGTTGGATCTTCTTTCAAGATATCATCAAATTAGAATGAAGACTAAAGATATTCTGAAAATAGCTTTTCGAACTCATGAGGGTCATTATGAATTTTTGGTCATGTCTTTTGGCCTTACCAATGCACCTTCTACATTTCAAGGGTTAATGAATTCTATTTTCAAACCCTTCCTTAGAAAATTTGTGCTAGTATTTTTTGATGACATACTAATCTACAACATGTCTTAGAAGGATCATGTTCAACATGTTGACAGGGTTCTAAAAATATTGGAGGAGAAACAACTATATGAAAAAGCATCCAAATTTTTCTTTGGAATACAAGAGGTGTAATATCCTGGTGATATTGTATCTCACGAGGGTGTTAAGGTAGACCCTAACAAAATTAAAGCCATTAAGGAATGGAAAGTCCCCACAACCATAAAGAATTTGCGAGGATTTCTCAGGTTAACAGGGTATTATCGCAAGTTTGTTAAGAATTATGGGAGAATAGTAGCACCTCTAACAACATTATTGAAGAAAGATGCATTTTCATGGACTCCTAAAGAAACTAAGGCCTTTGAACATATTAAAGAGGCAATATGCCTAGCATCAGTCTTAGCTACACCAGAATTCACAAAAACCATTATTGTGGAATGTGATGCCTCGAGAAATGGAATTGGTGTTTTTTTAATGCAAGAAGGAAGACCTATTTCTTTTGAATGTCGTCCAATCAAAGGAAACTATTTGCAGAAAGATATTTATGAGAAGGCAATGTTGGCAATACTACATGCACTAAAGAAATGGCAACCTTACCTAATGGGAAGACACTTCAAGGTTAAAATTGATCATGATAGTCTTAAACATTTTTTGGAACAAAGAATATCTTCAGAAGAGCAGAAAAAGTGGGTCACAAATATGTTGGGTTATGACTTTGAAATCATCTACAAAAAAGGGAAGCTAAATGTTGTTTAAAATGCACTCTCAAGAAAGGATGAAGAGGTGGAAGCATTACTTTGTGCCATTTCTATTATCCAACCAGATTGGATAACCGAAGCAAGCGATGAATGGAAGAAGGAGGAAGAAGTGTGGACGCTCATTCAAAAATTGCAGCAAGATCCTAGTACATTTAATACATTTAGTTGGAAAAATGATTCTTTATAATATAAAGATCGCTTATATATTTGCAAGAATTCCCAACTAAAACAAAAGATTATTTTGGAATTTCACACTTCTCCTTTAGGAGGACACTCAGGATTTTTAAAAACTTACCAGAGGGTGAAGAAATATTTTTTTTGGGATGGCCTTAAATCTGATATTCAAAATTTTGTGGCAGAATGTTTAGTTTTCCAGCAAAATAAAGTTGAGACAATTAAGACCCAAAGTCTTCTACAACCTTTATCCATTCCAAGTCAACATTGGGAGGAGATTTCAATGGATTTTATCACAAGTTTACCTAAGTCCGAAGGAAAGAGTGTAATAATGGTGGTAGTTGATAGAACTACCAATTATGCACACTTTTTTTCATTATATAATCCATTTAAAGGAAGTATAGTTGTTACTGCATTTATGGAAACAATTCAAAAGCTATATGGAAACCGAAAGATTATTGTAAGTGACAGAGATCCCATTTTTATTGCAAATTTCTAGATGGAATTATTTTCTTTTTTGGTTACTCAACTAGTTCATAGCTCATCTTATCATCCTCAATCTGATGGTCAAATGGAGATAGTGAATAAATGTTGTGAAGGATATCTTTTTTCTTTTGTATCTGATAAGCAAACATAATGGGTGAAGTGGTTAACTCCCTCTGAATGGTGGTATACCACTTCCTTCCATACTGCAGCAAAAATGACCCCATTTATGGCACTTTATGGATATCTTCCACCATCCATCACATATTCTTTAAGAGAAAATTATAAGGTTCAAGCATTGGAAGATCACATCGAGCATCAACGAGAAGTTATCTAACTCTTAAAGGATAAGATAAATTTCGCACAAAATTGAATGAAAAAACAGGCAGATCAACATCGCAGTGAGAGAAGTTTGTATGTAGGAGACTGGGTATTTTTACAGCTACAACCATACAAAAAAAAATTCCCTCAAGCAAGCTAAGAAGGATAATAAATTATCACCAAAGTACTATGGTACTTACAAGGTGTTGCAAAAGATTGGTACTATGACATACAAATTAGATCTTCCTACTTCTTCACGAGTGCACCCAGTTTTCCATGTTTCATGCTTAAAGACAGTTATAGGGGACAAACTTCTAGTTCAAAAAATATTTCCAGAACTTTATGAGGAAGGAAATATCATATTGGAACCTGAAGCAGTCACGGAAACAAGAACTCGATAGTTACGAAATTGATCTATTTCAAAGCATCTCAACGAATGGAAGAACTTACCCACTAAAGGTTCTACATGGGAGGATGATAATTTTATATAGAAGCATCTGGAGCTACTCAGGCATTGAGGACAACACTTTTTTGAAGGAAAGGGGCATGTTAGGTCTCTATATTACTAGTATTGTCCCTTATTGTTGTTAGTGTACCCCCCTTATTGTTATTGTTGTGCCCCTGTAACCCCAATATTGTTATTATTGAGCCCTTACATTATTATTGTTAGGTTGGCTAGGATTATATTGTGACCCCATGGACTCCTATATATAGAAGGAGGTTTTGGTCATTTTTATCATCCAAGAATTGTTCATTTATGTAATGTATTGGAGGTTGCCCCCTCCAAGTGGCTGATTTCTAAGGCGTTGATCTCTCTTTTCTTCTATTTTTGGAGCTAGTTTTATAACACGTTTGGAGCATCATGGAGAATTTGTCGAAAGAATCTGGAAGGAATCTATAGAAATGAGGAAAATATGGATGTGGAAATTAATAAAAGGAATTATAAAATCACTTTGTTAATAGGTAAGTGGTTCTTCGCATACTACATGTTTCATGTTTGAGTGATAAGATAAGGAAATGTAGAATTTATTTTGATGTTTTTTTCTAGTTTTCCTTTAGGATTCTATGGAGATTGCTTATGTCCGCAGAAGGGATTTATCCATATAACAATAGGTGACCTATGAAGGAGTTCACTCAACATTATCCACCAAGACTTCTGTATTTCCCTTATATTCATTTGGGGTTTAATTGAGGGGGCTATCTACAACTTGTTCTACATATTGAAGAGCCTCAAAATATTTTTTGTTGGAGGAAGGTTCTAGCACTTGATCTGCTTCAGCGGATTTATTCAGAACTCTTTGCTTATTTAGCTGATTTCTTCTTTGTTTTTTTGTTGTTTGGAAACAAACCTTTTTAGAAACATGTGCTTGGGCCTACTTGTCTTTTTTTTGTTGGCGACATTTTTTGGTTAAGTTCCAATGAGAATGAAAATCATTGCAATTGAAAGGAATATTCTCATATTCTCATTCCTGGATACAGTTCCCTTCTCCTAGATTTGTCTTTAGGGATTTCAATAAACCTTCATTGAGGTTTACCTCAACATAGATGTGAGAACAAGAAAATTGGCCTCCTTTTGGTTATAATTTATCAAGATAGTGGCTACGCTTATTCCCTATGTATTTTAATGCATCATGCCCCAAAATATGAAGAGGGAGGTGTGGCTGTAATACCAACCTTCCAAATTTAACCAAAATAATAGGTTCATCGGGGTAAACATGTGACGAAGAGTTACTGTGATATGATTCAACTCCCCAAGTACAGTTAAGGAAATGGAATCAACAAACCAAAACCAAATTGACCTTCCTCGAGACCTACAGGACCCCTAGGGGCTAACCAACCACTCCATGTGCCCAACCCTTGAGTTAACCTAGTTTTTAATTGAGCTATACCCTTATTTTCTCCCATGAAAAGCCCTCCATGTGATTTTAGCCCTCCAATAACTCCCATAACAAGGGAATCCATGCAACTGTGGATTTTTCCATACAATTTTATACCAGCAACCCTGAATTCTGAGCCACGTTTTCAGGGTTAGGACTCAGGCCTCTGCCCAAATCTTTATGAAATTCTAAGAAATGATAAATAAAAATAATACAAGGCCTCTACTGAAAAACTTGAACAAGGACCTGACTTGAATCATTCGAACCATGACAATCATTTTTTCAATCACATCATGGACATGTAATGTATAGGTCATAGAAACATATATGAAGATAGGGACTTTATAATTATCTGAGATTCATCAAGAAGGAATGATTACCTCTCATAATATATGCAAAATCATCTATTAGGTCATGCATTCATTATTCATTCATTTACTAATCAAAACATGACGAGATCCATGACTAAATTTTGGCATAAAACATGCTTATAACCACCATAAAACAAAAAAAATAGCAATGATAGAATAGCTGTTAAAGCCACATAATAACAAGAAAATTTACTCAACATATGTAAGAGTAAAATATATCTTATTAACATATGAAATATTTAACCAAACTATGGACTTCCATGTACCACCCGACCATAGATTGGGTTGAACCAAATATGTTTTTCAACTAATCACCCTCATGCCATATTCCAAGCATGAATGTGGAACTTACAACAAAACCAACCATGGATTCCTCACGCTTTACCATGTATCCCGCCATTACCATTAAAAGGATTCCTAGGCCTAAAACCCTCATATCTACATCCTATATTTACCATGTATCCCACCATTACTGGTCAAGGTATTCCTAGGAAAAAATATAAGAATACATTGCATACTTTACCACAATATCACCATATACTGTTCAAGGGATCACTAGGCCCTAAACAATCATGAATTCCTTTGGATTTATCCACCTAAATCGTGACGAATTTTCACGTCTCCACCCTTTAGGCTTTATCGTATATCCTGCCATTTACCAGTCAAGGGATTCCTAGGCATTTGGGGGTTTTCCTCATATCACCCCACTCAGTTTCAAAACCATTTGGAAATCTAGCTCAACCAAGTAAAATAAACCCATCACACCATGGCTATCTAGAAAACGCAAGGAAATGCTAAAAACCATGGTCACACCTGGCAAAACCCATGCCAATGACAACAAGAGAACCAAATACAAACATGCATGTACCATGCATGCAAAAACTAGCAAGGAAATCATACATGCAACTGGATATATGGAAGTAATCGTGTTGTGGTAGCTTGATCCAACTCTTCCTTGATTGATCTTTGCTTCCTCATGCTTTCTTTGCCTTCCTTTCTCTAATGCTATAGTTCTCCAATAATTCTCTAAGTGTGCAAGAGTATGAGAGAGAGAGAGAGAGAGAGAGAGAGAGAGAGAGAGAGAGAGAGAGTATATAGATAGCTCCAAGCTATCATTGTCCAAAAGCTGTGAATTGATCCTCATAATCCGTTTTATCATTGAGGCTTCTATTTTCTTCTATTTTCCATTATTTTCCTTCATTTTCCTCCTCACATGCAACATGTGACCTTTCACCTTCTTTTCTCCTCATTTCCTTTATTTTCATAAATAAAATTTCAATTAATGCCTCTTTGCCTTTCCAAATTATTTTCCATTTCCTTTTCCAATTTCCCTTAGCCATAATAAACCAAATGAACACCAGCTATGATTTTTTAACCAATCATTCATCTTGAAATATGTGTCCTATGACCTTGGTCTTATTTTTCCTTTATTAAATTTATTACATGGAAATTTGACCCTGGGTTGTTATAGACCCATCCCCCTTAAGGTAACACCATCCTCTATGTTCAATGACACCAAAAACCATCAAAAGCACTGAAAACCAAAACATACTGCCCATGGAGCTTTATAACTTATCTTGTTGTTGTATTTACAATAAACAACCTGTTGAAAATAAAACCAACATGACACCCATACCGCTTATTAGAGCTTTATAACACAACTCGTGGTGGTGTTTACATCCATATACATATATATACATATACCAAAACTTCTTTTCCTCAATCGGGAAATAATGAAGGATACATAGCTCAAATTTTTTCAATCGTATCCCATGTAGCTTCATCGGGTCCAATGTGCTTCCACTACACTTTGACCTGCTCAATTTCTCGGTTCTAGTGCATTAGCATCTTTCTCTGCAAAATACACTAACGTTCTATCTAAAATAATCCTTCTAGTTCCACCTATAATACATACCAATCACTAACATGATCAACATTCTTTACATACTTTTTAAGTAGTGAAACATGGAAAACATCATGGAATTTCACTGTCAAAGGTAGTAGAGGTTTGAATGCCACTAGTCCAATCCTCTCAAAGATATTGAAAGGCCTGCAATACTGAGGTTCCAACTTCGCACATGACCCAATCCTCAAGGAGATTTTCTTCGACTTGATGCGCAAGTACGCATGCTCCCCAACCTGAAAATCCTTAAATTCCTTGTGGTGATCTACATAACTCTTATGTATATCATGTGCTTCCTTTAGATTCTATTTGATGACCTGCATTTCTTGTTCCATTTTTTCCAACATGTCTAGTCTATCAACACCATTTTCACTAGATCACTCCAATTGATGGCAATATGACAACTTTGCCTATAGAGTGCCTCAAATGAACTCATCCTTAGTGACTCTTAATAACCATTTTTGTACACAAACTTGACTCATGGAAGATATTCTTCCCAATTCTCTTGTTTATGCATCAGAGACCTTCTCAACATTTCCTCCAAAATGTTGTTGACCCACTCTTTCCAGAACCTAGAAGTGAACCTGTCATCCCTGTGTGACACAATATTCTTTGGAATACCATGCCACCTCACTATATCTTTGATGAATACCTATGCTATGTCACTAGATGAATATGTAGAATTCACTATAATAAAGTGTTATACCTATGTCAAAACTTCAATCACAACCATAATAGAGTAATATTTTCTAGATGTACTCGACAAAACTATGATAAAATCAATGGAAATGACCTCCCATTTCCACTCTGGAAACAGAATCAGCTATAGTAAACCACCTAGATTCTTACACGTTTCCTTCACCTCTTAACAATCCAAACATCTAGCCACAAGCTCTGTTACTTCCTTCTTCAGATTGAACCAATAGTAGAACTCCTTTATCATTTTCAATGTCTTTTGATATCTTGGATGACCTAAATATGGCTCAACATGAAATTCCTTCAATATAAGCTCCTTGAGCTCACTATTTTTCAGCAGATAGATCCTATCGCTAAACCTGATCAACCATCTAACGTGAGACGATAATCCACATCTTATTCATTTGTACCCTTCTATTGTAACCTATGCTTAAGATCCTTGTACCTTTCATCTTGTTGTCCTGCCTACAATATCTAATCTTATTAATCTTTCCCATAAGAACTCATTGTAGCTATGTGATTTACATTTACTCTTATGTTATGACCATATTCAACCCTATTCTCTTTACCCTTAATATACTTGATCTCGAAGTAAAACTCATTGATCGTAGCCAAACATATAGCTTGCCTAGCATTCAAATTCAGTTGGTCAAATAGGTATCTTAATCCACTATGATCTCTCATCAATACAAACCTCCTACTAAGAAGATAGTGTCTCCACATCTTCAATGCATGGATAATTGTTGCCAACTCAAGATCATGTGTCACATAATTATACTCGTGCTCATTCAGTTTCCTTGATTCATAGTGCACTACATGTCCTTCTTGCATCAAGACTCCACCAATTCCTCTCTTGCAAGCATTTGTGCACATTAAAAACTCTTTATTTGGATCTTCAATCTTGAGAACTGGAGCATTTTTCAACAATTGCTTCAACTTCTCAAAACTTGTGGCATGTTCCTGTGTCCATTCAAATACCTTTCCTTTCCTCTTCAATGGTGGGATAGGATATGTAATCCACTAGAAAGTCCTAATGAACCTCTTGTAGTAACCTTCCAACCCCATAAATGTCCTTACCTCATCCACATTGTGAGGAGCTTCCCACTCCATGATAACCCTTATCTTTTCGAGGTCCATCGTTATGAATTCCTTGGAAACCACGTGCCCCAAATAATGCACCTTTGTCGAAAAGAAACTACACTTACTAATCTTGACATACAATTGATGCTTTCTTAGAAATCTCAATATTGTTGCTAAATGTTCGGCATGCTCTTCTTCATTCTAGTCTGGAAATCAATCTTGTACATGTCCTTTTATTTGATGTGTACCTTATAATATCCTAACCTCAAATAAATATTTGAGAACACCGATGCTCCCTTCAGTTGATCAGACACGTAATCAATCCTCAACAACGAATACATGTTCTTAATGGTTACCTTGTTTAATTCATAACCTAATAGTACCATCCTTCTTCTTTACAAACAACACTGGTGCACCCCAAAGTGACACACTTGGCCTAATGTACCCCTTGTCAAGAATTTATTTCAACTATAACTTCAATTCCAATAACTCCAGATTTCTCGTCCTCTAAGGTTCCTTTGATGTTGGTGTTGTCCTTGGTAGTAATCAATAGAAAATTCCACTTCTCTATGAGGCATAAACTCTAAAATAATTGTTGGAAACACATCCTGAAATTTCTATAAAACCGGGTACTTGTTCAAGACCTCTGCATCCTCAACATCATCACCTTTATCAATATAAATATGTACTGCAAATAACACGCACCCTTTCCTGCAACTAGACTTTTCCTGCATAGCTGTAACCATTCTAACTGATGTTTCGTTCTTATTTCCCTGTAATATTCATTGTTCCCCATTTTAATACAAACACTCAATATCATTCTCATAGCAGTATACCTCTTTCATGTGAAGATACGTCCAATACATACCTAGAAGCATATTGTATGATCCCAATGGAAGAACATGCATATGCGCTAATGTAGTAATATCGTTTAACTCAAACTTAAAATATCTTACCCAATGATGAACTCTTTTCTTAGTGCATGTAGCCAACTGCACTAGCCAAGATTCTTCATGCACTTCTTTTCTCAAACCACACTTATCCACCAGGTTAGGATTAACATAACTATAATTAGATCTAGGTTCAATAGAAATAGAAACAAATTGATCACAAATATTACCATCCATCTTGATAATAGATTCTTGGTGATCCACCTTCCTATTATATAACCCTGCATAGAGCCGAGGAATAATTTTTCCAACATCCCCACATATATGTGTTTCCTGTGCACTGTATATTTGAGGCATACCACCCTAATATGATGGAAAATCCTTCTTGACATGCTCCTTGCCACATATCCAACACTATAACTATCCTTTACCCTCACATGTTTTTCTACCCTCCAGGCTATGACCCATGTCCCTATCCAACTACATTTAAATTCTTGTAAGGAAGCAAATTTCCTTATTACCTTCATCCCAAGGTCTTGTTCAAATCGACTTCCATCTACCTTTAGTCTTTTTTTTCCCTTTAAAACCTTACTCATACTTTATATTACACTTTGATTGCTCATAATAATGTTTCAACTTTATGATGGACTCCTCCAATGATATAGGCTCATCAAACTCGATCATGTATTTGAACGTTACTAGAAACCCACTGATGAATCTCTGAATCTTCTATTTCTCCTCTTTCAGATAAGGAACATACTTCAACGACTCCACTAATATTCTATTATACTCCTCATCAATCATAGACCCCATATTAAACTCATAGAACTCCTTTTCCATGTCATCATAGTATCTCTCTGATAGATACTTCTTCTTGAAAAGTATTTCAAACTCCCACCAAGTCAACTCCTCTTCATGAATGCCTCTAACATTCTTCATGTCTTCGTACCAAATGTCTTATTTACCTTAAGACTAGAGGTAGCTATTGTGACCTTCATGTTCTCTGAATAGTCATGCAGTCTGAAGAAATTACTTATTCCAAGAAATCAAGCTTTAGCATCCTATGACTTCTTCATTTCTCTATCAAATGTAGGTCGCTTGGTTTTCTTGAAATTGTCCAGAAAATATCCCCTTTCACTCCTCCTATAAGGATGATAACAATGATGACCGTGATACCTTTCTAAACCAAAACTAGAATAATTCCCATATCCACTACCTCTCCTATCAGGTGTGTCTAATAATTTTCCATCCCTAACGATATCATCCTTGTCCAATTTGTGTCCATCATGAGATATGCTACCATAGGCTCCACCAATCCCATTCTCATGTTCATAACTAATCCTAAGCAGTCTTTACCTATGCCTCCACAATTCTGAAAAGCTATGAAGAATCACTACATTAACCTCTGCTTGTTTCTCATATTCCCTGGCAAGCCTCTGTTGTGATTCAATGATTATGTTATTATCTGCTTTACAACTTCTTATATTTTCCTTCAAACTTCTCAATGTATCTACTATGTGAGGGGAGTATTCATCTTTTGGATGCTCATATGACCTGTAGGGAGAGTCTCAAGAATTGTAATCCACCATTATTCTATTCATCTTTGCCTTCCACCTCCTACAATCATACCATGTCAAATAAACAAAATATAAAAAAATTCACATACCTCAGTAGAGTTCAGAGGAGGATATCTTGTCCACAAGATCAACTAGATTAGAACGATACATATATAATCATAATCATAATAATCAATATATCAACATCATCTCAATCATCATATACTTACTATGCATGACCATACCAATATGTATACCATGAGCTTATGCATGACAACTATGACCATAAAATACATACACAATAACATATACGCATTGACATGCTTAATAAGTACACATACAACCTACATGCATTCATGAAAAACTCATTCCAACAAAAACTTCATCAACTTCCACATGACAACAAAATGAAAACAATGTCCATCACCATGCATACATAACAATCACATATATAGCCTTCATGCATGCAAAAAAAACACATTTTTCCCATCCAATCCAAGGGATGAACCATGCTCTGATACCACTCTGTAACACCCTCCCCCCACATTTACCCAAGCTAACTAGTCCACCGGGGTAAACATGTGACAAAGAGTTACTATAATATAATTCATCTCCCTAAGTATAGTTAAGGAAATGGAATCGACAAGCCAAAACCAAACTAACCTTCCTTAGGAGCTACATGACCCACACAGGCTAGCCAACCACTCCAGGTGCCCAAACCCTGAGTTAACCTTATTTTTAACTGAGCTAGACCCCTAGTCACTCCAATTACAAGCCCTCCATGTGAATGTAACCCTTCAATCTCTCCCATAATAATGGAATCCATGTCACTATCAAGTTTTCCAGGAAATTTTGTGCCATCGACCCTAAATTCTGAGCCACTTTTTTAGGGCTAGGACCCATTCCTCTATTCAGAAATTGATGAAATTCTCAGAAGTGATAAATAACAAGATACAAGGCCTCTAATGTGAAACTAGAATAATGACTTGGCCTAACTCATCCTAACCATGACAGGATTTTTTTCAAACACTTCATGGACATGTAATGTACAAGTCATAGAAACAAATCTAAACATAGGAACTTCACAATTATCTGATATTCTTCAAGAAGGTTTGATTCCCTCTCATAATAGCTACAAAATCATCTATTAGGTCATGCATTCATTATTAATTCATTTACTAATCAAAAAATGATGAGAGATATAAATCAAGTCTGTCATAAACCATGCTAATAACCATCATATAACGAGTAGAATAATAATGATAGAACTACCATCAATATCATATAATAAGAAGCACATTTATTCATCAATTGCAAGAGGAAAAGAGACCTTATTAAAAAATGTAAGAGCCAACCAAGTCAGGCAATTCCACGTACCACCCAAACATATATTGGGCTGAATCAAATCTTTCTTTCATCCAAACACCCCCATGCCATATTCCAAGCATAAATGTGGGACTCACAAAAAAACAAACCAGGGATTCCTCAAGCTTTACCGTGTATCCTACCATTACCGGTCAAGGGATTCCTAGGCCCAAAACCCTCATATGTACATCCTGGATTTATCATGTATCTCTCCATTACCAATCAAGGGATTGCTAAAACAAACAATAAACATACACTATAGGCTTTACCGCAATCCCACCATATTCTGGCCAAGGGATCACGAGGCCCTAAAAAAGCATGGATGCCTCCAGATTTACCACCTAAACCATGAGGAATTTTCCCATCTCCACCCTCTAGGATTGACCATATATCCTTCCATTTACTGGTCAAGGGATTCCTAGGCCTTTGGGAATTTTCCTGAGACCACCCAACTCAATTTTGAAACCATCCTCCAATCCAACTCAATAAAGTAAAAAATTCCCATCACACCATGGTTATCCAAAAATGGAAAGGAAAGATTGAAAACCACTATCACACCTAGAAAAAACCATGTACATGATAGAAAGAGAAACAAATATAAAAATGAATGTACCATGCTTTCCAAAACTAGCAAGAAAATTATACATGTAACTTGATACCTGCAATTAATCCCATTGAAGCAGCTTGGTCCAACTCTTCTTTTCTAGATCTTTTTTTTCTTCTTCTTTCCTTCCTTTCTCTACTTCTAGAGTGATCCGAGAATTCTCCAAGTGTGCAAGAGTATCAGAGAGAGATATATATCCAATCTATCACTATCCAAAATTCATTAATTGATCCTCAAAATATTTTTTTATCATTAAGGCCTCTATTTTCTTCAAATTACCATTATTTTCCTTCATTTTCCTCCTCACGACTTGTGACCTTTCACCTTTATTCTCTCCCAATTTCCTTTATTTTCATAAATAAAATGTCAATTAATGCCTCTTTTCCTTTTCAAATCTTTTTCCATTTCATTTTCCAATTTCTCTTCATCATAATAAACCAAATGAACACCAGTTAGGATGTTTTGCAATCATTCATCTTTGAATATGTGTCCCATGCCCTTGGTCTCATTTTTCCTTTATTAACTTTATTACATGTAATTTTAATTCAGGGTTGTTACACTAATAGACATACCCATACCAACATGAAAATAATCTCAAAATATGGACTAAAATCCAAAGTCCATGGAGTGATAAAGAGGTCTCTAAACCCCATGAGATACAACCTTGATCTAAAAATAAAATTTCTTTCAATTTTGTTGAGAAAAAAAATACATATAATCCCCTATTGAATGCAAATAAAATTACCTAACCTTGAAACTTGGGGGCACATTTTTCTTTGATCCAGGTTTCAACTGCTTTTGGATTCAGACACAATCCCATAAACTTGGAAACCAATGTTTTTCTGATAGAACTAAGGCTCTCTTACATGGATCTTAAGGAGACAGATCCATTGCAGAGATCTAAACTAATTTATTCACAAATGTTTTGGGGGGGAGAAGAAGACCCCTATGGTTTCTAGGTGTGTAGCATGGTTCAGAATGAAACCAACTTTTCCATTGCATGGTGAATAGAGTCATATCTATTAGCAAAGTGATCCTTGCTCTAGATCTACAACACCTCCAAAAAATAGGCTTCAGTTCAATTCCTCGGGCCTACAATAACACGTCTGTTAAGAAGCAACCTTGAACAAACATCTCTCTAAAGCAATGGTGTCAAATTCTAAGGGATCCCAATTTTTTGAAATTAGTCATTGGTGTCCACACTTAACAGTGGGCCGACCAATAAACCATGATTCAAATAGCAACCTTTTCTCTTCGGATCTGATCTTGCAGAGTTGTAGCAGTTAGGGAAACCCTAATCAGAAAGAACCAGGAGCTACAAACCTCATTTATTCTCTTTATAAAAAATGAATACTATTACAAAGAAAGTCATAAAAGAAAAAAAATAAAAAAAAGAAAGAAAATATATGTTTTTAATCATGTAAAATTATATAAAAAAAATAGATACATTTATCAACTCAAAAAAAAACAATATACATTTTTAAATAAAATAAATATATTTGACAATCAAGGTTATCTTGGGTGGATGAGCATAATGGTTGTTATCTATGCCACTGAGGTTCAATTCCTTTCAAGTGAGATGATGATGAGAAATATTGATGTAATCGCTACATATATATGAATATTTTTGTGTTGACCATCACTCTTGCCTTTGAGGTGCGAGAGAAGATGATTTCCCTATATATGAGAATGATATAAATAAATAATTTGCCAATATTAATAGAATCACCTTAAAAATGACAAAACCAACTTCTTTTCCTTTTTTAAAGTTTTTTTTTAAGACTTTCAATCAAATGATAACGTTAATGTTAAACACTTTTACCATGTGTAAAAAAGAAGGTTGGTATTAATTTCTCTTTCCTTTTAAATTTTTATTTTGAGTGCATGTTTTGTATATTTGTAGTTATGATAACGTATGGGAGAGTAAGAGATGTTTAGTCACAAATGATGAACATTATAGGAATTAATACTAAAGGTTTAGCGATCGACCTTTATAATAAATTTGGCATCAAAAACCTAAGAGACATGAATTATTTTTATCTTGTGATAGGATTGGAAGATGATGAATGCAAAGAGAGTGGGTAATTTTAATTGCAAGTGATTCAGGTGGTGCTTGATAGTGCAAGTCGATTTCAAAGGACTTGGCCTTCATGCAACATAGTAGAGATAAATATATTGGGTTATCCCTTCCCCTCCTCTAGTTTTGTTGGAACTGTAACGATCTCTCTGCATTCACCAAACATTAAATTACTTTTACCATTCATGTACTTATTATTTTAACCAATGTTGGAATAGAAATATTTGATTAAACAAATTTGTATGCAAAGTTTTATTTTTGACATCTTATTGTAGGAAAACTGTATAATTTCACTTCACTTCATTAATTCAATGCTAGTTTAATGCTACCTTGTAGTTAAGATTATTTGCAAAACATTTAAAGCTTTTGGAAAAAATTTGAAGTTTTACATTCTCCACTCTAATACATATCCGATGTAATGCATATCAAATGCAGTGTTATGTGGTATATTCATAGCTTTGTGGAAAAATTTATTCCACAACTTTGTAGCAAGTGGAAAGTTGCATGCTCCGTTTAATTTGAAAGAGGTTAGTGAAATGGTGTCCGAACAAGTTCAGGCCTGCACTCTGATTTGGTTATATAGCTCCCCAGAAATGAAACTACTTCTGAACATGTTCAGTCCTGCACTCTGATTGGTTATATAATTCACCATAAATTATTGATTTGGCTATATATCTCCCGAGAAATGAAACTACTTCCGAACATGTTCAGGCCTATACTCTGATTGGTTATATATTTCACCATAAATTCTTGTTTCTTTTGAGCATCATCTGTTCACCATTGTCACTTAAAATTTTAAAGACACAAAAAGCAATAAGAAATATTATTGGTCAAGGTGGAGAACACAGTCGAAGACAAGATTCGAACAATTTTGATCTATGAAGCAGGCATGGAATTTATACAAGCCTCCACTTAAATATGGAGCTTCCATGGTCGTACACATACTTGTGAACGATATTTAGAGCCTTACAGAGATGGGTTGTCTTGCGAAGTCCATTTCTAGTGATTTTCAGGCTCGAATTCATGTCTGTGAGGAAGGAATTTCAGTTGTATCTATTCGTTCCTCGGAAGGCCACCACAATATTGGGTGTGTCGGGCGTGCTGGCCTACATGTTGTTCCACATGTACATTTTGGAAAATATGGATATTTCGTCACTTGTTTTCTAGAGGAGATGGAAATTAAAGAAGCTCCATCACTTGTCAACCAAAGAATCTAGCCTACATCTACATTCATGTCAGTTGCATTCTAATACACAGACTCCCTGCACTAGACTCGCCAATATGCATCTTTTGTGTACAGGTATGGTATTTTTTGGGTATTGTACAAGTATGGGAATTTACTAGTGAAAAGAAAGAAATTCATTGAGATGGAAAGACATATAATGAATTGTCATGGAAATACATATCAAGTATACATTATTCATATTTCATAGCATTGGCATTAGGTAAATTAAACCTTTTTTCTCCTCATTGAGAAGGGAATGTAACCATTTTTTTCCTGATTTTGTCGCTACTGTTGATTTCCTTGTTTGGATAAATGATTGATGTGGAGTTTTTTTTTTTATTTTGAGTTTTGTGGGCTCCATGCTTGCTGAATATTAGAGGTGTTGTCTCATAACATAAAAATACCTACAAAATAACTCAATCGAGGGTGACAAAAGAGAAACAAACACAATACACAAATTAAAAATAACAAGAAAAAGAGGGTTCGACTTTTGTGTATCCCTTAAAATTTTGGTGCAAGCATCATGTGCAACAAATAGAAACTAGATACCGGAACTAAATTGTACTAAGTTAAGGCTTTTAGCAATGGAACGAATATCTGAGAGAAAAAATAAACTTGTTCACAGTCATAAACATCACCATGGTTAAACCAAAGGAAGTAGAGAATGTTATTTTGAAGGTAAAACTCACTCTGCAAGTTAACAAGAATGCATAATAGTATCTGAAAACACGTTGCCAAAGTTTAGGCTTGCTTGCTCGCATTTCAATCTTACTCAGTGATTACTTTATTAATCTCCTCTTTGTTGAAATTGAGACACCTGCAGTTGCATGCAATGTCTGAGGCACCTACAGTTGCATGCACTACCCCACATGCTTCTAAAACAAGTTTTTTCATTTATTATATTTCTTACTTTATTTTTTATTAATATTATTTTCCAAATTTGAATGAGTATTGGTGAGTTTCGTTGGAAAATATGGTATTCTCTGATGCTATCAAGAACATACACAAAAACCAATGAATCATTATATGCAGAAATAAAAATTCACACACAGACAGAGAGAGCGAAAAACACAGGAGAGGAATTATTCTTCTATTCAACTCGAAAACATATGAAAATTACATTTCTTTAATACAAAAATGGCCAGAGCCTAAAATTTTAATTCGATTCAGTGCTGGAATGGATGTATAACAACCAAATTTCCTTCTTCTCTATTCTTCTATTTCTACACGAAAACATCTTACAAAACACAAACTAGCGGATTTAAAATTTGATGGGTTTCGACTTCAAAACCACATCACATCTGTGCTCTCCATTGCAAATCGCATTTCAGCGATTTTAAAATTTAACTGGCGCATATGGAAAAAACCTTAAATCCTTGTGATTTTGATGTGTAATGGCACTATCGCGTCACAACTTAAAAACTTTAACTTGTGAAGTGCTATCCTTTAAACTTTGTGATATGTGATTGAGATCGCATCGCATCTTAAACATAATAACTTGCAGGCAGTTATGTGCGCTATCCTCCTAAGCTTGCGACATGCGATTTTCAGCCGCATCGCATTGCAAATAAAATAAATTGCGGGGTGCTAAAGGTATGTCACAAGATAAGCGAAGTATGAAGTGCGAGCGGTAAAAAGTTAAAAAGAAAAAAAAAAAAAAGTGCAAAATTTATGTTTTGCGATGTGCGATGACGATGTCGCATTGCGGCATCGCAAGGTTTTGGTGTAGGGCTTAAAAGGTAAATGTTATAATGTGTGAAGTGTGGTATGCGATGCACTAAACCGCGATAAGTGTGAAATGGAGAAAAGGTATGGAATATGCGAAAACAAAGGTTTGTGCACGGTTGTTAATGCGGTAAGGTTTGAGAATCCCACCAGATATCGCATCGGCGGAAACGTAACTTTCAATGAAGGCTTAAAAGGTAAAATTCAAATATTGCAGGTTGCAATGTGCGAGAAAGAGGTAAGTAAATGTGGTGGGAAATAAATAACAGAGAGTAAGGCTGGGTACTCTGTTTTCTGATTTTTGCGTGAAGCAACTACGGATTTGAAACTTGGTCTTTGTCCTTCTTGCAACAAAAATTCAATTGAAGTGTGGGTTGCTTCTAGTTTTATTCATGGAGGTGGTTGAGAATATTTCCAACACTCCCCCTTAATCACAACCATTTCCATTAGCCATTTCCCAGGCACTTTCTGAGATAAACAAAACTTTTCTATACCAATAGCTTTGTGAGAATATCTGCAGACTATTCCTCTAACCTGCAATGTTGCAACACAATTTCACCATTTTTAACTAATTCTCTTATGAAATTGTATTTGGCATCAATATGCTTTGTTCTCTTGTGGAAGACAGAATTCTTTGACAATGCAATTGCTTAGTTGTTATCATAAAAAATTATGATTCCTTTGTCTTCTTCATGACATAAATCTCTCATCATCCTTCTCATCCAAACCGCTTGACATGTTGTTGTTGTTGCTGCTACATATTTAACTTTTGTTGTTAATAATGAAACTATTGGCTGCTTCTTGGAAGGCCATGAAATGGCTCCCAATTCCAAATGAAAAACATACCATGATGTGATCTTTTTGTCATCAACATTTCCAGCTCAATCACTGTCATTGTAACCAATCAGCTTAAAATCATCAATTGCGGAGTATAGAACACCATACTCCTTTGTTCCATTTACATACCTCAATATTATCTTGGCTACTTGCTAATGTGTCTCCTTGGGTGTCTCCATGAATATGGATATCAAAATTACTGCATACATTATATTAGGCCTAGTTGTAGTCAAATACATTAGACCACGAACCATGCTTTTGTACAATGTTGGATTAACATTCTTGCTACAATATTCCTTGCTCAACTTCAACCCCATGACAGTTGGAGTTGATTATGGCTTGGTGTTCTGCATATTGAACCTTTTTAAAACTTCTACAACATACTTTTCTTGGGAGATGAAAATTCCCTTTTCTGTTTGTTTTACTTCTATGCCCAAAAAACATCTTAAGAAACCCAAGTCAGTCATTTCAAACTCACTTTTCATCACTGCTTTGAAATCAACAATGAGAGAAACATCATTGCCTGTAAAAATTAAATCATCTACATACAAAACAACAATAAGAATTTTATCGTCATTTTCTTTGATGTAGATTGTGGGTTCACCATCACACTTGTCAAACCCATTTTCCATTAGGAAAGCATCAATATTGTTGTACCATGCTCGTGGTGCTTGCTTCAACCCACAAAGACATTTTTGTAACTTACACACCTTGTGTTATTTTCCTTCTATTTCATAGCCAGGAGGTTGTTCAACATACACCTCCTCTTTCAGCACTCCATTCAAGAATTCTGACTTCACATCCATTTGATAAACTTTCCATTTTTTTGTGCTGCTATAGACAACACTATCTGCACTATCTCCATCCTTGCAACTAGTGCAAAGGTTTCCTCATAGTCTCTTCCTAGTTGCTGCTTGTAGCCTTTGACAACTAGCCTTGCTTTGTGTCTTTCTATCTTGCCTTCAATGTTGTTCTTGGTCTTATAGACCCATTTCACTCCAATAACTTATTTTCCTTGTGGGAGGTCCACTAAATCCCATGTGTCATTTCTTTCTATTGCTCATATCTCTTCATTCATTGCTTCAATCCATTTCAATTCTTTTACTCCATATTAAAAATGGATTGGGTCATCAACATGAAAAAATAATGCAAATAAAGAATTCAGACTAGCACTATTATCAACTTCTTCTTGCTCATAAATTTCACTTAAATTATTGAATCTTGGTCTTCTTGTATTTGTTGAAGATGTGCTTGGAGTTGCACTTGAACTTGAGGGAGTTGTTGATCCCTGTGGTGTTCTTGGATAAGCACTTCCTTGGTTTCTCAATTTTGTTATATTACTTTCTTGCAGTGTGCTCTATTGAGCTTGTGTAGGTAGATGAGGAGCCACTGTTGAGGAGTTACTTGTTGCAGTCCATTCCTCTTTCTCTTCATGAGACATACATGTATTCACATTTACTGTCTTCTCTAAAGTTCCATCCCATGCTTCTTCTTCTATGAATTGAAAATCTCTTCTGATTATTACTTTCTTGGTTCATGGATTATAGAGCTTGTAAGCCTTCGATTCATCATTGTATCCAAGAAATATACATTTCTCCCCCTTTCTATCCAACTTCTTCCTTAACTGATCTGGGACATGTGCATATGCCACACATATAAACACTCTCATGTGAGTGACAAATTTCTTTGTTCCACTCCATGCTTCTTCTGGAACTTTGTTCATCACACTTTTGGTTAGACATATATTAATAATATAAGCTACACAAGAGACAGCTTCTACCCAACAATTATTTGGAAAATGCTTTTCCTTCAACATACTTCTTACCATGTCCATGATGGTCCTATTCTTTCTTTCTGCAACACCATTTTGCTGAGGTGTATACCTTGTAGTAAATTTCTTGTGAATTCCATGCTCCCTGCAGAAACATAGGATGTCTTTGGAGATATATTCTCCACCTCTATCAGTTCTCAACACTTTTATGTAGTGTCCACTTTGCTTCTCAACAAGAGCTTTGTAGTGGTAGAACTATTCAAACACTTCACTTTTATATTTTATGAAATAGACCCATGTATTCCTTGTGTAATCATCTATAAATGTCAAAATATAGTGATTGCCACCTAATGATGGTGTTTGCATCGGTCCACATAAATCTGAGTTGACAATCTCCAAGGTGCCTTTTCCCTTATACTCTTTCCCGCTGGAAATGATTCTTTGTGTTTTTTGCCCAAGATGTAACCTTCACAGAGGCTATCTAGTTTCTCTATGAGTGGTAACCCCTTTACCATGCCTTTTCTATGAAACAATTTCAAACCTTCGAAATTGAGATGACCAAATCTCAAATGCCATAACCAGTTCTCATCTTTCACTTCTTCTGGAAATATTTCTTGTGTGACAGTTGCTACAACGCCTCCTTCCTTCAATTCTGATCTGATCTTGAGAGGAAACATTCTATTTCTTGTCATACTAACTTTTGCAATGAGTTTTCTACTTAGAGGTTTATCCATGATTGTGCACACATCATCTTTAAAAAACACATTGTAGCCCTTTGGCATGAGTTTTCCAATGCTTAGAAGGTTACATTTCAAAACAGGGACATACTAGACATCTGGCATGAACTTCTTCTCTCCCTTCTTTGTCAGTACATTTACTCTCCCTTTTCCCATGACAAAGACTTTACTATCAGTCGGCAATGTCACTTTAGATTTTAGACTTTCATCTCGATTGGAAAACATTGCTATGTTTCCAGTCATATGGTTACCACACCCTGAATCTAAGAACCATGTATCTTCTTGTTTTTCCTGTGCTACATTACAAGCTAAAAATAAACTTCCTTGGTTCTAATTTTCTTTTGTAAAATTTACACTTGGTTTACTACCCATGTCATTTTTATTATTTCTACATTCATTTGCATAATGACCATACTTTTTGCAATAATGAAATTGGACTTGAGATTTATCATACCTATTTCCTTGTGCTTGAACTTGGCTTGAGCCTTGGCTTGGATTCTGATTGTTGCCCCTTCCACTTGTGCTTGCAGGGTTGCTTCTTCCACCTTTGTGTGGGATTCTTCCTCTTCCTCGGTAGTTTTATCTTCCTCGACCTCTACCTTGACCAAAAGACATTTGTGTCTTAAATTCATGCTGCAATGAGGATTTTGTTGCTCCGTTCAGTCTATGCTCATGAGACATTAGTGATGCATGAAGCTCACCCACTGAAAACTATGAGATATCCTTTGTCTCTTCTATGGCCACTACTATGGCATCAAACCTTGATGGTATACTTCTTAAGGCTTTCTAAACTATTCTCCTTTCTTCAAGTGTCTCTCCATGAGACCTGATTTGGGTAACCAACCCAATCACATGTGTAGAGAATGATTCTATATTATGAGACTCTCTCATACAAATATTTTTAAAATCTCTTCTCAGCATTTGGAGTTTTATTGTCTTCACCTTTGCCATGCCTTGATAGGATGTCTAGAGGGTATCCCATGCCTCCTTGGACTTTTTTGCTACTGCAAACCTTGGGAAAATACTTTCATGTACTGCTTGGAAAATATAGAAGAGGGATTTGGAGTCCTTCTTATTATTGTCTCTCAACATATATATTTTTGGTTGTGTCAAAGCATTATATGTTGCTACATCTACTAGTTCTTGGAAACCATTTTCCACCAGCTCCCAAATATCTTGTGAAGAAAATAGGGCCTTCATTGTAATGGCCCAATAATCATAATTCTTACCATTGAACTGTGGTAGTTTTGGATTATTCAAGCTTGTGCCTGCTACTGCCATATTGACTATGTAAACAAACACCTTCTCACTGCTAGAGAATCAACTTCCTAAGAAAAACTTTAAACTCTTTAGTAAAGAACACTTTCTTTCACTAAGAGATTAAACCCACTCGGATACCATGTTGGAAAATTTGGTATGCTCTGATGCTATCGAGAACATACACAAAAACTAGAGAAGCATTATATGCGAAAATAAAAATTCACACATAGATAGACAGAGCGAAAAACACAGGAGAGGAATTCTTCTTCTATTCAACTCAAAAACATATGAAAATTACATTCCTTTAATACAAAATTGGCTGGATCCTGAAATTTTAATATGATTCAATGCTGGAATGTTCATATAACAACCAAACATCCTTATGCTATGTTCTTTTGTTTCTACACGAAAATAGTGTACAAAACACAAACTAGCGGATTTGAAATTTTATGGGTTTCAGCTTTGAAACCACATCGCATCCACGCCCTCCATCGCAAATCACATTTCAGCGATTTTAACATTTAATTGGCGCATACAGGAAATTATTAAATCCTTGTGATTGTGATTTTCAATGGCACTATCGCATCACCACCTAAAAACTTTAACTTCTGAAGCGCTAT
This sequence comes from Pinus albicaulis, assembly GCA_034641835.2. Taxonomy (NCBI): domain Eukaryota; kingdom Viridiplantae; phylum Streptophyta; class Pinopsida; order Pinales; family Pinaceae; genus Pinus; species Pinus albicaulis. The sequence goes on from CM076579.1 coordinate 1,057,791,202, forward strand.
CCTTTAAAATTTGCGATATGTGATTGTGATCGCATCATATCTTAAACATAATAACTTGCAGGCGCTTATGTGTGCTATCCTGCTGAGTTTGCGACGTGTGATTTTCGGCTGCATCGCATCGCAAATAAAATAACTTGCGGGGCATTAAAGTTAATTAATAATATAAGAAAAGTGTGAAGTGCGGGCGATAAAAAGGTAAACGAAAAAACTGTGAATTGCGAAATTTATATTTTTCGATGTGCGATGACGATGTCGCATCGCAAAATCGCAAGGTTTTGGTGTGGGGATTAAAAGGTAAATGTTATATAATGTGTGAAGTGTAGTATGAGATGCGTTAAACTGTGGGAAGTGTGAAATGGTGAAAATTTAAGGAATAGGTGGAAACAAAGGTTTGTGCATAGTTAGTAATGTGATAAGGTTTGAAGGTCCCACCAGATATCACATCAGAGGAAAATTAACTTTAGGTGAAGGCTTAAGAGGTAAACCTTAAATATTGCAGGATGCGATGTGCGGGCAAGAGGCAAGTAAATGTGGTGGTTGAGAAATAACACAGAGTAAGGCCAAGTAATCTGCTTTCTGATTTTTGCATGAAGCATCTGCAGATTTGAAAACTGGGCTTTGTCCTTACTGCAACAAAAATTCAATTGAAATGTGGGCTGCTGCCATTTTTATTCATGGTGGTGGTTGAGAGTATTTCCAAAAAATTTATTCTGAATTCCTTCATTTAATTTAATCATTGCTAACTCTTAAAAATAAAAAATATGTGCATTATGCTGAAGATAAAAGAGCATAGATGGTTTCTTATTGAACTGAGTGAATTATGCCCAAGATAAAGAAGAATAGATAGTTGGTTATTGAAAATTTATTGAATTTTCGCGGAAAGATGTTGGTGGATAAACTTCATCAGACAATAATTCTCAATATTGCTCATCTTTTATTGAACAATTATTGAAATTTTGCGGAAAGATGTTGGTGGATAGACTTAATCAGAACATATTAATTCTCAATACTGCTCAACTTTTCCTGGAGAATGCAGAATGAGAGCTCGATCATTTTTCCTCGAGAATGAAGAATGAGAAACAAACAGAACCCAAAGCTATAGAGGAAAGAAACGTTGAAGTAGACAAGTGTAATTTTCGTAGTTACCAAATTTCATTTTTTTTAATAATTACTAATTATATATTCCGTTTTAGTTTTTTATCATCTACATTACATAAATTTATGTGCCATTTCTTAATTGAAATTAAATAATAAATAAAAAAATTAGTTGGAAAAACATATGGAAGTGAATGCAACCCATGTGGTTTAAGCACTACTCCACACTTCCAACTCCCTATCAAAATTCATGCCACTGGGAAAAATGAACGATTTTCACATGGGAACTTGCTTAGAGTATAGGTAATATATTTACTTCCAGTGATTTTTAATGGATTCCTTAGACAAATTATTATATTAAAATGCAGAAATTGCAACAAAACTTTTTGTGTGAAATACAACCCGACTTAACCAACATTGGAATGGCTCATTATGTAGAGAAGAATTTCGAGTGATGGCTACATATCTGTGGTAAATACTTTGGTATAATTCCTTATTTCAATGTATTTATTTTCAAAATTCATGACAACATAATCTGAACATTAATACTGTAAGAAGAAATCATTCTGGATTTTTTTGTTTTTCCAGATGCAACTATTCCATGATTTACATTTTTCTACTTCATTGTTTGTCCATATGCGACTGTGAGTATTCCAGCTTGAACCTTTCTCCTATTTTAGTGTTTCAGTGTTACGCTTTAGGCCAGGTGAGATAGTTATTGCCTATGTACACCAAGTATGGCCGTCAAAGATTATTTTATTAACCTGCGTTCTCTATTGCCTCTACTCTCTAAGAAAATGAGGCTACCAATATCTCTGCAATAATGGAGGCAATAATCACGCTCAAAATCATGACTGGGTAAAGCAACTTATACAAAAATGGGGCAGTAGTTGTTGCAACAAACATGTATGCACACTTATTTATATGTTATAAAGAGGTCTAAAACTAATACTCTAATGAATGTATGTAGGCTATGACCTCCTCCCAAATATTGATTGGAAATTTCTAAAGTGAAAAAGGCATCTATCATTTCTCTTAACATTATACCTAATATTTTTATAAATAAATTATAATAAACTTATTTAATTTTTATATTTTTTTATATATTTTTTTTCGTAAATAAACATTCAATTATTATAAATTATTTCTGAATTAAACAATTTACTTGATTTCCCCTTAAAATCCTTGTTTCCCTAAAAACTCTATTCAAGAGGGCGCATGTAATATCTAAAATAAAATTGAATTTTGTATTTTTTCCAATAAACTAGTGAGAAGGATTTATGTTTTCTTGAGAAATAAAAAATAATATAACTATCACAATCACATTTACTAATGTGGTTTATATACACTGATAGGTGTATATGCAATTGATTTACAACCACATTGAACAATGTGGTTGATATACGCCAATAAGCCTATATCCACCACCCACCACATGTATTTTACCAAAATAAATATTATATATTTCTGAATATAATTACCAATATATTTTATATATTTACTTATAATATATCAATAATATTAACTATATGCATACTATATATTAACCTAAAATATATTTATATATATATATATATATATATATAATAATATAATATATTAAAATATATAATATTATATTATTTAATAGTAAAATATATAACAAAAATATATTATTAAATATTTTCAATATATTAATAGTTTTAACTCAAACTATAATATAATTCAAAAATGGCATAATAATAATATTTTGTTAATATTTATAATAAGTGTATATCTCTTACCAATATCCCAAGGGATTATTAATATTTTAAACCAAAATAAATAATAAACCCAAGGGTTTAATATTATAAGCCCAAGTAATTGGTGAAGCAATGAATAAATATTAATATTATAAACCAAGAAATCAAAAAAGGCTAAGAATAAATAATTTAATCTCAAGAGATTAAAAAACCCTAAGAATTAATATTTAAAACCCAAAAGCCTAAGAAAATAATAAACCCTAAGAATTAATATATTAAACTCAAGAAATTAATAAATCATATAAAATAATATTTAAAACCCAAAAACCTAAGTTATTAATAAACCCTAAGAATTAATATTTTAAACTCAAAAGATTAATAAACCCAGGAGATTACTAATAATACAAACCAAAATAACTAATAAACCCAAGGTTTAAATACTATAAACCAAATGAATTGGTGAATCCAATGGATAAATATTAAAAACCTAAGAGATAAATAAGGCCAAAGGATCAATATTAAAAACACAAGAGATTAATAAACCCTAAGAATTAATATTTTAAACTCAAAAACCTAATAAATTAATAAACCATAAGAATCAATATTTTAAACTTAATATATTAATAAACCCATAGGAGTATTAACATTATAAACCAAAAGAACTAATAAACCCAAAGGTTTGATATTATAAACCAAAGGAATCGGCGAACCCAAGGGATAAATATTAAAAACATAAGTGGTCAATAACGCCAAGGGATCAATATTAAAAAAAAATACAGAATAATAAACCCTAAGCATTAATATTTTGAACTCGAAAACCTAAGAAATTAATAAAGCCTATAATTAATATTTTGAACTCAAGAGATTAATAAACCCAAGGGGTTATTAATATTATAAACCAAAAGAACTATTAAACCCACGGGTTTAATATTAAAAACCTATGGGATCAATAAGGCCAAGGGATCAATATTAAAAACACAAGAGATTAATAAACCCTAAGGATTAATATTTTAAACTCAAAAACTAATAAATTAATAAACCATAAGAATCAATATTTTAAACTTAAGATATTAATAAACAAATGGGATTATTAACATTATAAAACAAAATAACTAATAAACCCAAGGGTTTAATATTATAAACCAAAGGAATCAGTGAACCCAATGGATAAATATTAAAAACCTAATGGATAAATAAGGCCAAGCGATTGTCCGTGGGGTCTTGGTTAAACGGTGATGAGGCAGGCTGTTATAGCACTCATACAGGTTCAATTCCCAAACGGTGATGAGGCAGGTTGTTATAGCACTCATCACAGGTTCAATTCCCTTCTCTGAATCACAGGTTCAATTCCCTTCTCCGATCGGGGTGATGTATGTGGACATGTTATGAAAATGGAGTAAAAAAAAAAAGGTGAAAAAAAAGTGAAAATGAAAGTTACTACCAAACTTACAAAAAAAATAAGGCCAAGCGATCAATATTAAAAACAATAGAGATTAATAAACCCTAAGAATTAATATTTTAAACTCAAAAAACCTAGAAATTTAATAAAGCCTAAGAATTAATATTTTAAACTCAAAATATTAATAAACCCAAGGGGTGATTAATATTATAAACCAAAAGAACTAATAAACCCAAGGGTATAATATTATAAACCAAAGGAATCGGTGAACCCAAGGGATAAATATTAAAAACCCAAGGGATCAATATTAAAAACAATAGAGATTAAAAAAACCTAAGAATTAATATTTTAAACTCAATAACCTAAGAAATTAATAAAGCATAAGAAATAATATTTTAAACTCAAGAGATTAATAAACCCAAGGGTTATTAATATTATAAACAAAAAGAACTATTAAACCAAAGGAATTGGTGAGCCCAAGGATAAATATTAAAAACCTAAGGGATCAATAAGCCCAACAATTCAATATTAAAAATACAAGATATTAAAAAAGCCTAAGAATTAATATTTAAAACCCAAAAGCCTTATCAAGTAATAAACCCTAAGAATTAATATATTAAACTCAAGAGATTAATAGAGCATATGAAATAATATTTAAAACCCAAAAACCTAAGAAATTAATAAACCCTAAGAATTAATATTTTAGACTCTAGAGATTAATAAACCCAAGAGATTATTAATAATACAAAACAAAATAACTAATAAAACTAAGGTTTAAATATTATAAACCAAAGGAATTGGTGAACCCAAGGGATAAATATTAAAAAACTAAGAGATCAATAAGGCCCAGGGATCAATATTAAAAACACCAGAGATTAATAAACCCTAAGAATTAATATTTTAAACTCAAAAACCTAATAATTTTTTTTTTGTAAGTCAGAAATCTACATTATATAAGTAGAGTGAGGTTACATATTATTACACAACTGCCTCTTCGACAGGTCTACCAATAGAGGAAACTCAACCGGTCGATGGAGCTAAAACTATTTTTACTTTCGTGACAAGAGGAGCTATCATAGTTGTCTACAGTTATCCTGCCTAGATCATACCATTGCCAATACAACCATCTACCGCTCTAGGTAGATTACCCCCAGGCCAGTTATGCCAAGTTACTGTAACTAAACACATCAAAAAAGACAACATCATCAGATCAGCAACAATTCATCTCAATTCCATCTATGGCTGCAGAGCTACCCGCTTCAGCTTCAACATTCTGCGTCGGTTCAACACCACCATCACGATCCACATTTCTGGGGTGCTGTCCACCATTTCTACTATCACTCACCTTCTTCATTATCTAGCCACATTCATTTTTGAACTCCCCATCTGGCCAAAGTTGCCAGCTTGTGTCAAGACACTGCCTTGGGTGCTCCACCACTTCATTAGCCATTCTATCCACCAGCGAATTCGCATTCCTTTGAACAACACTGAATTCCACCTCTCTCAGCATGTTTAGGTGTCTATCAATCAATGACATGACATATGCTAACCTCCAATGGATGGTTACTTTAGCTACCTTAGCTCCATTGTGAATACGTTTTGCAGCATTAATGGCAAGAGTTGAATCCCCTTCTATGATGACGTTCGACATATTTTCCCGAAATAGAATAGCGATGCCTCTTTCCATTGCTGTAAATTTCACCTTGTTGTTCGTGATTTCACCCCAAAAATCATAGTAACCGTGAACAATCTGCCCATGGAAATCTCAGACGATGCCTGCAAACCCTACCATACAAGGGTTGCCGCAAGTCACCCCATAAAGGTTCAGCTTCAAGAAACCCCTACGCAGAGGATCCTACGGAAGCTTATCTATCTACGAAATTATTCAGTTCAGCCCCCTACTGCTCAAAACCGAGAGACTCAGTCCGAAGAATTCTAGAATGGAAAGCTTGTTGTTCAATGATCTCTTAGCTTTCACCGATCGCACACGAATAAGGACAGTTTCCCTCATCTGATCAATAATTTGATCCTTGATAGCCTCACTGGGTCGTTCTCTATTCTAGAAGATTCAAAAATTTCATTCCTTCCAAAGATTCCAAAAAATACAGTCCGGGAGCAGGTTCCATAGTAAATTAACCATCTCGTTTTTGGTGAAATTGTCCCTCCAATTCTTAATCGTCCTTTGGATAGAGGTTCTCTTTCTATCTGATTGACGAAATATTTCAGATCCCCAATACCATATCTCCGCTGCAAAAATACAGGTGTTTAAAAAATTGTTAGTTTATTCCCCCATTTGACAACACAGAGTGCACCTTGAAGGTCTCGTGAAACCTCGTTTAATGAGATTATCCCAGTTCAGAATCCTCCCTTACATGACCAGCTAGAGGAAGGTTTTGATTTTCATCCATAGATTAGCATCTCGGACCTTTCTCACCCAGGGCGCCTTCTCCTCGTCCTCCCATCTTTCCAATAAGGCTCTAGCTTCCCTGAGACTAAAAGCTCCTCCCTTCAACTGACCCCATCATAATTGCTCTTCATCCCTCGATATCTGAATATTTCTCTTGTCAAGCTCTAGCTAGAGGGTAGAAACTGTTTCTTGCTCTCCGTAGCCTTCAGCCTGAATCTCAAAGATCTAGTGTCACCAATTCAAACCTTGCGGGCTTTCCTTCCAATAGTGTTTCATAGTAAACTTCCCATTGGCTTGATAATGTTGTTGCAGCTCCAGATACCGAGAATTCCTCAAATAAAGCTGTTGTTGCCAGGCGTCCTCCTAGAAGAGGCCAGTTTCCCCATTCTTAATCTCCCAGAAACAATGCTTTTGAACAATTTCCCTGTTGGGCCAAGCTAAATTCTAGATCATCGACCCTCTTATCTCCCCTATCATTCGAACCATATCATATCTCTACCAATTGTTGGCATACTTCGCCCTCTATAAACAGGCCTAGGGGGAGTTTTTATCCTTGAGCCACCTCCACCAAATCTTTGAACCACATGCTCTATTCACAATTTCTAGATCTTGGAGGCCCACCTCCCCCTCCCCCCCCCCAAGCCTTAGCCCAACAAAAATTATCCTAGGCCAAAATAACCCACTTATGCTTCTCCTCTACACCCCTCTAGAGAAAATTGTGTTGGATTTCCTTATCTTTTTGAGGGCCCCTTTAGGGGATGGCAGAACTAAGAGAATATACGTGGGGATAGCCTGAAGGACAGCCTTATTTAGGACAAGATGACCTGCCAAGTTCAAAGCTCTATGCTTCTAGTGCTTCCCTCTATCTTCCAGGGCTGAAAGCATTTTTTCCCAGTGCATCCTCTTCCAAGGCTTATATGTGAGGGGGATCCCAAGATACCTCGAAGTCAAAGGCTTTATTTGAAACCCCAAAATGTTGGCTAAGTTCCATTGGACAGAGATGTGGGTATTGAAGAAAAATATCATAGGCTTAGAATTTTTGATATCCATCCCTAAAGTTTCCCCGAAATTTTCCAAGATGGTTGCAATAGCTCTATCCTCCTTGAATGTTGGGTTTCCATGAAGCATTATGTTATCAAAAAAATTTTGATGAGTAGTAGCAGGGCCATTATCATGTCACTACAATCCACAGATGATTCAGTGGGCTTGAGCTATCTTTAAACTTCGACTGAGACCTTCCATCAAAATCACAAACAAAAAGGGGAAGATTGGATCCCCTGCTCGAATACCCTGGGAAGGATAAAAGGGTTTCTCTAGGGTTCCATTGATTAGCAGAGAGAAGCTTGGGGATCTCACCATTGCCATAATACATTCAATCCAACGAGCACCAAAACCAAAGGCTTCTATTACTGCCACCATGGATTCCCAATTTAATTTATCATAAGCCTTAGACAGGTCCAGCTGGATGATCATACCAGCTTTCCTTTGGCTTTGGAGGGATTGAACGATTTCATGAGCCAAAATAAGAGTGTCAATAATTTTCCACCCCTCCACAAAACCTTCTTGTTCTTCCAAAATAATTAAGGGAAGCATGGTTTTGAGTCTATTAGCCATTACTTTGGAAATTATTTTGTATAGGACATTGCACAAAGAAATAGGGAGACACGTATCTGGCGTATTAGCTTCAGCTTCCTTGGGAATAAGAGTTATAAAGGTAGAGTTTAAAGATTTCAAAATAGCAGAGGCTTGGTGTGAGTCCTGAACCACTTCCCATACATTTGTCTTCACTATCTCCCAACAAACCTTGAAGAAGTCGGCTCTAAATCTATCCAGAACTAAGGCCTTATCATTTAGCATTTCCCTGACCACTTCTTCCACTTCTTCAAGCGAGACTGGCCCTATCCAACATTCTGTTGTGTTCGTCAGTAATCAACTTAGGAATATGGGATGCAACTTCTCTAATCTGAGATGTTTTGTTCCCTGCAGGCTCCGTTGCGATAAAGGTAAAGCGTTTAACTAGGAGGTCCTAAACATACACATGGGATTCCTTAACAATAGCATTTGTGTCTTTCAACAATATTATCATGTTAATGCGCCTATTATCAATAGTCGATCTATGAAAAAAATTCGTATTTTTTTCTCCATCTTTGAGCCACTGAATCCTGGACTTCTGATGCCATAGGTTTTCCTCTTGCTTACATCTCTGTGTCCATTGCTTGTTTAAATCTTCCTCCCTTTTTTCCTACTCCTCAGTAAACCCTTCAGCAAGAACATTTCTCTGAAGCTCAACCATTTGATCCTCTAGAGATTTATTTTCTTTGAAAATGTCTCCAAGTATTTCCTTGTTCCACCTTTGGATCCTATCTTTGATGTGTCTTAAATGGCTTTAGAGGTGGAACATCTTTGATCCCCATCCAAGGAGGGCCTAATTCCACCACTTTTTGATGTTTCCTATGAAATCAGGGTACTCCATCCAGAATTTATCGAACTTGAAGGGTCTGTTTTTCAAAGTGCTAAGGAGGCTAGCCTCTAGGATAATAGGCCAGCGGTCCGACCCATTACTAGGCATGATATTAGCTGTAAAATCGAGACCTTCCATCATGAGCCTCTCCGATATAAGGAATTTGTCCAAACACGCAACAATTTTCCTTATCTCCCCCCCTCCTATTATTCCACATATAAACCCCATTACCTATTTCCAAATCATTAATTCTAGCTTCCTCAATAAAGATTCTGAAGGCTTCGACATCCCTATTGAGTCTTCTCAGACCTGTTTTTTTCTCATCCAGTGAAGTGATCATATTGAAGTCCCCCCCTAGGATCCATCTGTTATCTAAGTACCTATTTTGTATGCTTCTAAGGTTCTGTAGGAGACTGATTTTTCCTTCCAAAGGTTGTGGCCCATATACATTAGTGCATAAGAAAGTACCATGTTCCCTATCATGTTAACCTTCAACATAATCATTGATCTGCTAGCTTCCGCCATGACTAAGTGCACCGATCTAGGGTTCCAAAAGGTAGAAAGGCCTCCTGAGTTATTATCAGTTGAGTCATCTATAGTCTCTCATTTCCTTCCTATTTTCCTTTTAACTTCCTTTAATTTTTCCTGACTACATTTCATCTCCTGGATGAAGATAATGTCTCAGTGTTCCATTCTTAACTTCTTCTTGAGGACCCTTTGTTTTTTGAGTCTATTAAGACCTTGAGCATTCCAAGATATAATCTTCATTAAAAACACAGTTTAAAGAGACAGGGAGAGGGAATATAAGATTTTCATCTTACCTGAGTTAAGTAAGATTTGGCCAAGCTCATGGAGAGCTTCGTTATTTGTCTTTCGTCCCCTCTTCTTCGTCGGCTTTTTTGATTTTTTGGTGGATTTCAAACCCAGAAATTTGATCCCCAAATCCTTATCTTTTCCATGGGACCTTTTAACTCCTTTTTTTCGATCCTCCACTTGGGCCAGATACAGTAAGTTGATCTAATCAATTTGTTCTTCAGGAGTTTTTTCCAGGCCTACTTCCTTCCACTGCTCGACCATGCTCAGAAAATCCATCCCTTATCTTTCCTGGATCTCCCATAGTTCTAGATATTTCATTCATGCCTCACTCATGGTCACCTCTCTGTCTCGTTCTTGCTCACTACCGGTCCCCAAAGGTTCCATTACCTGGTCTTCCTTTGCTTCGATTTTGTCCTCCAGCTGAGATTTCTCATGCTCACTTTGTTGTGTTTGTTGAGTCTCCTTAGTGTGCTCCTGGTGATGTTTATCCATCAATACGTTAAAGACATTATGAGTGTCGATGCCCTCCTTAAGTGTTCGTTTTTTTTTTCGGTGGTTGTTCCTACTCCTAGAGTTAGGGTGCACAAAAACTTCCTTATCCTTCCCATTACCCTATTTTACTGGTTCTTCCACCTTATTTAGAGGGCATTCTCTAACAATATGTCCATGGATATGGCATTTCCGGTACCTGAACAAGATTTTCTCATAATCTATAGGTTGCAGAATTTTCTCGTCTTGATACTCCAACCACGCCCCTTTAGGTAGGGCTCCTGAAACATCCATTTCAACACAGATATTTGCATATGAGGTATACATTTTCTGCAACATTTTCTCTGAGATCTTCATAAATTTTCCTAGTGCATTGCCAATCTTCTCCAGGGCTTGAGGTCTCCAGTAATCGAGAGGTAAAAAGAAGAGATGAATCCAGATGGGGACATGAGTAAATGTCTCCTTTTCTGCGGAAAATTTGGAAATCGATGGCCGCATGTATAGTCCTGCTGAAGCATAGAAGTATGGACCACCATCAAATACCTAACCTCTATCTTCCAGATTCACAAACACCACTATGAAGAAGCCTTTCGCTACGAGATGCAGTTGGATATCCCCTTTAGGTTTCCATTGTTGCTTCGTCCAAATTACCAAGGCTTTCTCCGTCGGCCAAAAGCCCATGAATTTACAAATTAGTGCATATTTTGACATTTCATCCCTATACAACTTCATTTCTATGTCATCAAAGATAACCCTATGGTTTTTTTTTTCCTTAGGTTTACACAACCAATTCCCCATGGTAGCCATTTTGGTGTTCACTCGCTCCGTTTGCAGTGAGGATTGGTCAAGTTTTTCCTTCCCTTGGGTACACCCATGTCCTTCCTTCTGTTGAACACCTTCCTTGACCTTTTTTCCCTGGGCCACATATTCTTTCGATAGACAGACATTATTGGGCTCCTTCTGTCCGTTTTTAGAGAAGGAAGAGCTATCCTCCCATCTTTGGCCTATAGTCTATGAACCCATAATTATGACCCCATCAATGATGCCCTTCCCTCTCTCCATGACCATGCTGCAGTAGGATGGTGCCTCCAGGCCCCCACCCCACCTCATCTTGTGCACCAGAGTCTGCCCACGTCTGAGCAGCACAGCCCCCCGGGCTCTCCAAGCCTGTAGATCTGATCTCCTTTGCACCCCAACTGCTACCCTACCAGAGCCAAAGCTTCAGACAATTTTTTAAAACCTACAACTTGTTATTCAAACAAACTAATAATAATAATAATAATAATAAACCTAATAATTTAATAAACCATAAGAATCAATATTTTAAACTTAAGAGATTAATAAACCAACGTGATTATTAACATTATAAACCAAAAGTACTAATAAACCCAAGGGTTTAATAATAGAAAACAAAGGAATCGATGAACCCAAGGGATAAATATTAAAAAACCTAAGGGATCAATACGACCACTTAGGGATCAATATTAAAAATAATAGAGATTAATCAACCCTAAGAATTAATATTTTAAACTCAAAAACCTAAGAAATCAATAAAGCCTAAGAATTAATATTTTAAACTCAAGAGATTAATAAACCCAAGGGGTGATTAACATTATAAACCAAAAGAACTAATAAACCCAAGGGTATAACGTTATAAACCAAAGGAATTGGTGAATCCAAGGGATAAATAATAAAAACCTAAGGGATCAATAAGGCCAAGGTATCAATATTAAAAAAATTAGAGATAAATAAAACCTAAGAATTAATATTTTAAACTCAAGAGATTAATAAAACCAAGGGGTTATTAATATTATAAACCAAAAGGACTAGTAAACCCAAGGGTTTAATATTATAAACCAAAGGAATTGGTGAGCCCAAGGATACATATTGAAAAACCTAAGGGATCAATATTAAAAACAAAAGAGATTAATAAACCCCAAGAATTAATATTTGAAACTCAAAAACCTAAGAAACTAATAAACCCTAAGAATTAATATTTTAAACTCAAGAGATTAATAAACTCAGCGGATTATTAATGTTGTAAACCAAAATAAGTAATAAGCTCAAGTGTTATTTTTATAACCCAAAGGAATTATTAAAATTATAAAGGTAAGGAACAAATAAACACAAGAACAAATATTTCATTAAATTTGGAACTATTCCGTTGATCTAGAATTTAGAACTTTAACTAGATTAAGTTTTTTCAAAATGTCGAATTACAAGATTACCTAGTTTACTAGTTTTAATGTAGATATTCACCATTTTTGGTGAAAATTTTATCATGGTAAAGTATATAAAACAAATTTATATAAACTTGAAAAAGAAAATATTTCACATCTTAATCTTGGATTCCTTACATTATCTCTTTTAATATTCTTTATGGTTTGTACTAAAAGCTAAGTTTGTTAAAGTTATCTTATGAAAATAATGTTGTGTATGTTACTATTATTAACTTTATGAAAAGAATGTTTTGTATGTTACTATTATTAACCCATTTAATTATAATTTGATATAGTAAATATCATGTATGTGTTAAGTTACAATTATTACTAAGACAAGGTTGGCACAATTTAAAATTTTATCGCCTTTGCAACACTAATAATATGGTTGAAGATGAAAAACCGTAGACTTAGATCATCCACTTTATACTCAAATTTGGATTTAGATTTCAAAATATTTGTGGTGCTACCAACCTTATTGATCTTTTAACTAAACAAAATTATGATGATCTTGAAACACTTATTTTATTGCTTTTTAAGCATAACAATGCAATTTTAAAGAATTTTGTTTAATATATTTATGGCTTATTATATACCATATTATTTGGTCTTAGTGGATGATAATCATCATTATCACCATCATCATTACATACTATTGTAGGAAGTTTGAACCTTTTTAGAGTTGACATGAGAAAATATTTTTTTAAGATCAATTTAAATGTTGAATGAGAGTAGTAGTATAATTTATTTATTATTTATTATTTGTACTTTTGTGTTAAAAACTAAGTTAATTGAGACTTACTTGATGAATAATAGATTAATATGCAAGATATATATAAAGTATAAAGTTATTTAATGACAAATTATCATAGCAATGTGTCCAATATATACCAGCATAGATCCATCTTAAATATGGATTTAACATGAGCTTAGAGGGATTAAATGTTGAATGATAGTAGCAATATAATTTATTTAATATTTATTATTTGTACTTTTGTGTTAAAAACTATTTTTTTTATAGACCAAGTTTAGAAGATGTCATTTTTAAGTGCATTATTGAATTTGATTATGCATATTTGATATGGTGAGAAGTCATGTTGTTCAAACAAAGATTTGAAAACCTAAATATATTATGGAATTTTCATGTCATTTGTATCACCACATGATTACGTTGAAATAATAAATAATATAAAACTCCAAAAATAATATGAAGAGAATATTTGATATACAACAAATATTGAAAAGTGTTTTTGAATGTATAATAGATCCTTCTAAAAAAAATTATAGTCGAACTTACACATCCCCTCAGACTAGGCTATAGAATGAGCCTCGCCTATTGACTCAATTACTAATAATTTTAAGTATCAAAATCAATCATGAATTATAATAGTAACAAAGTAATACAATTTGATTATTTTCAAATACAAGAGGAAAGAAAGAAAATTGACTAAACTGTTTATTACAATTGTTTAGTTTTTATTCCTGGAGTGTTTAAGGATAATATATTGAAAATAGCATATTGACATTCATCTAAAACTTAGATTCCTTACATTATTTCTATTATCATTAATATTTATATTTATGTATTAAATTTGGCTCGTGAATAATAGATTTTGTAAAAAGATTCTTACCTATAAATTTATTTAACAATATATGAATATTGTGTTTCTTACTATTATTAACCATTTTAAATTGACACTGACTACTTTTCCTATGTTGAGTACAAATTTATTATACTAGTACCATGTTGGCACCACTTCAAAGTCTATAAGAGGAAATATTTTATGAGTCTAGTTGTGTTGTTCAATGATCAAAATCATTTTCTTTATAAATTAGAGTGCAACAAAACAAAAAATTTGATTTATATCAATTATAATAAGGAATATTAAGGAAAACTTACTTCAAACATTATTACAAATGTCTAACTTTTTTTCATTAAATGTTTAAATCGTTTATATTAAATATAATACTAATTAGCTACTCCATTATTGTTTTAATAGACCAAGTTTAGGAGATGATGTTTTTAAGTGCATTATTGAATTTGGTTATGCAAATTTGGTATGGTGAGAAGTCATGTTGGTCAAACAAAGCTTTGAAAAATTAAATATTTTATGGCACTGTCATGTCATTTGTATTACCACATGATTACATTGAAATACTAAATAATATAAAACTCCTCCAAAAATAATATGAAGAGAATATTTTATATACAACAAATATTGAAAAGTGTGCCTGAATGTATATTAAAATATCCTTCAAAAAAAATTTACATTCTTGAATCATATAAACCTAATCTTAAGATATTCGCTCAAGTAGTTCAAGAAAAAATTATACACCATATTTATTTATCTTGGTCTTCCTGCAATGTTCTTTCTTTGGAAACGATGCCCAAACTATGGTATTAATTGGAATAGAGAAATGGTCTGTGTTATCAGGATTTGGTATCCAATATTTCTCTAAAAAATTTCCATTGTATTTCCCTGAAATAAGCTTCCACCAATCAACCTTTACAAGAAGATTCTCACTTTCATTATCCCTAAAGATATCTGAGATGGATTTTTCCATCCAAATCATCTCTCCTGCATCCTCATTTCCTGATCTAACTAGCAACATCTTTCATTTCTGAACATCAATCTTTGGATTGGATGTTGGTTTTGGCTTGTTGCATTTGGGTCCAACATATACTGGTTCATCCATTGCATAATCAAAATCTTCATCCATAATACTTGAGATTACATGGATTTCATTACGATCAACATCAACAATGTGCCTCATCTTGGGCCAAAAATCCTCAAAAGATGAATCACTTCCATCTATTATTCTATGATCATTATAGACTCTATCTAATGTATCAAGAACTCTTTCCCAATACACTACATTATTTTTCCATTCCTCTGTAACAATTGGTGAAACCTCATTCCCGATAGTGTCTTTCCACATTTTTATGTATGATGTTATCCCTTCCAGTTTAGTTCTTTGAAATAGGCATCATTCTTTTTGGAAGCTAAGAAATATGGGTTCGCTATGGGAATTATAGGTCGACCTTCATCATCTATATTCCATAAATCAATTGGTTCTAACCACTCAATATCTCTAATGGATTCTTTGTACCTTAGTATTGGAATATCATTGAATACAAGAAATTGGAAGCATTGAACATTAAGATGTCCAACTAGTGCATTTTTTCCCTCCTTGATGTATCCACTAAGGAAAATTTTGAATTCATATACCTTGTCAGTAAGTGTAGGTGGAAACACTCATTTTTCTTCAATTTTGCGATATGTATCCATCATTTCAGGTAAATAATATATATATCTTTACCTTTTAGGTTGGAATAAATTCTTCTATAGGTTCAATCTATGACTTCATGGGTGTGCCCCACAGGCAAGAATCTAACCTCAATAGTGATGAAGACACCAAGTGCAGTTAAAAGTGATAAAAACATGAAAAGATAGTGATTCTTATTATCACTTGCTGCATTGTCCAACTGTAACAACAAATTTGGACGAAGAGTTTTAAAATCAACATTTAGACTCTTTGATATTCCTTGAGATATAAAATCATCCTTGTAAACCTAACATTTTGAGTAAATAGAGGTGCAAGTACTGAATTTGTAAGTGGGTTTCTTGTTCTTCCACTCTCATAAATTAGATCACCATACATATCAATTTGTGGGTCTTCAAGGTCCCTTAAGCACTTTTCAACGAATGTAATACTAAATTGTGATCCCATATTTACAAATGGTAGGGAGAAATGACCAAAACCTCCTGTGTTATGCCCATGTGTTAGCATACCTGTCAATGACAAACCTAAATTTGTTCCTACAATAGATTTTTCTTTGACATGTAGCCTTGGGATTGAATTATTTGTTTTATCCATTTTATCATGGATAATGCTCAAATACTCCTTTGGAAACCACTCTGACATAATTCTATGGGCATAGTAGCAATATCTTCCACACATAACAATATTGTTATGTTTGTTCAGCCTACCTCATGCCTTTTCTTCCATCTCTTTTGTAGTCGCTGACTTCATCTGTGCTTTCAACAAAATACATTCACTGCATTTACTGAAGTTGGTGTTCTTTGAAAATTCCACATCTCGAAACTTAGTATTCCATATCTTGCTCATTGTTGACTGTGATATTGATGGGTAATTGAGTTTTTAAAGAGCCTCGTTGATCTCTTTTAACAGAGAATTTTTTCTGTAAGTCGAAGGAAGCATTATTAAAGGAGCATATGTTCCATATTCTTCAACTTTACGTGTTTGGTTTGGTGAAAAATATGAATTGTCCATTACAATTGTGTGCAATATTTCTATAGTTGCCACAGTGTGTCCTTGTGCTTTTCATGTGTTGGTGTTACCATGAATAACTTTGATCTGTCCATTTTGGAAATATTTCTAGTAGTTATAGAATGTGCTTTGATGAATCTTATGTATCTTATACCATTCTTTCTTACAAATAATATTCCCATTAAATCTCATGTCCTTTACATTTCTATAAATATGCAATAGGTCATGGCCATGGCTCCTTGACATGATTGTGTTTTACATGAGTGAATTCAAGACAAATTACCTAATACCATTTTTATTTATTTGTCTCATACCCCTTCTAGCACTTGCAATGGCCTTCCTATCCACATGTTGAAGACAATATTTTCTACAACATACATCTGCTGCCAAAAGTCAAATTTCTTTCTCTTCATCTATATTTGTTTGACATTTTGCAATTTTTGTTGTAGCCATAACTTGTTTATTCCTTTTATATGGCCTTGTTACATGTATATCTATTGATTTTATATATTTTTCATTAATAATATTCTCTTCCCATTTGTTTAATGGATTTGTGTCTTCTATAACATCCCATAACACCATTTCCTTGGGTGACTCCTTGAAATTTTCCTTAACCCTTAATATCACACCTTTGTTGTCCACCAACTTATTTATTGGCCATATAACCAAACAATGTATAGACTTATCCCCAATTCTTCATATTTAACAATTCCCATCTATCTCTTCCAAAAAAACACCAACTTCCATTTCACCTAGTGTTTCACCTTCAACAATGTCATCCTTGCAGACATTAACTAGCATTTCTTTGGTAATGCACATGCTTGTTCCCATGCATTCATATGTAAGAGAAACCTTTTTACATATAAATTTAACCCTATCTTGGGGAATATTTATGGCATGATCATGACAATGAGGTTCCAAATCTGATTCTGATCATCTCATAAGATTTCAATGCACCCCCTATTGTATGCTCAAATCCTGTTGGATGTGGTAGACCAGCATCATGTTTTAAAACCTTCTCAATTTTAACCACTATGCATCCTTTATTTAACATATTTCCATGCACTTTATGCCCAAGCTCTGTATTGAATATGGAGCCCTCACCAACCTTCACTCCATGTTGCAGAAGATCTACCTTTTCTCCAATAGAAAATGTAGAAGAAACATTTGTACCTAGAAATGAATGTAAATAAGGTTAGTATTTACTCAAAAAAATATATATATATTATACTATCAATAATATTTGAACATGTGCTTCAATAATTTGATTTACCTATGTTGTGCCTCAAATCACTAATCTTCCATGGATGTATGTCCCCTTCATCAACATCCTCAATCAAATGTGGTTGAGTGACATCAATTATCAAAATTGAAACATAACATGTATTAACCATTTCTCCAACATAATGAGTTCCAGACTCTATAGATTCAAGCCTTCCTAGCCCAACGAATTGATCATTAATAAGGAGATCAACATAGTCCCCTTTTTCTATATTTTCCATTGTAGCCGGTACCAATTCTGTAACAAAAATTAAACCATAAATTGTAATTAAAAGGTTGAACCATGTAAAGTGTGATTTTATATTTTCGCAAAAACACACAACTTTCAAAAATTAATATAGATGCAATAATTTAAATAGTATGGTAGTCATATTGTATGTAATGAAACATTTTTCCCCACCATAGAGTTCCTACGACCAAAATACCATGCAATTAGAGATGTAGATAGTATCATAGAATGACAAATATAAGCTAATATCAAACCACCAAGTTCCTATTTAGCTTCAGAAATGACACTTGTAGTCTTAATGCATGTGTATGAATAATGATCATAAGAAATTTGTAGAATTTGAAGAACCAAAACATGGTCCATTGTAAAATCTAAGAAATTCCATGATTGATGCTACATAAGATGTCTAAAATCCCCATGAAAAGGAGAAAATATTTTTTCACTTAGTGAGGATGTTTGATGTTTGAACTTGATAATCAAAAGCCAAACTAGAGGTTTTCTTCCAAATAAAAGTTTTGAATGACAAATATTAGCTCATATCAAACCACCAAGTTCTTATTTAACTTCAGAAATGACACCTGTAATCTTAATGCATGTTTATGAATAGTGATCATAAGAAATTTGTAGAATTTGAAGAACCAAAACATGGTCCTTTTGAAAATATAACAAATTCTGAGATTGATGCTACATAAGATGTCTAAAAGCCCCATGAAAAGGAGAAAAATTATTCACTTAGTGAGGATGTTTGATGTTTGAACTTGATAATCAAAAGGCAAACTAGAGGTTTTCTTCCAAATAAAATTTTTGGTACTATAAATACTAGATAATTCTAATTTTTATTCTAAAAGAAAAGAAATTGCATTTTACAAATCTTTAGTTCCAATGTTAGCAATCCCTACCTATACACATTTAAGGACATACTATTGAGGATGGATACAAAGTGATGTTAACTTTAGGTCCTCGAAAAGTGTAGATTTGAGTTTTCCTAGATTTTTATGTTGATCAGGAAGAGTCTTATCTTATGCATCCAAACATTAGTGAAATTTCTATTGGAAGTTCATAATTATACAAAAAAATAGAGAGAAAAACAATACATGTTAAAAAATTGTGCTTGATACTTTAAAGTTGCATACAATTGCATTGGAAGCAAAATATAGTATACCTAGATAATACATTTATTCATAAACTTCAAAATTATACAAAGATCACATTATTCTCCATGGATCAAATAATTATGATTGGATTATTGTGTTTGGACAAAATGAAAACTATACCAATATCTCTCCTTCCAACTCAAGCACAAATGTAGTTCCAACAACAACATATATCTATATACAATTCTTTTGCATTTTCATTGATCTCCATAAATTGTTCAAAATTCAATAAAAGGTTACATCAAAATCTATAACTATAACCATTGCGATTATTGCTAGATCATTGGTTGCATAAGTGTAATGGTGTCTAGAATAAATCTAGTAAACACTAGGTATCCTTCTTGCATAATCACAAATGCACTGCCAAGAATAATTTTAGAGAACTAACCTTGGTGAGGGTGAAATCTTGATAGTTTTCCTTTTGGAATAAGAACAAAGAAATATATTGCTCCTTCTAACACAAATACAAACACATTTCCAACAATAATGTTGCATTGCGAAAAAAAATTAACAGATGAAATATTTACTTCTATCACAAACATAAACAAATTTTCAACAATAACATTGCAAGATGAAGGAAATTTAACACATTATAACCTTCCTTCTAGCATAACAACAAAAATATTTCTAATAACAACATTACATTATGAAGGAAATACAATGTGTGCTAGTGTTCCTTATATCACATGTAGAATCCCATTTCGAGCAACAACATTGCACCTCAAATGAAAGCTAACAATTAATATCATTCCTAGTACTAAAAACATAAGCATATTCCTATAAGTAACGTTACATGGTCAAATAAATCTAGCACATGCTAGATTTCCTTCTAGCACAAACACAAGCACATTGCCAACAACAATTTTGTAAGGTGTTTGAAATCCATCACATGTTAAATCTGCTTCTAGCGTAAATCGAAGCATGTTACTCACAAAACATTGAAAAGTAAAAGAAATCTTACACATTCTAGAGTTTCTTCTAGCACAAACAAAATCACATTGCCAAAAACAACATTGTAGGGTGGAAGATATCTAGCCTATGATTGATTTACTTCTAGCACATTGCCAACAATAATATTGTAGTGAAAACAAAATCCAATGCATGATATAATTCCTTCTAGCACAAGCACAACTACATTTGCAACAATATTTCATTGCCAAATAAATACAATTCGGGTTATATTTCATTCTATCTCAAATACAATCATGTTGCCAACAACAATATTGCATTGTGAAACAAATCTATTGCATACTAGATTTTATTATAGTACAAACATAAGCATGTTTCTAACACCAATATTGCATTGCAAAAAAAATTTAGTGCATGCTAGAATTCCTCCCACCATACACAAACATATTGGCAACATCAATATTGTAGGGTGAATGAAATCTATATCATGCTAGTTTTTCTTCTATCACAAACATAAGAATATTTCATGTCACAATATTTCAAGGTGAATTAGATCTAACATGTTAATTTTACTTTTATATCAAACAAAAACATGTCACCAATAACAACATTGCAAGGTGAATGAAATCTAACATATGCTAGATTTCCTTCTCTCCCAAACAAAAGAACATAAAAATATTGTAGGGTGAAAGAAACATACCACATATTAGATTTGCTTCAAGAACAAAAATCATATTGGCAAAAATACCTTATGCAAGACAAAATAAATCCAGTGTGGTAGCTTTCCTTCTAGCACAAACACAAACACATAACACTGTAGGGCTTAAGAATATAGCGCATGCCATATTTTGTTATAGCATGAACACAAACATATTACCAACAAAATTCTAGGGCAAAAGAAATCTAGCACATGCTAGATTTCCATTTAGCTCAATCACAAGCACATTGCCAATAACATCATTGTGGTGAATAAGATATGGCGCATACTAGATTTATTTCTATCACAAACAACTGAATTTCCAACAAAAAAATTGCAATGCGAAAGAAATCTAGTGCACACTAGATTTCATTCTAATGTATATACAAACACATTGTCAATAAACTCATAGAAGGGTGAAAGAAATCTAATTTATGCTAGATTTCCTTCTAGCACAAACACAAACACATTACAAAATTTGTAGATAAAATAAATCTCGCACATGGTAGATTTACTTCTAGCGCAAACAAAAGCATATTGTCAACAACCACATTGCAGTGAAAAAAAAATCTAGCGCATGCTAGATTTCTTTTGAGCCAAAATTGAAGCATGTGGGAATAAAAACATTACAAGGTGAAGAAAATCTAACATGTGTTAGATTTACGAATAGCACAAATACAAAAACACTGATAACAAAAACATACAATAAACCCAACACAAATATTTTTCAGCAAACACCCATAAAATAGAAATGATCCAAACACACCAAAATGGGAAAATTTTATTATAAGGTATTGTTAGAGTACAATATATTAAAAAAATGTGCACCCTAGCTTTCAAAAGTCAAGCTACAAGCCTCAGGTGAATGTTTTATCAATGCCAAACTGTTGCTGGAATTTTCCCACTAAAAATCTGTACTGCCCTTGTGATTTTTGCACTGTTGGTTGTGTTGATACCCTGATTAGCCCCCTCCTAACTATGAAAATTTCTGAATATTACTTATGCAGAAACCTTACTGTTAAATCACGATTTACTTCTCCTACCTATACAAGTTATTAAATTGAAATGTTCAGTATTAACATCAAAGTAAACACTTTAACGGCCTACACAGATACAAATCTAAACTAAATACATGCACATAGACAAAGCGACACAAGATTTTCTGGACAACTATCCTTGGAAACAGCCCAATGTGGGAAAACTGGTTTTCTAGCTGCTAGAGGGCTTTTATTATTAAGTAGATTCTAAGTACAACAAATCTACAAACCTTACTGGTTAACCTAATAGAGAAAAAATCTGCAGTAATACCTCCATTCCGGAGACGGAAAACTAGACTGATTCACACCCTCAAATAGGATTTATAGGACTCAACCATTTTCTGTCTTCAGAAACCCCAGCGCAGCTCTGAATCCCTCTGTGTCAACTCTGATAGCCTGTGTGTGCCTCTGCACTGCTCGGGAGAGGCCTGCGTAACCCTAGACTGGGTTATGTTGTCCCTGCGCTACCGTAGTTGAGCATGCGTAAGACCTAAGGGCCTCCTACTGCCTCTGCGCTACTCTTTCTAGGCCTGCATAGCACCTGCGTAGCACCAAAGCCCTCTGCGCTGCGTAGCTACTACATAGCTATTGCTCCCTCTCCACTGCTCTGACTGCTGCTTCTCTACCTCTTACTGATTCTTGGCCTGAGATCAGATCATCCCTCTCGTCAATACTACCCCTCACTATAGCTAAAACACTTCTAGAAATTCTTAACAAACCATGCCCTAGAATTCCAGCTTAGTCTCAGTGCTTTGCCTCTGTGTGTGTTCTCCAACTGACCCGAAGCCTTTCCTTTATACTTCTCTCGTTGGGAAACAAAAGACCGTGATATAATCTTGAATCGACGGCTAAGATTAAAATAAAGCTTGATCTGTGTGACTTAAGGAATTTTCATCACATGTTTAAATTAATTACCTTTAATCTTTTAATTTTCCTAAGTCGGACTTAGTGTCCTTAATTAAAATTTTTGATTAATTAATTATCTCTTAAACTGGATGGAATTTATCAAAACCCTTTTTGGGTCTTGGAGATCTCATGTACTCTAGTCCCTCCACAAATTTTGGGAGCTAGAGCACATCTGATGCTACCCCAACACTCAAAAGTTTCAACACTAACTTCTCAGAAAATTTTAATAAATCAGTCATGGAATCCTTCTCAAAAACCCGGAAAGGGTTTTCCCTGGTTTTGATGCTCCACAAATGGCCCCATATTCCTTGACCCTCCTCTAAGTGCAGAAAAACTAGAACTGTGACTAATGTTGGAATGAATGTCCCAAAATGACTGGAAAATCATTCTCAATTACACCCCAAACCAACCCCAAGAAACCCAGCTCTCAAAATCCCTTCACAAGCCACCCCACAATTGTGCCTTCATAATGATTGCACAGTTCCTAGGTAGGATGACATAGTTTCTCCTCTAGAAAATAATTTTGATGTTGTATGTTGAATTCTACCCTTGCCAATATTCCTCGTTTTTCCTAGAATTGACCAAAAATTACTTCGACAATGCTACATCTCCCAACTCCAACTCTTCCTCCTCAACTCTCTACCTGGCCTCCTGAATTGTGTCTCAGTTTCCCAAAAACCATACCACATGTGTGGCCCCTCTCTCCAACTCCTGAAACTTATGAAGAATCCTTCCTAGGGTGGTCCTCAGAGTCCATCGAAGAAAGGTTGAGCTTCCTCCTTTGGAAACTCTTGTGTTGAACATCACTATGTAACTTTTTTAAACAACTAGAGCAACACTTAAAATGTCAAATTACCAGAAGGCCTCAAATGTTGCTTCCTCTCTCCTATTTATAATTTTTGTTCATTTCCTCCATGTGGGACCCTCACTAGCCAATTCAAACCTCTTGCCTTGGCCATACAATTTATCTCTCCTTAAGGAGTGCATATTAATTGGGGAGGTGGCCCCCACATTCAACTAAGGCAAACATTTCAACCCCCTTGTCTTATGTTTCCTCTCCAAAATTATCTTAGGCCCCCAAAATTACCAGAATGAAAAATTTGTGGTACTAGTGACAAAATTATTTAGGAAGGGATATTACAATTCTTCCCTCCCAAATGTTTCTTATCCCCAAGCAACTGCAAAATTGGGTGCTGAAAACTTTGCTTGTTTTCCCATGTGGCATCCTTTTAATTTTGAGTTAACATGTTCTTATCTTAGGTTAGTTACATCATTTTCCCATTAATCCATTATAAATCTCATTAATCATATGTGTAACTAATGAAATAACATAAGTAATAAAATTTGAAGACATGCCAAGACAGAAGAAAACATGAATATGGCTCAAGCTAGGGAAAAACCCCAAGATGGGAAAAACCCTTATCAATTCTTCTTATCATTAATGTAAAATGTTTAGCAGAGAGAGAGAATACAATACTTCAAATTCAGAATGAATTTCAAATGAGAAGGTTTAATACCAATTCCCTTAGAAAAGAGGATGGTTCCAACAAGGCTGCAAATATGATGTTTGGTATAGGCTCCAAGGAATTGTGTCTTCTTAGAAATTCTGGTAGGGCTGACTAGGGCATAAACACAATCAGAAACTACCCCATTCACAGCCTTAAATACCTTTACTAGACTGTAGATTACCTTCAACAAGTCCCTTCAAATGTTGGTAGCCCATAAGCCTTCTTCTAGGCTTCAAAACCCACTACAAAGCCTTATGATAAAGCAACCCTAACTGTGGCTTTCTTGCTATAGGTTCTCGACCTCTAGGATATGTTTCTTATGCTCTGTGGCCTATTTGTAGGTGACCCAAACTAGTGCAAATGACTTCAAGGAGAATGACACCTTCACAACAATCCGAAACTATCATCAAAATCACCCTTAACAAATGCAGCTTCTATATACTTGAGCTCAGACCTATGATGAAGATAAAATTCCCAAGACAAATCATAAATGTACCCAAACCAATCCCATCCTCCATCCTATGGAACTCTGCCCTTGAAGATGACTAAATTGAAACCAACCTTGCCTTCATCTCCTTCGCTAGAAATCACCTTCTTTTGTGACTGCCTCAGAGAGAAGAATGAATATCAAAGTGCCTAGGATAGGTTATTTATATCCTTCTTGGGTAGGCTGACTTGATTACTTGAGGAGGGAAATTCAAATTTTCAATTTTTCTCACCTTAATAAGGTCATGCCTTATGAAATTTCATTTGAGTGAATGAATACTTTTCCTTATCCAACTTTAGTGATCTTCAGGTCGAATTTGATCCTCTCGAAAAGAGGAATCCAATGTTTCAATCATATTCCTCGTAGGAGCGGTCCATAATGGAATTTGGCTCTAGTTGCCAATTTTAACACTCCCTATCAACTAGGGATAATTACACCCGCCAATCCATCCATCATGAACCATATGAACACTCATCTCTATTATGCTCTGCTTTGCTGAACACTGATATGAATAATAAAGAAGAATTGATCGAAAGTGTGTCAGAAGACTTTACCACTCTCTACTGACAAAATTTAGTTCGGTGGTAGAACCTCAATTGGTCCCAGATTAGTTTGTTAAACACCATACATCCTAGTGTAGGGAGTATGACAATACACAATGTGTCCATCAGTAGTGCTATCGTCCCTATCCTCATTTCTCAACTCATTGCCTAGATGGGAGGTACTTCCCATGTGTCCTAGACTTCATGGGTAGGATGATGCAAGAACATCAGCAGGGAAAGAACATATCACATCCTTCTCAAAACCATTCATAGGGAATGATGAAACCACATCCTACAAACACAAATCATAATCACACGTAGGGAAATGATGAACCACTTCCTACAGTCGCACATCATAATCATCTTAGGGAAAGGATGAACCACCTCCTACATGCATGAAAAACACCAAGAGTAGGGAAAGGAAGAACCACATCCTACACACATGCCAACCAAAAATAGTAGGAATAATCCTACATGTGAGGAAAGGATGAACCACATCCCACTAAAATGTCATCCATCAATCATAGGAATGAGAATCTTAAATGTGGGGAAAGGATGAACCATGTCCCACCGACATGTCAACATATTCCTATATGCATCTCTCACTGTGGCACCCACAGGAGAAGGTAAACCACTTATCTTGCTCAAATGCCATAGGAGAAGGTGAACCACTCATCCTATTCATGTCATTAACCATAGGGTAAGGTGAATCACTCACCCTACACACATATGTCCGCATACGTAGGGGAAGGTGAGCCACTCACCCTACACAGATGTCAACCATCATGGCATATCATAGGGAAGGTGAACCACTCACCCTGTACATAGTGCACGACTAGGGGAAGTTGAACCATTCACCCTATTTTCGCTTATATCTCAATAAGTACCCTAAGCCCCCAGGAGTTCCCAAAGCTCAATTCTTCAACCAAGAATCCCTTCATATAGGGAATAGTGCCAAGTTGTTTCCTGGAAATCAAAACTGGATCGACGGGAGCCTCATCGCTCCATTTAGCAGCGTATAAATGTATAGAAAACATATTGATTTATAAAAAAGACTTTGATAGTACTTATTAATCCTCTGAAACTGTTCTTACTCCTTCGTACTCGGGAAGACCACAACCTAAATTGGTCTTTTCAGGGTGCACAGTATCCATCAGACAACCTGCTCATCATGAGATATGTTTTCTCAAAAAATGTCTTACAATATGAATTTAATTTGTTGTACCATATGGAGAGGTGTGTGAAATACTGGATTCTCGAAATATTCTTCTGCAAAGACGAAGTGCACAAATGGCTCACTGAAGAGATTTTTCAATAGGGTGGCTTCATATTAAGTCATGCATTCATTTTTAATGGAGCTCTCAAAGAAAAAAAATCAAGTAATGTATCAGCATTCTGCTAACCCATACAATATCAGAATATCTGAACAACTATCAATAAATGAGGCACAAGAAAACCAGAGATTAATGGTTTTTCAATTTCATCAGGCTATGAAATAATTATAACAGACATTATTAAAACTACATTTTCAATCATTGCTCCCCAAGCCTTAGCTACTTTTCCTATCGTACTGCTTGGGTCATAGTCATCTCTAAGGCTCCCTCTGAAGCCTTGCTTCAATAGACATGCAAACTTCATCATTAGTTGTGTCTAAGTAATCCAGTTATGATGGATTGTCCATAGGTCCTTCTGAATGTATGGAGATTTACCTTCCTAGAACATAATCATTGAGCCACTAGAAACATGTCCTATATTCTATTATCGATCCTTTTGTGCTCATAATCAATACATAAATAATCATCAAAATGATTTGCTGACCCTGTCGGTCTGCAATACAAGGTTGTCAGCATCAATATCAACTTCCTCCACTTTTTCTCAACAAACCATTTGTAAATATCTCATGTTAAAGTTAGCTTTGAAACATATGTAGAAACCATCATGTATTCTACAAAATATTCATACTGATGTTTTTCAATTTTCCAATTAGATCACTAAAGAACATAATAAGTTCTTTGAGAACTAAATCCTTCAAGTCATGGATTCTAGTATATTTGGAACTGCTCTGCATTTCAGAATTATAATATATGATTAAGCTCTTAACAATTTATAGTGAAAAACTAGAAATTCCCTTCAAAACTTGGAGTGTTCAACTGTCTCTATCCATATCTTAATTGAAATTTTTTCTTGATGATTCCCAATAGACCGGCCTTAAGATGATAAGGTTTTGTCCTGCAAGGCATTAATACAAAAGCACTACATTATCATGAAAAAGATACCAAGACTCTAATTTAAACTGTCATCCCCAATATACTCCAACATTGATATATATAAACTTGGTTAGTTATGCAGCGTTATTACTCCATTCACTGGTTGTAAATATGTTCATACACAAAAATATAATGAACAATCCCAAGTCTTTCTTAGAGATAAAATCTCCACAAACATAATCCTTAGCACATGGATGGATTCTACAGGCAAAATGGATGTTGATCAGAACCTTGGAAAGTTCAAAAAAGGCTCCCGTAAGTTTTAGTAAGGTCATAATGAACTTCAATTATTTTTTTTTTTATCATCATGCACAACTGATCATAATATGAGTCGCTGCATTGTGGAGTATTCAAAGTCAGATTCTTGGTCACTGGATCGATGTATGTAGATTTGTTATTAATTTAACAACAAAAATAAAATTGTTCAGAATATCTTTAAGAGGGCTAAAATTTCACTCAAAAAAATATAGATATCCTCCACAAGCTTCTTAAGTTATTCCAGATTTCCATTGAACAAAGATGCTCACACAGTGCTTGTCACCGAGCTCAGTATACTATGTAGGTTGGCTTGTAGGGAATCGCCAAAGAATATATATGTATATATATGTGACAAGGGATATCTCTGTTATAGAACACTTTTACATATTGAATTTTCACACAGTGATCTATTAGATATCACTGTAACACATGTATTGGACTTCCATACTTCAAGTTGATTGTGTTAGGTCTGCAAGCTTCAAGACTGACACTTCTTATTAAGAACAAGGCCTAAAGAAAAAAATAATAATTTTTTGACTTCGATAGCTGCTTTACACTTTGTCTAGAACTGAGATCAGGCCGCCCTTCAAATGGAGTTGCATAAGTCTACATAGGAAGATTAGGTCTTCGTTGTAAAGGAGGAACCGAGGTTCTATTCAACTTCGTTGTCCTCTTACTGCCTGAATATTTTGATCTTCTTGTGGCACTTTAATCAAGTAATATTGTAGATATTTTTTTGGAGTGGTGCCCTAAGAGGGCGACAAGAATGAAGGTCTTAAAAACAAGATCTGAGCTAGACCTTTCATTGACATGTAGTGTCTTGAAACAAGGGAAATTTTACCAAAATATTTCATTGTTTTGTGCTGAAGATCACAGAAGATGGTGAAACTTGGAGCTCGGTCTTACAGATATCAATTGCCTTATGACGTCCAAATGGATTCGAAATCACTATATATTAGGCTTTTGTTTTGATGTCCTAAGTTTAGGATAAGGTCACTATTTGAGCTCCACACATCAAAAGAATGCTCAGAGTTTTTTTGTATAACAAAGGTCGAGATTAGCATTTTATTCTTACATTGATACTACAATAACTCCAACAACACTTCTTACTGCTTCTTAAAAGAATAAGAATCAAGTTACTCAATCTTCCATAGTACTGAGGAATTCAGTTCATAGTAAACTCTGAGTTGTCTTAACTCTACCAGGCCAAGGGATTAGGATTTCTTGACATATAAATTATTTTATGTTACTATGATACCTCAGAGTCCAAGCAAGGATCTTGAAGGGAAACATCTCCTTCTAAAGTTTTATTGCTAAATATACATATGAAAATATCTTGAAACCTCTTAAAATCACACCTCATAAATTCTAAAACATACCTTGATGACTTCCAGCTTTTGCTTGTAATCACTGAGCTGCTCTTTGAATTTGTGCCCAATTTCACTAATAAGAGCTTGTAGAAGGCTTTAAGACAATGTCACAAATTATTCGTTTTGAACTCAAACTTGTCCTACCACAGAGGTCTGAAGGTGACTTTTTCTTAAATTCCTTAGGTGCTTCTTAGATATCGCAATATCTTAAGGTTGGGCTTGTCCTCTCCTCACTCTGATACCATGTTAATTTTGAGTTAACATGTTCTTAGCATAGTTTAGTGACATAATTTTCCCATTAATCCATTATAAATATCATTAATCATAAGTGTAACTAATGAAATAACATAATTAATAAAATTTGAAGACAAGTCAAGACAGAACACACGAATATGGCTCAAGCTAGGTAAAAACACCAAGATGGGGAAAACCTTATCAATTCTTCTTATCATTAATGTCAAATGTTTAGCAGAGAGAGAGAATACAATACTTCAAAGTCAAAATTACTTTCAAATGAGAAGGTTTAATACCACTTCACTTAGACAAGAGGATGGTTCCAACAAGGCTGCAAATCTGATGTTTGGTGTAGGCTCCAAGGACTTGTGTTTTCTCTGCAATTCTGGTAGGATAGACTAGGGCATAAAAACACTTAGCAACTACCCCATTCATAGCCTTAAATACCTTTACTAGACTACAAATTACCTGCAACCAATCCCTTCAAATGTTGGTAGCCCATAATCCTTCTTCTAGCCTTCAAAACCCACTACACAGCCTCATGATAAAGCAACCCTGACTGTGGCTTTCTTGTTGTAGGCTATCGGCCTCTAGGAAAGGGTTCTTAAGCCCTGTCGCCTAGTTGTAGGTGACCCAAACTAGTGTAGATGGCTTCAAGGATAATGACACCTTCATAACAATCCCAAACTGTCATCAAAATCACCCTTAATAGGTGCGACTTCTATCTACTTGAACTCGGACCTATGATGAAGATAAAATGCCCAAGTCAAATCATAAATGTTCCCAAACCAATCTTGTCCTCCATCTTGTGGAACTCTGCCCTTGAAGATGACTAAATTGAATCCAACCTTGCCTCCATCTCCTTCGATGGAAATCACCTTCTTCTATGGCTACTTCATAGAGAAGAATGAATATCAAATTGGCTAGGATAGGTCATTTATATCCTTCTTGGGTAGGCCGACTTGATTACTCAAGGAGGGAAATTAAAATTTTCAATTTTCAATTTTCCTTGTCTAAATAAGGTCATGCCTTATGAAATTTCATTTGAGTGAATGAATAATTTTCCTTATCCAAATTTATTGATCTTTAGGTGGATTTTGATCCTCTCGAAAAGAGGAATCCAATGCTGCAATCATCTTCCTCATAGGAGTGGTCCAAAGTGGAATTTGGATATAGTTGCCAATTTTAACACATCCTCCACTGGCAAGTCTTTCCACTTGACTAAGTGCTCCTGGATGTCTCGGTTTCTTAGCTTCCTCTCCTTGGTCTCCAATATGGTCTCAGGTGTTAATATCAAGTGTCCCTCATCATCAAATGGAGGCAACTCATTTATTTTCATAACCTGCTTCCTCAACGCCCTTTTCAAGAAAGAGACATTAAATATGTTGTGAATTCTTCTCTCCGGGGGTAACTCCAGCTCGTAAGCTACCTCTCCAACTCTTATGGTCACCTTGTACTGCCCATAGAAGAAGTGCTTGAGCTTCTCCACCCCTTTCTACTTGAGTGAATATTGTTGGAAAGGCTGAAAATGTAGGTAGACCATGTCCCCTACCTTGAACTGTCTCTCCACCCTATGCTTATCAGCGTACATATTTTGTTGATTTGTGCTACCTATAAGTTATCCTTAAGAACCTTGAGAATCTCTTGCCTCTCTTGGACCCAATCCTTTGCCCCCAGGGCCCTTATATCTCCAAATATCATGTCAGAAAAAGAAAGTGCATCATAACCATAAAGTGCTTGAAAGGGATACATACCAATCAACATGTGGTAAGTAGTGTTGTAACAGAACTCTCCCAGGTGTAGCCACTTCACACATGCCCTATATAGTCCCATTCCATTATTTTGAATGTAACCCTATAGACATTTGTTCACTATCTCAGTCTGCCCATCCGTCTGTGGGTGATAGTTGGTGTTGGGTATAAGCTTGGTTCCCACTAGCCGGAACAACTCCTGCTAGAAGGCCCCCATGAATCTATTGTCCCTATCACTAACTATGTTATTTGGGAGCCAATGCAATCGAAACACCTCCCGAAAGAAAAACTTGACCACTTGTAAGGTTTAATATCTCAATGGGATCGCAAAGAAATGGGAAAACTTAGTCAAGTGATCTACCACCACGTAGATTCAATCTCTCCCCTGTATCATCAAAAGTCCCATGATGAATTCCATGGACACACTCTCCCACTTCCTCTCTAGAATGGGAAGAGCCTATAATAGACCATTTGGGTGTGTCAAATCCACCTTTTTCCTCTGACAAGTTATGCACTCTTGTATGTGCCTCAGCACGTCTCCCTTCAGCCCATGGCAAGAGAAACTCCCATGGATGGTATGGTAAGTCTTAAGAAAACCTGTATGTGCTGCAAGAGGGTAGTCATGAGCTAGCAACATAACCTTCTGTCTGACTTGGGATCCCAACACTAAGTATATTCAGTCTTTGTAGTAGTTCACATCATCCATCACCCGGAATCTACCATCCCCATGTGTGTCGTCTAGTATCTCACAGGCATGTTTGTCCTTGGAATACTCAACCAAGATTTGGGCCTTCCAATCATGTGTAATGTCCATCATAGAGAGTATTGGGGCCTCTGGGAAAGCACATCTCCAAATATGTTGTGCTTTCCTTTTGCGTACTTGATCTCAAATTCATAAGCCTCGAGCTTACTCACCCACTTATGTTGCCTCTCCTGCAATTTATGTTTCTCTGGGAAGAATCGATGATTGTTATGATTAGTCTTCACCTTGAACCGATTCCCCACCAAGTATTGTCTAAATTTGGCCAAGGCTTGCAACATGGCCAACATCTCCTTGTCATAAATGAAGTAGGTCATGGGGTAGCAACTTTCTACTCTATGGGGTGGCCTCCCTGCATAAATACGGCATCACACTCCAATACAAACGATTGAGTGAAATCAGGCAAAGCCAAAACAGAAAATCTGCTCATGACCTTCTTGTGATGCTCAAATGCCTCCTGTGCTACATGCATCCACTCAAAAGCCCCCTTCTTCCACAAGTTCATGAGGGGTGTTGCAAGCTGTGAGAATCCTCTCACAAATATCCTATAGTACGTACAAATGCCTAGTAACCCCCTCATCTCGGACACATTCCTAAGTGTTGGCCAATCCAAAATGGCCTTGACCTTCTCTTAGTGTACCTTTACTCCATCCTTTGGGCCAATCACATTCCCAAGGTACAAAATCTATGTCAATCCAAACTCACATTTGGACATTTTCACATACAGTTGTTGCTCCTCTAGTATGTGAAGTACTACCTCCAAATGTTGAAGGTTTTCCTCCCACATCCGACTATAGATGAGTATGTTGTCAAAGAAGACAAGCAAAGCGCCACAACTGCCCAGGATATATGTGGTTCATAGAAGACCGAATAACTAGGTCCAAACTCCATGTTGCAAGCTCACATGATGATGATTATATTTTTGTTGGATTCCTCTTTCGGAGAAGTGAAATATTGATCTAAAGATCATATTATTTGGATGAGAAAAACATATATTTTGATTTTATTTTCCACACATCTGCAAGGCCTGCCAGATTTGTAATGTAGGCTTGCAAGCCCAATAGATGTGTCACGCACCCTCATTGATGGATATAAATTGGAGAAACTTGGAGATAATTTCTCATCAACTCATCACACATTCTCTCTTGTGATATGATTGGTTCGATAAGCCTTTGATGGCATATTTCTCTCACACTTGCGGAGCTGAAGCTGGGAACAAGTATGAACTATTTTAGGGTTGTTTTGTTGTTTTGTTGAAAAAAATTTACCGTTTACCTCCAACAAGTACATAAATTCTGATCTCTTGAGGCTGCATTATAGGGCACAAAGATCGAGGAAAAGAGAGATCATTGGTTGAAGACCTAATCTACAAATTTAACCAGCATTGACATTTTGCATTGACTTTTATGTTGACCGGCATTGAAATTTTGGAGATGTCTTTGAGGGGTGTGTGTGACACTTGGAGGATTGGCTGATTTGATGTTGAGAAATACTTTTCTGGCTGGTGCATCTTGTTGACTTCCATAACGCGCACTACTCTTTATCTTTGTTGGACAAGAAGAATTGTAATTTCTGATCTATATTATTCACTTGTCTTCTTTTGATCTATTATTATGTTCTATCAGCATTTTACCTAAATTGTATCAGGCCTATAAGAAATATTGAAGTAAAACTGCATTAAGCATAGAACATACCATGCCTGTCTAAATTTAACACCTTGATAAAGCGGAAAAACCCCAAAATACCAATGCTTGGGAAACTTTTGGGGAAGCTGGGCAAAGAAACCCATTGTTGGGGCTTGGTGTGAATTTTACTCAATTAAGGTGAGAATCCCCTCACGGAAATCTATAAATACAAAAGGAATGAATTCATTTGGATCATCATTGGATTGGAACAATTATCTCTGTTTTCTTTGAGCCTGAGGCTCTGAGGGCTTTAAGACCCCTTTCTCATATTGATTTTGGTGGTAAAAGATTGCACCCTAGGTGATAAACTTCTTTCTATTTTTTATCTTTCTTATCTTGTTTTGTCACGGGAATTTCTTTACATATGGAAAAAAAATATAGATTGGTGGAAGGATCTGAAGTGGAGAAAATCGACCTACATCTTGACGAAATTTTCCCAGGGCATATTTTCAGTCCATCTTAAGGCAACTGAAGCTTCCTATATTGCAGGTAGAAGCTTGAGGAACTCCGAAGTCATCTGAGGTAGAAAAACTCGGAGTTTCTCCAGTGATAGAGTGACAAGGCCGAAACATTCAGTGGCAACAAAATGAGGTCTAAGGAAGACCACTGAATCTCTTTGTGGCTTGAGATTTATGGAATGTGAAGATACTCCTGAACTTGGAATATTTCAAAGCCTTTGAAAACATAACTAAAGCCTTCCAACATATACGATTTGTCTTGAAATTTTTCATTCAAGGTCCTGAGGTAGATGAAAAAGTGTTTACATAGTGAGTTCACAGGTCCTTAAACTTGGCGTTAGCCTTCCTGCGATAGACTGGGATTTGAGGGTATTTCATTCAGTCTAGTATTTTTCAATAAATAGGATCAAATCACACACACACGCACACAGATATATATATATATATATATAAATATATATATATATAAATATATATATATAAATATATATATGTATATGTCTAACTAATTATTGGATTACCTTTCTGTGGATTCATTGTCTTTACTCAAACATGTGACATTGTGGATGAATGAACAATGCTTACAGGGGTTGATGAGTAAGCATTGATAATCAATGAGAATCCATCTAATACTATGTTATTAAAATAATTATTGGTTTTTTCATTGATTTAACGAAGAAATGTCAGTGGAAACCCTAGATGCCTGAAATCATAGATTTAGAATTAAGTGGAAAACAATACTATTTAGTTGAATATGTGTTGGACTGTTCAATCTCTGGATATGGTACGAAATATTATACTATATTTCTTATTGATGAATTATCACTCAAGATTATTAGAACTGTAATATTGCTCAATTTTACAGTTACTACCTATTTCATGGTCGAATAAGGGAAATAATTCTGATGGAGACTATGGTTCTTCAAGAAAACCTAAGTACAAAATTGCTTTAGGCCATTACAATGGTATGAGAGCTGGCTCTCCTGCCAGTTTGGAGGGTGGTTGAAGATGGAACAACTGGAAAATTTTGTTGGCAAGGAATATGTAAAGTCATGGCAGAATTTAGAAGAGCAGCAAGCGAAAACTATTAAAAGACTGCAAGAAGGGAGAAAAATGGCCCTTACAAGATTAGAAATATTTAACAAAAAGGTTGTAGTATCTAAGGAAAATGAAAAATATCAATCCCTAGAACTTGATGATAAGATCACACAACAAAAGGGAGGTATATGGAACATTTTTCTGGCTAGCTACAAGAAATTCAAATCAAATGATATTGATGATAACCCCAAACCTGCAAAATAAAGCCATGGCTAGTGGTAACAGTACTAAAGATAAAAGAAGTCAGCTAAATCTTAGGGAAAAATATGGACTTCTCAAGGAAATGAGCAACTGTTTTGGTAGCAATATCATTCAAATTTTAGATATGATAAATAGAGATGTAAAGGATGAGAGTATTCTTCATATAGGAGAAGGTAAAGAAAATAGTACCCCCTCTGATAGTGTGATGAAAAATCCTCCATCCAAAGGGTTTCCCCTTGAACACGACTCAACAACAAAGGTACGTTCTAATATTTGGTTGTGGCTATACAAGAAGCAGACAAGTTCCCGCAAGGATCGGGCAAGAAAAGAAAGGAAGCATGCAGGCGATTTGAAAATATATGCTTCAAACACTGAGTATGGAGTAGGAACAGAACATGGTCAAAAATCATAGTTTATAAAGGTGGTTACTGATGATTTTGATGGTGCATACGTTAAAATGGACAAGGACATTTTGCAATAGAAATTAAGAATTCTAAAAATATGGAAGAAATTTCACAACCACCTACATTATTGAAAGATAATCTGTCACACAAAGAAAAATGTCCAAATCGACAAATAAGAAGAGAAAGCAACAGGCATATATCTACTTGACGACCTTTCATCATTATCCCAATTTCCTATGGATCAAATTTGAATTCACAAAGGGGTCCCAGTTACATGAAAAATATGGAAGAATTTTTTGCAGCTTTTGAATGTTAGAAGACTTCAGAAAGAATAATGAGAAAATGGAGGGGAGAAAAAGCACCCATTTGTAGCCAATCTCTTAAGACACATGCAAGGTGACAAGGGAAAAGCAGTAAAATAATGTTTAGGAAATGTGATGTGAAGTTTCTTGGGAACACTGGAAAATTTATGGGATTAGATGAAGAAAAACTGGCGATAGAGGAGGAATAATGTTGTTACAACATGCTAGGATCTATTTATAAATGTTGTTTCAGATTGCATAAAATTAACTAGAGGGCCCTTCCAATGGTGCTCCATATACATATGCATGGAAAAAAAGAGGTAACCTTTCTATAAACTAGGATCTACCCTACCTTTCACTTAGATCAACGTTATGTGAAGTGGGGACGCAGAAGCGTGATTTTCCAAAAGATTTGGAAGCGATGCATTTTGGAAGCATCTAGTATATATATATTATTGTTTTGCATTTATATTGAAAACAAACATCCCAAATACCATATTAGTTGTAGAAGAAATGAAAACATGCATATTTTTACATAAATCAAGATAGATATGACATCCATGATTCCATTGTACATCAATAATTAGTTTTTCGAGCATCAACCATCTAGAATCTAGATTCTACATCCTAGCAATTACAAACATACATAAAATTTTATGATAAAACATTTAAGCATACCATAAAACATAAAACATTTAAGCATACTATAAAAAATAAATGATAACATAAAACATTTAACCATATTATAAAACATAAAGCATATTATAAGTGAGAAAATGTCAACATTAGTCATGTCCAAAATTCAAATAATAATGTTTAAAAAATAGGCCACTTGGCCACCACCAAGACAAAAAAGTTCAAATTTACAATAAGCCTACAAGTCTAATGATAATCTATGACAAAAGCAGTAAAGTGTGAACACTGAAAATATCTACTCATCTCTCCTCCTTCCACCACGAAGACTATGTGATGGTGCGCCTCCACGTGGTGGCAATGAAGAATATGGTAGCTATGGTAGTTGTTTCATTGGCACTATAACTAAGTAATATGAAGCCCCTTATGTTGGTGTTGAACCATGGAACCAAGGAAGCAAGGGACCAGTGGGGGGTGGCATGTCAAATCGATCATATTGATCATGGATAAGAGAATCATCTAATTGCTCTAATCACAACACTCCATCCTCAAAATTGGCCTCCTCTGGATACATGCCCCAAACCTTAAGGCCTATGTTACTCTTTGCATCATCACAGTAATGGGACAACAATCTCAAGCTATAATGAACATAAACCAAGCTCTCTACCTAGTCTAAACTCAACCTGTTCCTTTTAACGCTGTGGATGAAAGAATAAGAGCTCCAACACCTCTCTGCAGAAGAATTTTTTACCACCTATGATAGCACCCACAATTCCAAATTCTATATAAGTGGAGTATCACCTCCATGCATGTTCCACCACTCAATAGAAGAAAAACTCTCTCGATCTCTAATAGCAAGCATGCTCCCAAATGGACCAGTGGAAAGTGTATAGTTTCTCAATTGTTTCTATACTAAGTGTGACTCCTCCTCATCAACGACTAATTTATCCAGTGCAATCATATATTTTGTAGAACCTCTAGATCTAGGTGTGGTTTTCTCCTACTCGCCCCCCTAGGTGTTGTTGTTGAAAGCCTTGATGGACTGTAGTATTTAAGTGTCAAAACATATGCTAATGCATGCAATGGAATATTTACCATATCCCATTGTTTTAACACCTCTTCAGTAATATATTTTTACAAGGTGGTATCTCTAGGCACAACAATGTGTTTAATCAGGCCCAACATGTTATCCATTCGCTCATACACCTCCCCAATTATTAGATGATCTGAATCTGCAAACCTGATCATGTAATAAATTGGTTTGGTGAATTGTAAAACATATTTAACCTGTGACCAAAATAACATGTCAAGAATAGTGTCCTTTGTTTCATTAGCACCATCTCTATCAGTGTTAATCTCCTCCCATGATTCAGCGGTTACCATATTAGTTAAAGCTTGTCTCACCTTCACTAGCCGCCTAAAGGAGAGGTAATAACTTGCAAATTTGGTTTTTGCAAGTTTAAGAAACTACAACTTTGAGTAAGTGCCATATAATTAGTTTACCCTTGTATGCCCTGTGATAAATTTAATGAGTTTCTTCCCTCTCTTGTAAAGCTCATTAATCCACCCACATTATTT
This sequence comes from Pinus albicaulis, assembly GCA_034641835.2. NCBI lineage: Eukaryota > Viridiplantae > Streptophyta > Pinopsida > Pinales > Pinaceae > Pinus > Pinus albicaulis. Next base: position 1,057,829,851 of record CM076579.1, read on the forward strand.
GTGCTTCACAATATCATGCATCAAAAGGTTCAATGTGTGCACCAAGCACCCAAACCAAAATATGTGTGGATACGTATGCTCAATAATTTTTCCTTCTCCCTTACAATTTGATGCATTATCTATGATCACTTGAACCACTTTAATAGGACCAACATCTCTGGTTGATTGCAATAGGAGATCTATAATGTTTTGGGAAGTTGCACTGGCAGAGGAGGAATCATGACATGCAATAAACACTGCACCACTAGCAGAAACACCAAGAAAATTTATCAAATGTTGGTTTCTGATATTTTTCCACCCGTCTGATACAATGGATACCCCACTATCCACCCACTTAATTTTAAAACGTGTCAAATCTACTTGAACCTTTCCTTTTTCTCTTTCTAATAACACTGTTCTAGCTTTCTCATAGTTGGGGAACTTGTATCCTTTTGGGGCTTCATTGATGCCCTTTACCATTTCATGCCAATAGGGAGAGTGAAGCACATTGAATGGTACACCGCAAGCACAAATAAATCAGACTATCTTTCCATCCACATCATCCCTCCCAACAACATTAAGGAAATCTGCTATTGTTTTTTTACCTCCAGAACTTGCAGAACCACCATGAGGATATGACCTACCAAATCTAGAGGTTGCACTTGATTCAAATTGAGTTTTTTATTTTTTATTTTTTTGTTGTGTAGCCTCCTCTATTTGGATGTATTTTCTTCTTTGTTCAGTTGGAACCTTTGGGAAAATTTCTATCCCCACAGCACCCTTTCTATCATCATTGTCCATCACACCACAAAGATGCCTCCTCACACAGGTATATGAACCGCTATATGGTTTTCCTCCATGAAAACCATAAGGGCACAAAAAATTGTTGCTTCCACCACCTTTTCCCCCTTCAAGTTTGGTCACATAGCTCCACAAGGGTGTCAATGCAGCTTTCCCCTCTTGTGATTCAATGTTTTCATCATCCCATTCCTCTTCAAAGCCTTCCTCCTCATCATACATTGGGTCACTCATATGGGGACCACTTTCCTATTCTTCTTCATGTTCTCCTCTTCTATTTCTACTCCCCCTTACCATCATCAAAACCAAGAGTGGAATGATACATATAACCCAAAGAAACATCATCTTTGATTATGAATATAGATGGTAGACAACCTGCAAATAAATGTAGAAGAATAAAGAATGGGAATGTGTAGGAGAGGGAGGAGATAAAATACAATAAAAAATGTCAAAAAACTGAGAAATTTTTGGGTTTGCACTTACCTCTTTAGCCCTTGTATATGGAAGCCCTTCCTTACTCCTCCAAGCTTGTCCAAGCTCTCCTCAACTCTATCTTCTCCAAGCTCTCTTCTCCTCTCTTTCTCTTCTCTTCTCCAAGCTCTCAAAAAAAACAAGTGAGAAAATGAGAGGTGAAATAGAGCTTATAAGCTTTTCATCCTATCCCTAACCAAAATATAACTCACTTACTAACCTAGCTAAAACCAAAAATCAAAATCAAAATAAAAAAATACGCTTTTGTGAAGTGCGCAAGTCAAATCCGTACGACGTTGTATGGAACCACTCATGAACCGTACGTATTCATATAGGAATCGCGGTGCTTCAGTATGATGATTCATGGTACAAAACGCGGATCCTCTGCACGGAAACACGAATCCGTCTGTACGGTTCCAAAAAACCAGGAAACGCAAATTTTTTTTCTGAAACGCGTTTCGGGGTACGGATCCCGTACGTACCGTGTTTCGAGGGTTCGAGCCCAGGGGGGGGAAATTTCCTGCAACATTGACTTAGATGATAGCAATAAATTATCCAATTTAGTAACAAGAATTAGCGAGGGAAACCCATAGAAACACCTCAACATAAATCCTTGTTTAGATGGCAGATTTTCCCCTTCAATCAAAGCCCTTTACAACATAATTTAAGCATAATTTCCAGTCAATAGAAACAAAAATATGATACACTCAATCATTCATTTTCCTTTAAAAATTTAGGTAAGTGAATGTACTTCTCTTATACATAGATCGAGCTCAAAATCCTCAACAATGAAACAACAATTAAGAAATCCTAGATCGTGATATTTCCTAGGGTGAATAAAAATAATGTATCTCCTAATAGCCTCCTAAAGATAAGTAAAAAATACACAATAAAGCTCTAGGATGATTAAGTGGGATGCCACTTGTCCTTTCCTCAAGCAAGATGCCAAGCTCGCAACATTGGCTTGTCTGACCATGTTATAAGCATATTGGAATATTCCGCATTGTTCTCCTCTACAGTGCTAGACAAGGGATCTCTCAAAATGTGCCAATGGTCAAAAAATGAATGGAGCACTCCACTATGTGAAGGGGTCAACAACCTAGAGATGCACAAAATGTGATAAAGGTAGCATGATAAAGTAGGGTGTTCTCTCTACTGAACAATAATGTCCCCGAAAATATGGATCTCATGAATAAGTGTGCAAATATGGTCCTTTGGTTGTTCTAAAAAGATCCTCAAGGAGGTTGGCCTAAATAAATATGCAAAGAGTATTGGTCCATGTGCATAGTAACCATATATTCTCCAAACAATCCAATAAAATCGTAGCACTATAGATAAATGTTCATGAGAGGTGGAGCCCTTCTCATAAAATAAGTTTCGAGACCCAAAACCATGTGCCAAATGACATGAATCCATGTTCCAATACCATCAAACCATCTTAGTATCATGGACTAAGAATAGCGTGCCCTAGGAATATGTGCCACAAAGTGGAGCGATCCTCAAAAATGGGAATGCAACCAATTGTTAAAGCATCTGTCACCAATCCTAGTGCTCCACCAGCCAAGTCTCTAAATTCATGCAGCACTGCCATGTGACATAATATGAAGCCAAGAATGTGTGACGATTATCTGATTGTAGCCCATTTTGATGTGGCATGCCTCCACATATGTGCTTGTGCCTAGGGAGATGTGAACTATTCTCTCAAGCAAACAAATATGCATGAAACGGAGTGGATAAAGGCTTCAAAAGGTGCCCCCAAATATGTGAAGTAACACTTCAAAAGATGATTCATAATAAATAAAAGGCATAAAGAGCAACAAAAATGGCTATCAAACCAACCTCCTCCATATGGAGGCTACTTGGGGAGGTCTTCAATGTGGATCAAGGCCTCATACAACATGAGGGGTAAGAGGCTCAATCAAAAGAATAGTAGGAAGAACCTAGCCAGTTTAGGATTTGGATGATTACCTTTATTATTGGAAAGGAAATGTTTCATGAGGTGAAGGATATCTTGGTAGGCTTTGGTAATGATCTCTGTGATTTGTTTGGCTTGTCATGGATTTTCTGTGGATTTATTTTTTAAAGGAAATGGTATCATAGTTTTTACTAAGCACTTTGATATTGATACTCAATAAATTAGACTCATCATTGAAAAATTGGGAAGATCTGACAGGCATCTACATTCAGTATGTCATTGGATTAATACTTTCATATTCAATGAGAAGCATTCTTTTTGAGAGTTTTAATACATCATAGGAAATATTTCAAGCATATTTACATGGATAAATCTGCATTATAGTTTTACTTAATTCCATATAGCTCAATTTGTATGGAGGGCTAGATAGTGTCCAAATTTGAATGTGGATGTGGCTGGTGTGGTACTGCAATACTGATTTTGGGATTTATCGCCTCGATTGGTATTGTAAGTCATAGTTGGACTCTACCATCTTGTGATGGAGTCTAACATGATGAAATACTGGCAAAGTTGGTTTTTCCTTTCTTTTTTGGTGAAATAAGAAGACACTGGGAATCTATGGTTAGCTTGATTTCTTGATGTGGAACATTTTTCTCAAGGGGCAGAGGTAGCCAATATAAATTTGATACTTCTGTCATGTGTAGTATGGGATATCCTTAGTTTAATGCATTCATTATGTGTACTCCATTATGTTGTTTTATTTGTTTTTCAGCTCACAATTCTATTCAAGGTGTATGTTGTATTGTTTGTCACCTACTTGTAGTTACATGGAAAACACTTAATTGCATACTAAATTCTAGTGATGTAATCATGATATTAAAACTAAGTCCCCATGGTACGCAAATAAATATTCTGACAATTTTCAAATTACAATTTTGAACCCTGTGAGGCATGCCAAGCTCCAATGCATGGTATTCAAATTTCTCTTATTAAAATTCGAAATAATAAAATCAGGGCTCTGGCTTTGATAGGATAAGTAGATAAAACATGAATGTTAGAAAGAAAAATTTGCATAAATATACAGTGCTTGGTGGTTGATGAATTTCCTTTAAAATGAGGAGGGAAATCTCGATCTCTCTGCGTAGCTTGTAAAAAAAAACCGAAATTGAATAGTGTTGAAAGAAAAATAACAAATCATATGAATAAACCTCGAACAAAGAGACCCTAATTCCTCACTGTCTTCAGAGAAACAACATCAACTCTAATATTCATGAAAAGATGAATTATTCAAGCATTGGCACTGGATGTTAACTCCATCTCCATCCCAACAATGATGATTGCAAACCATTATCATAATGCTCTACAATACGACTGATCATAGGGTCGAATACAAATTGGGTATTTCAATGTGAACGAACTAAAATAGAAAGAAGGACTCGATAGAAGCTATGGCAAGATTCAGAACACTCTGATGATCACTGGGTACCTGGATATTCTGCGACCAGACTATGCACCTCAGGTTTCTGATCTTCGGGATGGCGAAGAGGAGGATGTTGTGACTATGCAAGCATCGAACAGCGTGGGGGGGGGAGAGAACTAGCACTGAGCTTGTCCAAGTGCTTATTTTATTATGTTAAACTTCCAGTGGGCCTCTAGCCCTATACTGTTCAAAGTTCTAAGTCTTAGCAGATTTAGTTGGCGAAATGTTGAAGCTCTGGCCCTCCTATCTATTTTAGGGGTCATTATAATGGATATCACTCTAGTTTCACATGTTGGCCGGAGACGTTTTGACAATCTCGAACTCAAGGTTTGGTTTCTGGCTTGCCGGCAAATCAATGAATGTAAATATTTAACTAATTAATAGAAGGAGTCCCATACTTTATCATAAAAAATAAAAATAAAAAATGGATTTAAATTAATGGGTTAATTTGAAATAAACCTATATATAATGGTTATTTAACATTGGAGAGTAAAAGAGTTATATTAATAAGAATTATTTATAATTTTTATTTAATAGAATTATTTAAAACGAAAGGGATTATCTATATATATATATATATATATATATATATATATATATATAGTTTTAAAGGGATTATATATATATATATATATATATATATATATATATATTAACGAAAATGGTTATAATTTATTAATAGGTCGAAATTGGTTGGGTCAGGGAAAAATCAACCATCATTACAAAGCTTCAAGCCAGCTCTCCATGACAAGAGAAACTTCACTACAAAATTAGGGGAATAGAGATTTTAGAAGGGGTTTCATCATTTTGCTAAAAGCTCCTTGTGGCAGAAGGCAACCGTTGTTTGCATTGGTGTCCGCTTCCTTATTCGAATCTTGGAGAATGTGGAGAAATTGGTATGAGGAAAATTCTAGCAGCATGAAATTCAGCCTTCGAAGGATCTTATTTAGGATTGGATTGTTGAACTGGTCCTCTGAATTTAACATCTTTATCAAAATTTCTAAGTCGTCGAAAGCTTGGAATTCTCTAATACCTTTCTCACGAGAAATTTGGCAAGATTTTAGCAAACCAAGGATTTCTTCCTGATTATTAGTTCTATACCCAAGTCCCCAGCTGAATTTGTCTCTTCTTAGACCATCCGAGGAGTAGAGCACTCCACCGGCACCCGCAGTCCTGAGATTTCCTTTGGAGGCACCATCAAAGAAAATCGTTGCTTTACCTTGCTTCCTCCACCACAATTGAAATGTTTCGTCTAATTCCCATAAACTCCATCCTGGATTGGTGAACAGGCAAGCTAAGATTTGTTTTCTGTCCCGATAAACAAAGGTTCCCATCCAAATATTTTCTTCAGGAAGGAAAGAGCTTTCGGATTTATGAGAATGTTGTGTCACTATTTCAAGAAGGAGAGCTTTGGCTTTGGCTACAACCATCGAGGGAGACCAAGAAGTGCTACTAAAAATATGCTCGTTTCTTGCAAGCCAAATTTTCTAGTAGGCGTATTTGGGGATGGTATGCCAAACGCGGAACCAAAGAGACTTGCTAGAAATTTTATGTGGATAGCACACCTTACAAGTGGAAAATAAATCAACCACAAAGATCTAGGTTGGGACTGTAACATTGAGACCTTGAAGGATAATTTTTGGGAGACCAAAGGAGTCCCAAACCTGCTTCCAAAAGATCGCAATCTGATTCATCTCGTACTGAGATTAGAGATACATAAATCCTTGCGCTGCAGTGTAGATTATGATGTTTCTCTAGCCCCAACAATCTAAATCCTTCTTGTGAACTGGAGATGAGTTTGTTAGCTCTACTCTAAGAATGATCTGTTGGGATTACAAATTCTCAGGGACTCTAGGAAAGGCCCAGCATTGTCAATTTATTGTCTCGTCCCAAACAGAAATGTCTTCAAGTCTGAGAACTCCATGCTGACAAAGAAACTCATGGATCTCTTTTAGATCTTCAGAATTGGCAAGAGGTGAATGTCCCATTATACTATCTTTCCACAAAAAAAATTTCCTTCCATTACCAAGAATATGATAGAGGTGGTTATGTAAAAAATCAATTCCTCGCTAGCAAAGATTCCAAATCAATGAACCTTTCAGAGTGTTATTGGCCTGCATATTTCTCAAAGGGACACCTTTGGCATACTTCTTTCCTAAAATTTGACTGACCGGGTGTTTTGGATTCACATATAGCTTCCACAAAATTTTGCAGCCCAAGGAAATTTTTGCATGGATGGGATCTCTAATCTAAAGTCCACATTTCAAAATTGGGCATTTGACCATTTCCCAATTAACTAGATGGAACTTCTTTTGATTACCTTTCCCACCAAGCCATAGAAATTCATGGATTAGCTTTGAAACCTACTCGGTGATAGATTTTGGGGCCAACATAAAGGAATCCTAATAAATAGGCAAGGCAGATAGCACCAATTTGATGAGGAATAATTTTTCGTCGTTGGTGAGCCAATGGCCTCCCCAAGAAGAAATTTTCGACTTGATTTTGCATATAACATCAACCCACAATGAACAATTGTTTACTCCAAGAGTTAAAGGAAGCCCGAGATATTTAATTTTGTCCCAAGAGGCATAATCAGTGAAACCCAATTGATGCACAATTATGTGGATGGCTTGGTGCTCAACATTCCACCCATACACTGCACTCTTCCTGTCATTGGTGAGAGAACCAGAGGAAGGAAATACTCTGTAGAGGAAGGAAAGATTGACCCTGTTAAAGGCATTTTCCATATCAAGCTTAATCGATATCCCTTGGTCCTTCCATTGATGGCTGGAATTCATTTCTTCTTGCACCTAAATGACATTTTATAGGATGTGTCTGCCTTTGAAAAACCCTTCTTGAGAGGGGGAGATGAGGTTCCCAGGCAACGACTTAATTCTATTCGCGAGAAGCTTGGTAGGGATTTTGTACGAAGAATTGCAGAGGGATATGGGCCTGAATCTTTCAAGGGATCCAAGATTCACCTCTTTAGGGATTAATTCTAAGAAGGTAGAGTTAGTTTCATCCCCAACCTTAGCTTTTTTCTGTTACAAGCTAAAAAATTGTTTTGGCTGCTAAAATATGATAGGAATACAATTGTCTACCCATTAAAATGTGGCTAATACAGAATCCATATTGCACAATTAGTCATGTTTTAAATAAAATTTCACAATCGTGAATCAAATGACACTCATGCCACGAAATAAATCCCAAACTTATTCTGATATGACCCGCTACAAAAGCACATGACAAGTAACAATAAATTAACAAAAACAAGGTCAAATATGAAATTTACAACAAGTAACATTAAATTAACAGAAACAAGGTCAATGATAAAATTTACAAATGTGGCTAATACAAAATCCAAATCACATAGCTAGTCATGTTTTAGATAAAATTTCACAATTGTGAATCAAATGACTCTCATGCCACGAAATAAATCCCAAACCTATTCTGATATGACCCGCTACAGAAGCACATGAAAAGTAACATAAAATTAGCATAAACAAAAGGTCAAAGATGAAATTTACATGCTTCAAGCATTTGAACAAGATGATGTTTATTTTTTGTCAACTCCTTCAGCTCCACCTCCAATTACATTTTCCTCTTCAATTTGTCAGCTATAATGTGCACATTTTTATCGACCTAACCAGACAGAGGTTTAGAGACAAAAATTACTTGTATAGAAAATTCTAAAATGAAATTTGGAACATTTAAAAGCACTATATGAAGAAAAAATAAGATGACAATGATAAGCTAAGCTCTTGAAGCTGCTTAAGCCCCCAATATTTCCTATACTGGTGTTAGGGTTTATGATATCATCCATTATAACTGGGACATACATGTCAACACAATCACTATGAATTGATTTATTTCGTGACCATTGTAATTATGAAATTAACTTGTTAGTATTTTTCCTGTGGCTAATTCATTTCCAATCCTCTAAAATTGAAAAGCTAAAGTTTCAATTGATTTTTGTAAGATAAATTGAATTAACATATACATGTTGAAATTTGAAAAGACAGAGAATAAAACTCTGATTCATTCCATTTTATGCCTCTGAATCAAGACCTAGGCAATTTTAGCAGAAAATTACCATACAGACCTGGCTCCTAAGCCATCGAAATTCCTTCATGTGCAAGTTTATTGCAGTAATTCCTATAATTAAACAATGAAATTAAAATGCATTTACCTACCTCTTGAGTGGATTTAGTAGCTTCTGGAAGCTTCTCCTCTGTCATGGAGCCTCATTCCTACTTGTTTGATTCCACATCCATTTCCTTGGCATTTGATTTCTTTGCTTGGGGACTCCAACAAGCTCAGGTCCAGGCCAATCCCAATGCCATTTTTGGGTCTCTAGATTTTTTAGTGACAACTTGATCATCAAAATCCATTTTTGCTAAAGCATCTCGCTGGCGACCTCCTATATTATTACCACATTTTATTTCCCTGACGTAATCAACACCTTCTTACTTTCTTTTCTATGTATTTTCTTCGTTGATTTTGTGGTCGGAAAACCACATGTGGTCTTCATTTGTGAGGTTGGAAAGGCACCTATGGTATTTAGGTGTGCAACCATTGTCGCACATGCCTTGTGATTCGTCTTCCTCCATTGAACCCTAAACATACAACCTCATTATGCCAGTTTAGAAGTATTTTGATGTTGCAAAGAGATATGGAGGGCTTGAGATGGGCCATCGTCCAGAGTGTGGGAATTCAGTTTTTTGAATTCAACCAAAAGTATGATATGCGACCTATTACGACATGGCAGTGCCCTTCCTCATTTCTTGGAAAAATCATGCAACGTGAGGGAAATAAATGATGGAAATTAAAATCTGAATTTTTTGATGTTCTCAGGTTAATTTCAGACAGATGCACTTGTACTGAGAATCCGAATTGGAGTACTTGTGGTAGACTCCCACCGTTGTAAGTTCAAATATATATATATATATATTTGAAAGACAGAAACCCTATGAAACCTGGAGGAGAACTTAAACGAAACGTGAATCTATCTTTCAAGGTGAATTATATTCCATTAAATGTAATGTGTGGCTTTATTTTGATTAATAGGAAGGTTTTTTTTAATATAAATCATTATTAATCATATAAAATTTGAGTTTTCTATATCACATTATTTTAGGGGATTGTGGTTGATTTTTTAATTTAATCATGTTACATGACCTAATATTTTTGTAGTTAAAAAAATGGAGTGAAGTAGTAATGTTATGGATTGATGATCATTTTGAATGAAATGTTTAGTTTAGTAAGGATAATTAATTTATGGAGATTTTCTATAATGTTCAATAAAGGGAGTTAATATGGGAAAGGTGATCATTTGGCTCCCATGTGCTTTAGAAAATTGATATTTCTTTGTCCATAAATATTAGAGGTGGAAAAATATCCTTGGTTCTAAATTTAAGTTCGTTCCAACATAAATATATCTTAAACCACAAATTGTTGTTGACCTCATGGATATAATAGAAATTTTTTGGATTGTAGGATAGTCTTTTCATTATCAAGTGGGAAAAGGAGAAAAGGACTAGAGATTAGGAAGAGCTAAGAAGGATCCAAAAGGAGATTGCTCTCATGCTTGATGAATATGGAAGGGGGCACTCCTCGGCGGAACACAAAGCTTCTCTCACCCTTCCAGAAACCAAGAAAATTCAGCCTCTTAGAATCAAGGAGGAAGCTTAGCGACTCAAGAGCAGAGCCATCTGGCTCGAGGCAAGGGATAATAATACCAAATTTTTCTAGCAATGCGCCAAAGGTATAAAAATTATTAACACCATATGGGAACTTAATGATCAGCATGGCATGGTGGCCAAGACCCATCAACAACTTTTGGATATGTGCATTCAACATTTCTCCCGTCTCTATATAGACCCCAGGGTTTCTAACATTGGTGAGGTGGTTAGTATAGCAAGGCATATGCCCCAGTTCATGGAAGAGGATGATTATGACTCACCCAATGCCCCCTTTACCCTTTCCAAGATTGAATCTCTCCTAAAGTGGTTCAAAAAGGACAAGATTCCTAGAGCGGACAACTTCCCTACCGAATTCTACCTTTCCTTCTTTGATCTCTAGTGTGGATTTATTATTGGTCATTGAAGATTGTAGAACCTCGGCCAGAATGTATGATAGCTTCAACTCTACCTTCATTGCCCACATCCCCAAGGTGGAAAAACCTCTTTCCTTCAATGACTATCGACCTATCTCCCTATGTAACTGCCTTTACAAAATCACTACAAATATTATTCCTAATCGCATCAAACCTATCTTATCTCGACATATATCCAAGGAGAAATTTTCCTTCCTTCATAACAGACAAATCCATGAGGCCATCGGCACTGCTCAATAATCCCTTCACTCTATCAAACTCTATAACCTTAAATTCTCTATCATCAAGATTGATTTGGCCAAAGCTTTTGACTGTGCCTCCTAGACCTATCTCCTATTGATTCTCTCTCACGTTGGCTTCCCCCACTCTTTCATTCAATGGATTATGTGCAGCATCACTAACACCTCTTTTAGTTTACTCATCAATGGGGCTGCTACACCTTTCTTCCATGTAGGGTGGGGGCTTCATCAAGGATGCCCTTTATCCCCTCTCCTCTTCCTACTGATAATGGAGGACCTCACTACTCTCATTGCCTCTGCTAGAAATGAAGGTCAACTTCTCGGTGTCAAACTCACTAACACTATATACCTGACACACTTGCTTTTTGTTGATGATGTGCTCATATTTCTAGATGACTCCTTTAGGGATTCCATTTGTTTCAACAAGATATTGTCCACTTTCTGTACATATACTGTAATGCTTCCCAATCATAGCAAATCCACCATTATGTTTTCAAATTTCTCCATCCAAGAGTGGCGACATGCACTTCCACTATTTTAATTTGAACACGAGCACATTAAAGAGGGCCTAAAATACTTGGGATTCAGACTCAAGCAAAAATTTTATAGAATTACTATTTGGAATTGGCTCATAGCTAAAATTGAGTGGAGAATCAACATTTGGCAACAAAAATGGCTCTCAAGAGCAGGTCAACTTGTCTTGATCAAATATGTGTTGGAGGTGATCCCAGTGTATTGGATGGCACTGAACTAGATTCCTAAAGGTGTCACCAATAGAATACAGCAAATTTGCAGGCGTTTTCTCTGGTGGGGCAAGGGGGAAGGTAACACCTTTTCTTGGGTGAGATGGGAGAAAATCACCAAGCCCAAACATTGGGGGCTTTGGGGCCTCAAGGACTTCCAAAATGGGTTGGTATCTCTTGACCTCCAACATTCTATGGTAGGAAGTCACATACTCTAAATACATTGCTCCAGTCCCTACACTTGAATGGATCATAATCCCTCATCATCCCTGAACATGTTCATCTTCTGTTTGGAGCGGTATTATGAAATCTATAGCCCTCATCAAATAGGGTCTTTCCTGGCGTATTGGTGCGGGAACACAGGTCCAAATTGGTTTGGATCCTTGGTTAGGTTGTGGCAGGGAACATCTGCTTCCTGAGGACATCAAACTCTTCTTATGCGAGATTGGGATCTCTCGGCTCAGTCAGGTTGCAAACAGGGATAACTCTGATTGGATCACACAAGCGTGGAAAACACCAACTGACCTAAATATCCCTGAGCCCTGGTGGGGAGTTTGGAACAGATATATCAGGGCCCTCAAGACTTCTCATATCAGGATCTCTGACACTGAGGATGAATTAATCTAGGCCATCATGCCCAAAGGTAATTACACTCCCAAATATGGCTATTCTGCCCTCACCAGCGCACTTCAACCCCCGGATCAGAGCTGGTGGTGGAAACCTCTTTGGAAGTTAAGAGAACCCCCCCAAAACTCATCCTTTTATGTAGTGCATTCTTACTAACTATGTTCTGAAAAAGGACAATTTTTCTAAGAGATCTATACATAGCCCCTCTCGGTGTGCACTCTATAAGAACAATTTGAAGATATCTATCACCTCTTCCTCCACTTCCCTTTATCTCATAATTCATGGAGGATTATTACTAAGGAACTTGGCATAAATATGGTAGGGGGACACTATCAACATGGCTTAGCCAAACTGGTGGCACTCTTGTACCTAAACCAAGGCCCGCAACCTGCCTCTCCTGATATCCTGGGGCCTTTAGCTATCTCGAAACCATATCATATTCCAGAGCACTCTGATATCTCAGACCACCATTCACAATTCCATTTTAGCCCTCTATCACTCCATCCCTGAAGAGGCCTGTACAAAGGTAGAAAGGGTTATTGTGGCTGAAGTCATTGACAAAAATATCCCTTGGGATTATTTTGATGGTGCGGTCGGGATCGATGGTTGCAATAGAAGGGCCATTCTGTACCTTTATGACCATCACTTCTATCAGATCAAAATGGGTTTGGGCACAGGAACAAATAACTACTTTGAGCTCAATTGTCTCAGACTGCTCCTAATCTTTGCCTTAGAAAAAAGATGCAACATGATACATATCTTTGGGGACTCTAAGATCATTATTAACTAGTTCAATAATATTTCTACATGTCACGTACACACTCTTATAAATTTTCTAGATGAATTACTTGCTCTTAAAAATAATTTTGATATCATTATTGTCACTCACATTTACAGGCAAATGAATCAGGATGTTAACAACTTATCCAAATAAGCCACGTACATAACATGTGGACATTGGAATATTACAGAATATAGGGTGGTGGATACATATCAGCATTACCATCGCCCATTCATAGAGGATTTTGGGCCACCAGTGCCTCCTGAAAAATTGGTCTTATCAGAGGGCCTATTATTTTCTTTTTTCAGTTTTTACATACAGACTTCTATAGTTTTTTACAATCATATGTCTATTTGGGGATGCACAATGCTTATTTTGTAAATGTTTGTTTTTTACTGCTGAACTGTTATTTTAACAGAACTCTACCATATATTTTTTGATAGCTTACAGAGATTTTTTGAAGCAATTTGTTGCAAATGAAACATGTAATTTTCCTTACAATTAATGAAAATTACGACTTTTTCCTTGGAAAAATAAGGATAGTCTTGTCATGAAATAAGAAGAGTAGTTATTTTTCCTTGATTGGGATTCTCTATATATTTTGATGTGTTTTTCATTCTACTTTACATCGATAGAAAATGGCTATAGAATTAATTCCTTGTCGTATTTTGTATTCTCTATGTCTAAAAATATTTTGACTTCCCACAATGTTATGTATATTGGTGAATTTGTCATCTTTACTATTGTTGGGATGTCCTCTTGCATAACTTGGTATTCCTCGTATCCCATGACTTACCATCATAATTTTTCATGTTTGAGAGGGTATACATGGATAATGAGACCATTGGGGAACTATCCCTCAGGGAAAAATGAGCCACTTCTATAACCTCAAGAAACTACAATATTCAAGACAAATGGCTTATGCCTGAAATTACTAATCCCACCAAATGTAAATCCTTGTTGAGGAAGTTGCTAGACCCCCAGTTTAAAGTTGCAGGATGTCCAACCTAGCTTATTTTTGTTTTTGGCGAAGCTATCAAAGGTTGGATCCCACGTTGGACCGAATATTTTGAGAAGCTTAATAAGGTCAATAGGCTTGTCATATCTCATTTTTTTTCTAGAAAGGAAAAATTTTCCTTTTCATTAAACAAAAAAATCAATAAAGTCACTATAGAATCTCGTAAAAGAACTAGGAGGAACAATATATTACCAATACATGCAAAAAATACATAAAGACATTAGACTTGAAAACTTAGCCAGACAATAAGACTAGGAATTCAATCAGTGATAATCAATATTCATAGAATGATTTAATCTTCACACTACATGATAAAATAGAAAAATATGAAACTTACAAGAAAAGCAAGTAAAATTATAGGACACTTTGAGATTTGAGGTCAAGCATCTTACAACGATGATCAAAGGAATTCACAACAATTGACTTGTTTTCTTTATCAAATTTTAGAATGAGAATGTTGGGGTTGGAATTGAGCTGACAGAGGGCTATAAATTCCTCTTTGGTAAGGTTAGTTTTTGGGAGCTTGGAGCTTCGAAGAATGCCTCCACATTATTTTTTTAATGAAAATTTTGATAAGGAACTAGCAATCCTCCCAGATATATGCAACAATTCGCAAGCCACATATATCAGGAAATAATAGTTTAGCCTAGGACCGAGACGTCGAGATACCATCGGAATTGGAGCCAAGATCCTAGACTCCAACACCACGCTTATCCTTCCAGCCTTACTATGATGGGCCATGTCGAGTCCAAGGACATGAACTCGGGTGGATGGGATGGAAAACCACCATCCCTACTACTCGAGTTAAGAACTCATTGACTAAATGCATCCACATTATTTCCGAAGCTCTTTCCCAACATGGGAGGGAAGGTGGTGGGATATTTATTCAATGGAACAAATAATATCCACAGGGAATGGTTAAGAGAACAAGAGAAAAGTTGAAATATTGTTCCAAAAATTTTAAGGCAGGACCATTAATCTCAACATTGGAAATGCTTACTAGTTTAACATTAAGAGAGGACAGAGGATGAGAATAGCCTAAAAGGTATAAAAGTGGGGTAAGAGAGGATGTGGAAAAATTATTATTACCACGGGAATTTATGATTGGATTATTCTTACCATAAGAATTAATGCTATAATTAAAGATCGATGAATAATTGAGGTTAGAAGAGGCATGAGGTATGTAATTAAGAGGAAGAGGATTGGATTCAAGGGGAATTAAGGAGAGCAAGATTAAAATTAGTTTTAAAATTAAAATTAGAAAATAAACATGAATTAGAATTAATATTAAAACTAACATCAACCTCGAGATTATATTTGAAATTGAAAATGCTATAATTAAAGTATCATTAAAATAATTATTAAAATTAAAAATGCTATCATTAGAATATCATTAGAATAATTATTAAAACTATTAAAAATAGGGTTAAAAATACTATTAAAATAGTGAGAATAATCTTTAAAATTGAGATTGAAAATATCATTAAAAAAAATATTTAGTAATTAAGTAGTTTAATAGTCGAATACTCTTTAAAATGGAGATTCAAAATACCATTAAAAATGTTTTTTTGAAATATAAGCTCAAACAGGTTTTAGAATGATTACTAATATTTAATTTAAAATTGAATCTTTTTTTTAATTAGAGAAAGTGGTTGAGTTGCCAAGAATAATCTTTTAAAATGGAGATTCAAAATACGAAATATAAAATCAAACAGGTTTTATAATGATTATTAATATTTAATTTAAAATTAAATCTGTTTTTTAATTAGAGCAAGTGGTTGAGCTGCCAAGGATGTCAAAATTAGTGACGAAATTGGATTAATTGGATCAATTTGAAGGAAGAGAAGGAAAATCACAGGGAATAAGAGGAAGTATATCAATGGAGAGAGGGAAAGAGGCAATTGGTTCAGAGTGTGGATCAATGCAGGTTGAAGAGTGCTGGACAGCAACAAAGAATAATATTGGTTTCTGAAGGGGATGGCGAAGTTGAATGAAAGGCAGAATCGAAGGTTGAAGCAATAAAATGGGGCGTGAGGGTTAAAATTTGTCAGCATCTACTGCTCTCTCTGTAATTTCCATACAAAACCACAACATTTTATGTAACTTTTCCCCAATATCTGTGTTCATATTGAAGTTTCTTGGCCCAAAATAGCTTAAAAGTCCATGGGGGTTTTGACAATTTAAATCTTGCATTTTGTTCATATCTGTACTATTATTGGAAGACAATTCCATTTCATATCTAAGCAATACATTCACCCTTAAAATATTCCTATTAGAGATTTTCTCTGCCAGGGTTTTAACTAGGATTTTACAGAAAGAAGACTCTTATTTGATCCTTTTGTTGCCCCAAATTTTCCTCTATAATGTATCTTTTAGTGGTTTTGGTTATATTTTGCAGAAAAATGTGGAGATGCTCAAAGTTCATAGAGAAAGGTATGTGCTCCATAAGAAAATAGTTGTAGTAGCACTTGAAATGAGTGTTGATCAATCATGTCGATCAATCATGTTGCAGTCACCTGCAAGAATGCTTCAATTGAAATATGGAATGTCACCCTCGGCTCCGCCAAATAGCACCGTGAAATGGTATGAATGAATCTCTTCTCATCATGTGAATTTGGAATTCCATATTGAATTTGAACTAGAATTATGAAATGTAATTCGTTATTAGATGTACACTAAATTTTTTTCCTAAAAATTCTTAACCCTTGTGACGATTCCAATCCTGTAAATTTTCGATGCACTTGTGTTCTTAGCACCATTTAATAACCAAGCAAGACTTGCCCTTTTTTTTTTTTGGAAGGTACTTTAAGAATCACATTCCAAGTTCAAGGATGCACTGAACAAAGTGTTCTTACTTTGGTTCATGGGCTAGGGAATTTCTGCCAAAATTGCCCAGGACTTGCATCTCAACCTCAAGCATTTTCTTTTTTGAAATGACTATGCACATGAGGAAGATTACAACAACAATGGAACTGAACCCTAGTGCATGTGTTAATTCTTTGTTTAATTCACTAGTTAACCAAATCCCCCATTGATAAAATCCATATTTTTGTATAACAATATCAAAAAATAACATAATCATAAAATCTATCTTTCAATAGAACATCATCAAAACTAGCATAATCATAAAATCTAAACTATTCATCATAAAAACCTGGCATAAGTTTATTATGTTTATAATATATTTAAATATTTAATTTAACTTTTAACTGCATTTTAGCTCAATAAGCCTATGAGGAAAGTCTTTGTAGTCAGATACATTTAAAAAACAAAAGAAACAGGTTTTAACTTCAGAAGATGTTATGATACATTTTGGTTCTAATTGTCTCACAAATTGGAGGCTTAATGTTGGAGCTCTGTCAGCAATGTGTAGTGAGAACCATGGCCACCGTCCAATAAAAAATATTGTAAATATAAATATTATAATTGCAATATTATCTTTTCCGTTAGTAGATAAACACTGTAACCGTTGGCATAGCTGCAACATTACTCTCACCACACTACAGTTTGGGGCATTCAAAGGGAATCATATATAAAGTGATATTTGTTATGGTAGTTTGTGGTAGTTTGTGTTCTTAAAGCTCTTCATGGTGAAGATGTGCACCGTAAGATCAACATATTGAAATATTTAATTTAATTTTTGACTGCATTTTAGCTCAATAAGCCTATGAGGAAATTCTTTAAACGTGCAATTAGATACATTTAAACAACAACAAAAAACAGGTATTAACTTCAGAAGATTTTATGATACATTTTGGTTCTAATTGTCTCACAAATTGGAGGCTTAATGTCGGAGCTCTGTCAGCAGCATGTAGTGAGAACCATGGCCATCGTCCAATAAACAAGGTTGTAAATATAAATATTATAATTATAGTAATATATTTTCAGTCAACAGAGCAATATTGTAACTATTGGCATAGTTGCGGCATTACTCTCACCCCACTATAGTTTGGGGCATTAAAAGATTGTAAGCTTCAACAAATTTTTATCTTAAAAACTTAGTAGCTCTTTTAACTTTGGGCATTTAATAATGTCTAGTGTTTAGAGCATTTTGAGTTACCCCAACCCTTCTATGTTAATCAGCTTCTTCAACTCTCCCAGAGATAACATTTCCAAATATACCAATGTTTCAAGACCTAGCAGCTCCTGCAATTTTCTGGACAAGGTTATTGCTAATGTTTGAAGCTTGGAAAAGCCATAGATCCCTCATATCTTCTCCAGTGATAAGCAACCTTTTAATTCCAGTTTTATTATTTTTGTTGGCAATGCTCGAACCTCCACTAGCTTAACACAATTTTCTATTTTGAGATGTTGACATATATGAATCATAGAACCCAACTTATGGATGAGTATCTACTCGTGGTGGACTAGAAAGGGTAAGGTATACTTTTTATAGTTGTTATAGCAGGATTATAATTCTAGCAAAATGGCGTTTGAAAATTGTACTCATTTTTTTTATTCTTTATGACAACCATGCATCTAGAACAATGGTTCCATCAATTTGGATTCTTAAAAGTTAAAAATGACCCCTTTTTCTTGCGTTTTTATTATAACTATGCATCTAGCACAATTTGTTTTTGTAGCAGAAAGGAGGGTATGTTACAGGTTCCTACATAGGAGTAATCCACATTCTTACTGTCTGAAGTCAGTGTTAACCTTGGAGGCTCACCTTTATTACTCACTGATCTTACGTTATTGCCTCATAAGTTTTCTAACATTCAAGTAATGATGATATTATTAACATTAACAAATTGTCATGATCAAAATATGACATCACTACTAACAATTGAGAGATGTTTTTAACATGGACGTCATTCAATGTTTTCCATAGGTCTGCGAGATTCTACTAGTAAGAACATTGATGGAATTGAGCAATTTATGGATGTAAATTTGTAGACCATTTCAAATATTTTCACAACCTATCTGCCAGAAAATGGAATTGAGGGAAACTTATGCTTCTGAACCTCTTAAGAAATGCAGTTCAGAAGAGAAAAATATTTTAATTCAAACAAGTTACAAATATAATAATTATACTAGTACATGGATAATAGGTACAAGAATAATGGAAGAGATTCATGCTACTAGTAACATTATGCTCCCTTGTTTATCACATCTCCAATATAATGATATAAGGGAAAAGGATGCATACTTAGCTGGCATAGCTAAGATTGATTTGTAACATTACGCTCCCTTGTTTATCACATCTCCAATATAATGATATAAGTACAAGGTTGCATACTTCGCTGACATATCTAAGATTTAAGTTAAGTAACACGTTGGCTACCCTCATTTATTTACATCTCTATAGTAAAAAGATGGTGTTCTTATGTCACAGAACATATGGAAACAAGCCTTGAAGTGCCAAAGCTCCTTTTGTAGCTTACTGTTATGTTTTCTTACTGGAAATTTAGTGCTTAGACCCATGGTCCCAATTTTCTGTAGACTAGGACTACTTGCTAGGAAAATTACAACTAGCTAGTTGTTTTCAAAGCTTAGGGCCCATTGTGGCTAGTGAACCTGAATTAACGGTTTTTCACACATACCACTGAAAATTTTCTTTAATACTTGATAGAGAGATGCCATACATCATACAATTTCAATTTTTTTTAATTAAAGCTCTTTCAAGGGATTTCACCAGGACTCATTTTAACTGCCAATTGTATTTTAGCAGCCTGAATGTATGTGTTTCCTCTTGTAGGATACTTGAAGGTTGTAGATAATGAATTTGATTATTGGGCTTGTGCAAAAGAGAGTGATCTGTATGATGCAAGAGCCATAGTAATAAGATATTGGTTCAAGTAATAGGTTTCAGTGTGATGCATTTCTTTTTTGAAGTATATCTTGAGGAATTATTGCAAGATGCTTCTTAACACTGACTGACAAAGCATCCCTCACTTATCAAGAGGTGGGATGCCATGTCATAGTTGTGATGTGTGATTTTTTGACATCCTAACTTGAGTCCCGTTGCAGAGAGTCAAATATTAAGAGCCATGTAGTAAGCCAGTGATTAAATATTACTTTGTTCTCATCCAACAGACAAGATGTAAAGGCAGTTAGCCAATCATTGATTTAGTGCATGAAGATTAATTACTTCCATGTGCAGAGGCCCACCAATCCACAAAGAAAACACATGGGGAACTGAATCCTTTTTTGGCAATAAAAGGTATAGCACCCTACTTTTACTGACCTTAAAAACACCCTCTGACTCAAAGTATAATTTCATTTGGAATTTACTTTAAATATCATAAATTTACATTCACAGCTCATGGATTTGAATTCTATATTATATGGTTGAAAATATGTGTAGGGATAGAATTACCATGCAGTTTTATTCTAAGGCTTGAGATGTGTTCTCATGTACATAATAATCCTTTGTAAGTGGCACAATCGATCTTCATTTAGTGTATATGCATTAACTAGTTATGCTCCATCTCATCTGGCAGATCATTAATGAGAGGAAATTGAAGGAAATCGTAGTAGTGCTAAAATTTCCTCAAACTATAACAAGTTCTTCATTTTTTCTATGCAAATACTACAGAAATTTTTTCTGCCATTACGAGCAAGTGCACTTCTTCCAAGTCTAGGGGCCCTTGGTTCCTCCTCCAAGTATGATGTTAAAAGTCATAGGATATTTACAGTGAATAGATTTTCTTCCTTTTTGTGAACTAGTAATATTCACAGCTTTTTCTCAAGCGGTGTTGTATTTCCTATCTGCCTCGCCAACAGTTCCCCCACTCAGCTCAATCCTAGCCATGAATCAAATTATATGTGCTGATAACACACATCCAGTTTCAGAGGATCTCAAAGTAGATCCCAGAACAAGTAAAATTGATTGTGCACAAGCTCTCGGAGGTATGAACCAAATGAATTAAAGTTATCCTGTTAAATTTTATCCTCGTGATTATTTTTTTATTTCATTTAACTGTAGATATATGTGTAAATGTTGTAGTTGACCCTGCCTCATCAATAGGAAGCATTGTAACTAGTTCCATTGATGGTAAATTTGACTATGCCTATATTTTCACTGTAATGGTGGAAACAATAGAAATGAGGTGTGTTCTCTACCATGTACCTCCTCCTGTCTCTAGATCACCAGGTGCAAGTGTGCCTATATTTTGAATAATCGGGAGACAGAATTTATAACTAATTTGCTAGATCATAGACTAGGCCAGAAGCGAAAGAGAAAATAAATATCAAGGAAGGATCCAAATGCCCCAAGACAAAACAAAACTGGTTATAATTTTTTCTTTACTGAGCAACAAGCCAGGCTCAAGTCAATTAAACCATATAAGGATAGAGAAATCAACAATATGATTGGTGATTTGTGGAATTGGCTTTCATAGGATGATAAATCAGTAAGTATATTTGTGGAGACATCAGTTTAGTCTCTTTGACACATCTTAGCTATATTATCCATAAACAATTTGATTATCTAGCCAAATGCAATCCTATAAGTTAAGTTTCTATCACAGTCTCTCCTAGTTGTTAGTGTTCTTAGTTGATTCTGGAGGCATGCATCTGTAAAAAGGCCATTTATAGGTCTCAGGCCTCTTTTGTTTATTTGGATTTACAATATTTGACTTGATCAATATTAGGAAGATCTAAGTAAATGAAAGGTAATGTTGTTTCTGGTTAATGGAAAGTAGTACTTTCATAGGAACATTTTGAACATTTGATTATGGATTAATTTAATTCTAAATTATTTATAGTCCTTTTATAACTGTGATTACCAACAATTTGGTTATATGTGTTCCTGATTTGAATTTAAGTTTGAAGAAAGTGACATGAAATAACCTGTGGCAGCATTATCAAGAGCAAGGTTTAGTTGATAAAGAGCGTTATAAGAGAGAGATATGGGAATACAAGGAAAGACAGAGACCTAAGAGCTAGGGTGCAGTGAGAACCAATGGCTTCCATCAACATAGTTTAAGCATTGCAAGGAAAATGACCCCCTTAGCAATGATATGACACAATAATGTCAATTAATACTACAAGACAATAAACCACTCCAAGGAACAGTTAAGTCAATATCATAAACCCATTGTTATGAGACGGGCATCGCAGAGAAACTTTCCTATTGTTCTAGCAGTGGCATCTCGGAGAAAATTTCTTGTGGTTCTGGCATTGGTATCTTGGAGAAACTTTCTTGTGGTTCTGGTATAGACCTTGTTGAGTACCAGCCTTCCAAGAACCATCAATATCCAAAGGTTTAAAGTCATGTTACAGTGTAGGAATAAGGTGCACATGGGGTTAGTAGCCCTTGACATTTATAACCCCACTTCTGAAAGAAAATTAACTAGGTGGATATTGGATTCTTATTGGACCATTACTTTGAATTACATACCAATACAAGATGATCTATGGTGAAAATTGAAATTTGAATTATGTCTCTTATATTGTTCAATCATGAGTGCAGCAATGGATGCTTTGTTGCAAATTAGACAAGCCTACTAACACTGTAACACAAAATATGGACTTTTTTGACAGCGCATAGATAGGGAAACATGTAAAGCTTTATTAGCTCGAACTTGACATGTATTATTTTGGAAATTTTGTTGAGAGACATAAGTAGTTTGCTGAAAGATATTGAGAATTATTGTGGCATATAGATGTCTTTATAAGCATAAGGAATTTCATATTATGCAGTGTGCAAAAACCCCAACACAAAAACATACTCGATTTGAATCTGAATGGTGGCCAATGAGCATGATGGTCTTAATCTATGCTTTCCCTATCTCATCTTCATCCTCATGAATAACATCCAGGGGCTCCTGCCTCTTTGGTTTTTTCCACGATACAAGTTGCAGGGTCTTTGTCAAAATAACTAGCAAGCCACTATAGCATTCTGCTTAATAAACCACAGCATCCTGCCTAGTAAAATTATGGCATCCCAGCTCGAGTTCCTCATCGCTTCCCTCAATTCTCCTAAATAAGGATATTTCACTGCTAACAGGAGGATCTCTGATTGTCTTGTTTTAATACAGGAATCAGTTCACTCTCTAAAAAGCAGGAAATAATATAGCATGTTTCTAAAGTTTGATTCAACAAAATTGTGTAACAAGGTTCTTGGAGATTTTTTTCTTGAGATAGTGTGAAGATTTGGGTTAATATTAGCTTGAATTTAATTTATTTAAAATTTCATATCATCAACCACATTTTCAATCCTAATTAAAGGGGTTGCATCGAGTTCCTCATATGATTCAGACCATGCTCTCTTTTCCTTTCCATTATTATGATGGATGTTTTTGGTAGAGCTTGATCTCTACCCAGAAATGAAGGTTTTCTAAAGGGAATCAACACCTCCCTAAATTTACAATCAATAACACATTCTGAATGTGTGCATGATGTTGTTATCATGCAAGAATCCCAGATAAAGAAAGCCAAATCATTTAAACAAATTTTGGAATTTTTAGAAGTAGTACCTAGGCAAGAAATCAACAAACAAATATCAAAGATTCTCTTTCTCAAATCAAATCACAATTATTGCAAAACTCACGAGCTTCCAAAGTGAAGAAACCCCAACCAAATATCTTGGCTTCCAACTCACAAACACAAGAGTTGGAAGAATAAAATGGCACTACATCAAATTAAAAATCATAAAATTAATTGAATCTTGGTCCAATAGCAGCATCTTCCTAGCTGGTAGAATTATATATCTGCAGTCCCTCCCGAGTGCCATGCCAATATTCTTAAGCTCCATCTTGTTCACCCAAGATAGTGCCCTCTGAAATTGAAAGGAATTTTAGACACTTTCTTTGAAAATGAATTAAACCCAAGAAAAAATTCAACTTGCTACCATGGTTGAAATTTGAAAATAACATAACCCAAGTGGACTGGCATGTTTGGATTCAAAAGCTAACCTAATGAACAAAGATTTGGCTGCAAAAATCACCTGGAAATTTCTAACATATCCATAGAACTATGGTGTAGGATCCTAAAGGAGAAATATCTCCCTTCAAGCTATCCTTTATTCCCTTTACAGAACCAGGTACCAAAAGGATATGCTATGTGGAACAACGTGATCGACTGCACAAATATGTCCGAAATTGGCACATTTTGAGGGAAATTCGTGAGGAATTTTTTTTTATTTTTTGTTACATCTTGGAATGCACTCCCACCTTTTTCTGGAAACATGGAGCTATAGGCTAAAGACACAATGATAATGGGATGCATTAAAGCTGCAAAAAAATCAGGGCACAAATCAAATAATTGTGGAAGGTGACTCTAATATGATTATAGATTCCCTTCACAATCCTTCTCCCAACCTATCATGGGAATCAATATCCCGTGGGGAAATGGTTCTGGAGAAAAACATATGGGAATCAATCAAATGATTGTGGAAGCCAAATATAAGATGATTATAGGTTATCTTCACAATCTTTCTCCCATCTTATCATGGGAATCAATATCTTGAGGGAAAATGAGTTTGGAGAAAATTATCATGTTTTGACTCAATTAGGTTCAAATGTGTTATGAGATAAGCCAAAAAAGTTGTTGATTGGATAGAAAACAAAGATATCACCTGAAAGCATCATTTATCTATTAGTATATTCATTGATAATGTAGAAAAATTGGAACACCAGTGGGTCCAATTGGTGTGTTAAATTTAGATAACCATTGTATGTTCTATGCTTAAAGCTGATGCAGGAGCATCCTACTAAAAAAATTATTGTATATTTGGTTAACTTAGGGGGTCTAATGTTTGATAAGGAATTTGACTTACTAATAGGAAATTTTGTTTATTTTTGATTAATTTGAGTGAGAAATGTGTATGAGGTTTTAAATGTAAATATTCTCAAATATGTGAGAATATGAGAGAGTTAGACTTTTGAATATCTCATGAAGATCTGAGGGATTAGGAGATCCTAGAATAGGGATTTAGTTGAGTTAAAAGTGGGTCTAGAGGATCTTTAGGATATGGTTGAGCATATTGTGGATCTGAACTAGAAATGGTTGCAGAATCCCTATTCTATATTATTGTAAACCTCGAAGGCAATTGGGGAGGCCA
This sequence comes from Pinus albicaulis, assembly GCA_034641835.2. Classification (NCBI taxonomy): domain Eukaryota; kingdom Viridiplantae; phylum Streptophyta; class Pinopsida; order Pinales; family Pinaceae; genus Pinus; species Pinus albicaulis. The sequence continues at coordinate 1,057,855,025 of CM076579.1, forward strand.
TTTAAAATGAAGAAAATCAGGCCATGGAGAGAGAGATGAGTTAAAAGAGGATTGTGAGTATATGTGCAGTTTTATTAATGAAATACAATTTTCATTATGTTCATTAGTCTCTGGATGATTGTTGATTGAATTCTAGTATATGTGAATCATGAATTAATGCAATTTTGGATATATAGTTAGCTCTTTTAATGTTCTGTGGTCTTGGATCAAGGTTGAGTATACCTTTGTAACACTTTATTACTTATTCGAGTGGTTGAATATGTACTAAATATACTTCTGTGGTCAATTATACCTTTACGACTCTTTTTATTTACTCTTGTGATCTTAGTTGATAGTCTTTAGAGACATATTATTTGTGGGTTGAAGTACTTCAGTTTTGGAAGCGGTTCTACGGATTGAAGTCATAAGATGTGTGGTGAAGCAGAGTATAGACTGTACCGATGGAATTGTGCCACAGTTAGGTGATGGAAATCGTTGAATATTCACTGATCTTATGTATGGATCTAATGGATAAGGGCAATCCGAGCGTGGTTGTCGAGCCTAGTTAATGAGAGTTTGTTAATCAATGTGGGCATGCGAGCGGTCATCTATGATTGTCTATCTACATGGCCTATGTATTCTTCTGAATTTATAATTCTGCAATGAAAGATCCCTGCCTGAATAGAAAATTTTTCCTCCTTGAAGGTGTTGGAGTTGTCAACGCAGGGGGCATTGAAGTACTATTTGAAAAATGTGTGGGAGAAAGGCAAAGAAATCATAAGGCAATATTTACAAAGTGTAAAGTTACGTGGAGAGAAAGTGGCTACAAGCTGGGAAGACCGACGTAGATTCAATAACGCAAAGCTGAACCACGTTGCAAGGGTAGCACAATAATAACAAACGGATAGAGTAGAAAAATAAGGTAGTATTGTTCCTATTCCAGAATTTTGTTCCTCTTCTAACAGTTTATTTCTTGAACAAGCAGTTGGGTTCCTATTCACACCTCCAACATTTTCATACTTCAAGCTCAAATGAAGGTAAACAAGCACACCGGTTTGAGGCACAAACGGTATACATACTCATGTGTTCACTCTGTGATGCCCAGGTATTAAAGATAGTGAAAAACTCAGAAAACTAATCCTTCCATGTTTTTGTAACTGATATGAGGGAAGTTAAATGTAATAGTGAGAGAGAAAAAAGGGTTGAAATCTCTTTCTTGAGACTTATAGAGTAGCCTTTAGTTTTAAAGCTACCTATTATGGAGTCATAGACCTGGCAGGTCATCAAAAGTAGCTTACTTCAATCTTTCTTATAGGCCCAATTCAAATTAGTAATATGTTAAATTCAGATAACCATGTTATGTTCTATGCTTAAAGAAGTTTACTTCCATCTTTCTTATAGGCCCAATTCAGATTAGCAATCACATAATCATTGAATGTAAATTTTGATAGAAAATAATATATCGACAAAAGACAAGCTAATATAATAAATCAAAATTTACAATTCTTCTTTTCCAACAAAGATAGAGAGCAATATTTGTTATAGCAGCCAACAGGATGCCCTAGATAGAAAAGACTTTGGTTGGTCAAACCACCTCTTCCAACCTCCCGGAGGTTCATTAAAACACATACAAGATCAACCTTCCTTTAGTACCAGACACACCTCATGAGACAGCTCCCAAAACAATCAATGCAAGAAAAAAAGGATCCCTCATCTAGATTTTTGGCATCTAGATTTCTGGCATCCAGATTTTAGGCATCCATAATTATGGCATCCATTTCCGACATCCCAATTTCTGGCATTGATTTTTGTGATCATCCATATTTCCAACATCTATTTCCAACATCTGTATTCCTGGCATCCATATTTCAGGCATCCATTTCTGGCAACCATATTTTCACCATCCAGATTTCTGGCATCCATTTCTGGCATCATCCATATTTTCAGCGTCCAGATTCACACGTGGGAGAGCGAGAAGCCTCTTCTAGTATATACGGACCAATCAAATCATGATGAATGTGTGTGATGAGATGGTGATCAAATGAGCATCAAGTCACTCCAATTTATATCAATCAATGAGGGTGTGTGACACATCCATTGGGCTTGTGAGCCTAAATCACAATTCAAGATGACCTTGACAAATTGCACATGTCTAGAAAATAAAATAAAAATATAATTTCTTCTCATCCAAACAAGATGATATTTAGATCAATCTTGCACCTCTCCAAAAGAGGAATTCCAAACAAATATCATCATCATCATCATATGAGAAATGCAACATGTAGATTGGACTTAGTTGCTCAAAATTAACACAATCACATAATCATTGAAAGTAAATGCGAATAGAACATAATAGTATATTGACATAAGACAAGACAATATAATAAATCAGAATTTACAATTTTCTTTTCCAGCAAAGATAGAGAGAAATGTTTGTTACAATAGTGAAGAGGATGCCCTAGCCAACAAAGACATGGTTGGTTAAACCAGATTTTCCAACCTCTCGGAGGTTCATTAAAACACATACAAGATCAACCTTCCTTCAGTGTCACACACACCTCATGAGACAACTCCCAAAACATTCAACGCAAGTCAAAAAGGATCCCTCATCCAAATTTCCCACATCCATATTTCCAGCATCCATTTTCGGCATCAGATTTTTGGCATCCATTTCTAGCATCATCCATATTTACGACATCTATATTTTCGGCATCCATTTCTGGCATCCATATTTTCGGAATCGATTTATGGCATCATCCATATTTCTGGAATCCAAATTCACATGTGGGAGAGAGAAAATCCTCTTCTAGGTTATATGAAGCAATCAGATTATGAGGAATGTGTGTGATGAGATGATGAGAAAATGAGAATCAAGTCAATCCAATTTATATGCATCAATGAGGGTGCATGACTCATTTGTTGGGATTTTGAGCCTACATTACAATTCAGGTTGACTTGGACAAATTGCACATGTGTGGAAAATAAAATCAAAATATAAATTCTGCTCATCCAAACAAGATGATATTTAGATCAATCTTGCGCCTCTCTGAAAGATGAATCCAACAAAAATATCATCATCATCGTATGAGCAATGTGACATGGATTTTGGACCTATTTGCCAAAAATTAATACTTCCTCTCAAATAGGGAGAAGTCCATCTGTCCACCTGTTCCATCCTGTCATATAGTACCATAATGCACTATCATATATTATCCTACACTCATGTGTCAACCTGCTGTAAAATTATTTTCTAGCTCTTCTTCACAGAACGAGAGTGAGTCACAAAGACAACACACGTCACTGACCTGAATTCAGCTTAGAGGTTAAAACCTCAATGGGAATCAAGAGAGTCACATACTGACCCGAAGTCAATTTAGAGGTAGAAACCTCATCCACAATCGATCCTAGATCAAGTGGTTGGACACATAGAGAGTCAACAATCCTCGATGCATCCATCGATCATGCTATTGGTATCTATCCACATTTCCCACCTCATTGGTCAAATGAGAGGTACTTCCCATTAGTCCAAAAATCCATGGGTAGGATACATGAAGGGCATAGATGAAAGAGAGGTTGAACCAGCTCAATATCATAACGGTGGGGAGGTAGCACACCAACAAGGTTCAAAAAACCTAGCCATGTGGTTGCCTATACCTCTAAGAAGCTATCACCAAACCCCCTAGACCTCCCAGAGCTCATATTCCAATTCAAGCGTGACCCTCACAATAGGGTTTGTCCACGATTCCAAGATTCTCATGGAAGGTCAATAATTTGACCTTCCCTAGGGGCTTCATGAGAATATTTGTGATATTCTCATTAGTCCAACTGTGATCGAGCCTTACGGTGCCTCGCTGTACCATGTCCTGGAGAAAGTGGTACCTAATATCAATATGCTTCGATTGGTTGTGGAACATGGGATTCTCATAAATATGAATCTAACTCTGCTTATCACAAATGATAACAATGGTATCTAGCACATACCCAAATAGCTCACTAAAGAGCTTTCTCAACTAAAAAACTTCACAATAGGCCATACTTGCTAAATGTAATCGGCCTCAGCAATGCTCAAAGAAACCGATTTCTACTTCCTGCTCATCCAAGAGATTGAAGTAGATACTAGGGTGAAGAAACATCCGGATGCGCTCATACGATCCACTAGACTGCCTGAAAAATCGACATCAGTATATCCAAGGAGCCTCATACTCTTGATAGTGTATCACAACCCATGGTTGATTGTGCCTCAAAGATATGTCAATAGATTCTTGGCACCAATCCAATGAATGTGATGAGGCTCAACCATATGTTGACTCAAAGTGTTCACTGCAAAACATACGTTCAAACACAAGTTCACTAAGAAAATCAAGGCCCTTACGAGTTGTCAATACTCAGTGGGATTTCCCAGCTCGGGCCTAGTAGCACTTCCACACAACTTATTAAAGTTGAGTTCCATTGGTGTTGACACTGACTTACCATACACCATCCCAAATCTCTCCAGCAGCTTCACAACATATTCTCCTTGAGAAAGGAAATCCTCACCTGGATTTTTCTAGAACTCCAAGCCTAAGAAATAGTGCATCAGCCATAGGTCCTTCATCTCAAATTTAGAAGCTAACTCCCTCTTACATTGAAGAATAAGAGGGTCAACACCTGTCAGGAAGATTTTTTCCACATAGAGAACAAAAATGAGAGGCCTATCTTTATCAACATTAAAATAAATCTTTGGATCAACATCACCTCGAGTGAAGCCCGACTTCATCAAGTAGCTATAAATCCTCTCATACCAAGCCCTGGGGGCTTGCTTCAACCATAGAGGGCTTTCATCGACCTGCATACATATGTGTCTCTATCTTGGACTTTCAACCCCAGAGGTTGCTCCACATAAACCTCTTCCTCGATTGAACCATGTAAGAAAGAAGTCTTCACATCCATCTAATGGATACTCCATCCTTGCGTTGTAGCAAGGGAAATTATTGATTTGATGGTTGTGTAGGAGGCAACAGGTGCAAATATGTCTTCATAATCTACACCTTCCTTTTGAGAGAAGCCTTAGGAAACAAATCTTGCCTTGTACTTGTTAGCACTTTCATCGGCTCCATGATTGATCTTGTAGAGCCATTTTGAGGTGACAATAGATTTGTCCTTTGGTCTTGGGACCACATCCTAGATATCATTCTTCACAATAGACTCATATTCTTCATGCATAGCATCATTCCAAACTTGATGCTTTATGGCTTCTTCAAATGTTCCAAGCATAGATTGTACAATAGTGCTCATGGTTGCTAGGTATAGTTGGTACCTATTCGGCTTCTTCCTTTCATGGAATGTTCCTCTCAAACCAATATGTCTCTTGAAATCTTGGAGAGTGTCTCTATGACATGAGGGTCTCATTTTATTTGAAGGAGGTGGATCAATATGATCCATCGGACCTTCAACATCAGGCATCAATTCATCATTCGGTTCTTCCAGCTTCCCTGCTTCTGCTTCTTCTTCTTTGTCTTCATTTGAACTAGGAATATCCCTGGATTTTCTGGTGGCAACATCTTCATCAAAGGTGACATCATGGAATATCTCCATTTATCTTTTATCACGCACATAGATTCTATATTCCTTTTAAGTTTCACTATAACCCACAAACATTCCTTTACTCCCAGAAGAATCCAACTTGCTTCTCTTTGCCTTTGGCACATGAAAATAAACAGGACTTCCAAAAAATCTAAAATGGGATACATCAAGCTTCTTTCTAGAGAACAATTCTTCGGGAGTTTTTAATTCCAATGCAGAATGTGGGCATCTGTTTTGAATATACACAGTAGTGTTGGCAGCTTCTCCCCATAGAAACTTCAGAAGACCTTGGTCATAATGCATGGCACGGGCAGCTTCCACAATGGTTATATTCTTTCTTTTAGAAACACCATTTTTATTGGGAGTATACAAAGTAGTGGTCTCCCTCTTAATGCCAGCTTCCCTGCAAAATTCATTGAATTCATTCGACTCATACTCAGTGCCATTATCGGTCCTCAAAATCTTGATCTTCCTTCCTCGTTTGATTTTCCACCAAGGCCTTGAAGGTACGAAACCACTTGAATGCTTCATCCTTCTTTTTCAAGAAAGTATATCCAAGTCTTGCGGAGAAGTCATCTATAAGTGATATAATACAAGCACCCTTCCAAGGATGTTACGGCATCATACCGATATAGATTGAATGTACCAATTGAAAAATATTAGATGTCTTCGTGACACTTGAGGGGAATGGTCCCCTTGTATGCTTTCCTTTCGACACAACCCCGACAAACACCTTCATGATCATCTTTAAACTCGGGCATCCCACTATCACCACCTTCCTTGCTTCGGCAAGGGCTTTGTAATGAAGGTGAGTAAACCTCCTGTGCACATAGCTCGTTTGAAGAGTTGTGTCACATGTAACAGAGAGGTGGTTATAAGAATATATTCATTTTCTTTATTATCAACAACATTGGATTCATCATACTGGAATTCCTTGACCTCTTGAAAATTTGACCATTTCCATTTCGATTAGAGGGGAGAATTCCTCTTCTTTGCATGAGTGGTAAAGGCATTAGGGTCACCTCCATTCCCATTTGAGGGATGGTCTCTCTCCATCATTCTTGTCTCCTCTTGAGTGCATCTTGTCAACAATTCATCAAAATCGAGAATCACATTATTATTAAGAATAATAGTATTGAATACATACTAATCACGGGGAGTCCTCCAAGGGCAATGAGAAATGAGCTCTCAATCAACTACTTCTTCTCCAATAGCTAAGAGATCATTTCATGATTTGTGTGAGCCTCATAAAATAAGATTGAATGGATTCTTCTTTTGCCCTTATTGATATTCTTCAACTTGTTCTTGAAGAAAATAACTTGATTAACATTGCTATCCATGAAAATGCTAATCAAGTTATCGTACATCTCTTTAGATGTACCTAGCTCGGAGATATAAGAAACCAAGTGCTTATGAATAGAATCCCCGATGATCATCTTCGCCTTTGACTTCCCTTTTTCTATACTTCGTCTTTGTGGCAGTAGGTGCATTTTATGGAGGCTCATTTATCTTTCCCCGCACATAGTCCATGACTTATTGACCTTCCAATACCAAATCCAAAGACATCTTCCAGGCATGATAATTATACTTATCAGTTATATTATCATCACTCTTGAAACCCTCGTATGTGGAGGCCATTGGTCCTCGATAGGACAACTTCTTCGGTGATTTCTTTTCAAACTAGCTTGGGATTTTTCTTCACCTTAGCTCTCGATACCATGTTAAATTTAGATAACCATGGTATGTTCTATGCTTAAAGCAGCTTTACTTCAATATTTTCTTATAGGGCCAATTCAGTTAGCAATCACATAATCATTGAAAGTAAATGCTGATAGAACATAATAATAGATCGAAAGAAGACAAGCCAATATAATAAATCGAATTTACAATTCTTCTTGTCCAACAAAGATAGAGAGAAATGTTTGTTACAAATAATCAACATGATGCCCTAGCCAACAAAGACTTTGGTTTGGTCAAACTAAAGCTCTTCCAACCTCCTAGAGGTTCAGTCAAACACATACAAGATCAACCTTCCTTCGAGTGTCACGCACACCTCATGAGACAACTCCCAAAAAAGTCAATGCCAGTCAATGAAAAGGATTTTCGACATCCATATTTTCGGGATCCATATTTTCGCATCATCCATATTTCTAGGCATCATCCATATTTCCAACATCCATATTTCTAGCATCCTTATTTCCGGGTATCCATTTCCGCATCCAAATTTTCTGGGCATCCATTTCTAGCATCATCCATATGTCCGACATCCAGAGTCACACGTGGGAGAGAGAGAAGTATCTTCTAGTTTGTACGAACCAATCATATCACGAGGAATGTGTGTTATGAGATGATGAGAATCAAGTATCTCCAATTTATATCCATCAATGAGGGTGTGTGACACATATGTTGGGCTTGTGAGCCTACATTACAATTCAGGGTGACCTTGACAAATTGCACATGTGTGGAAAATAAAATAAAACTGCATGTTTTGCTCATCCAAACAAGATGATGTTTAGATCAATCTTGCATCTCTCCGAAAGCAGAATCCAA